>JAQPZY010001683.1:2422500-2735000 GCA_029931535.1 Margaritifera margaritifera
GTTCCATGTTTGGATTTCTGACGTTTGATATGCAGCAATAAAAACTTCATATACAAGTTTACTTCCTTTTTTGACAACCAGAGTTAACGCGTATGGATTAATGCCATTATTATATTTATGTCAAATTATATTCTGTTTATTTAATTTGATTATTTCTTTTCAACCATCCTCTATTTTTCTTAAAATAATAGAGAAACATGAAAAGGTTCCATTCATATTGTACCTTATTTCAGGCTATGGAAGGATAAGAACTCATCATCATCATTTAGCAAATCTAAAATATTACTAACACCATTCAGGTAGGGGCCCCAGGTGGCCTTGTGGTCTAAGGCGGTCGCCTTTACAGATCACTGACATCTCACCTCTGTCCGCGTGGGTTCGAGTCTCAGGCTCGGCCAACATGGGTATCTGAGAAAGTTTGCCAGTAGCTTCCCGTGGGTCGGTGGTTCTTCCCTGTGTTTTCTCGGTTTCTTCCTCCACCAGATATACTGGCCGCCATGTATAGCCTATCATGTGCTGAAAAATTGCGTCAAACCCATAACAACCAACCAACCATTCAGATACCCATTTTTATTTTAGACAATATTTTTTGGATGTAGGTATTTCGCTTGTAGCCATTTTGGACAAAATAAAATCTCACAAATGAATCAATTTTAACCTTATCTATAAAAGATGACCAGGGTTTTACAACATCTTCCCAGACAAGAAAATATTTTTGAGACATCTAAATTTGTATGACGGATTTATTTCTGCTCTATTTAATCACTCGTCGCAGGCAACTTATTTTCAGTGACTTTTTAAAATCGTTGTGATTAACCAATTGCAATCCGTGAGTTTATACTCTTATGATTATCATACGTTTACTTTTACCTGGTCCAACATTCCATATAAAAAAAAATTTAAAAAAAATTAACAAATTATTTGCAGTGTTATTCAGCATATTAAAGAAAATATAAAAAGTATATGCAGTGTTATTCAGCATATTAAAGAAAATATAAAAAGTATATGCAGTGTTATTCAGTATATTAAAATAAAATATAAAAGTATATGCAGTGTTATTCAGCATATTTAAAAAAAATATAAAAAGTATATGCAGTGTTATTCAGTATATTAAAATAAAATATAACAGGTATATGCAGTGTTATTCAGTATATTAAACTAAAATATAAAAAATGTATGTAATGTTATACAGCATTTTAAATTAAATCTAATGTTCGGTAAAGAAAGAAATACATTAGTAACTTTAGAGAGACATGCATATTTTATTACCGTTATTTAACCAAGCAAAGTTCATTTGCTTAATTTCAGTTACTAAATATATTTTTCATTTTTTACAAGGTTGCTAAGTTTATAGTTTCACTATATCATTAACATTAATGAGAAAGATGCTGATAGTATTTTAAACGGTACTTTTTTCCGAATCTAGTTCTACATGTTCACATAATTTCATATTCAATGCCGATAACGACCCTATTCAGATTGATTTACGTTTTCAAAATTTTTTTAAATTTATTTTCTTGACCCCTTCGTGTGCCTCATAATAGTTCTGACTTATTTTAAATTCTTTTCATTAATCTTTATGCCTTTTATACTTTTATTTTGTGAAAGCATGTTTCCTAAAACGTAGCGCATAATAGAAATAAATAAGGTGAAATAGGATCTCCTTGCCTGCAGCCTCTACGCGAATATAAAACAAATCGGATAAATGTCCTTATCTACAATGCAAGACACTGCCTCATTGTGAAACAAACTAATCCACTTATGTAGAGAATTTCCAATATCAAAGTAAACTACACATTTATGTATAAATTGCCTGGAGCTGTATCGTGAACGTTTTAAAAGCCATTGGTTAGAATTAGACTGGGAAACTCTCGCTTCTGTTTTCAAATACAGTATTGGAAATAATCCTCATGTTTTTACTCATTTTTTTTACTAATAGATCCATGTGATTGTGAATCATGACTTTCTTCAATATATTTAGTATACACAGCTACGCCGTTTAATATGTAAAACTCAAAAGATAAGTAGACCTCCATTTTTCCAGATGAACCTAGTTTTGTCTTGTTTAGGGATGCAGATGATAACACCACATATGTGTATTATAGATAATAAAACCTTGCTGTATCCATTATTTACTAACCTTAAAAAAACTGTCCTAAATATTTCCAACAAAAGTTTAAGAAATTTAACAGTAAAGCTATCCATTTCAGGGACTTTGGAAGTTTTCACACTTCTGACCGCATTAGAGAGTTCTTTGTATAATATTTTACCTTCTAAATGCCCCGATGCGTTATCATTTAATTTGTCTGGATGTGTTCCTATTAAATATTCAACTCGAATATCACACAATTCTTGATCTTCACAATAAAGCTTTCATAAAAAACTTTGTTTCTTCAGAATATCTTTATTATTAGTAATTTTTTCACCATTTTCATCTATTTATTTATTGATTGTTTTATTTATAACATTTCTAATGTCCAAAATGAAAAAGCATTTTTCCTGTTTTTCCCATAGATCATAGTACCTCCATATATTAGCAATACACCCTCAATCGTTCTATCACGGAATTAACGTAACTCTTCCATGTTGATTTCCAAATTTTTCAAGGTGTCATTATTGATACTAATAAACTTTTAATTTATTATTTTTCTAGTAAATTACATTTTATTTCAAGCTGTTTTTCTTTCTGATTTGATGTAATCTTATTCGCTCCATGGTCATCAATATTAAATTTTAAATCTTAAAATAAAACTTCATCAATACACACACACACACACACACACACACACACACACACACACACACACATATATATATATATATATATATATATATATATATTTATATCTCGTTTTGCTTATTGTCTTGTCTGTATTTAATAATAATAATCATGTCTTTTAAAGTTGCCTACATTGTTCTAGACGTCAGAGGTCTAATATTCACGTCATAGATACAATATATGTACTGAAAAGGCCCACTGCGATCGAATATTGATATCGCGCGATTTGGTTATCATGTGACTAAGCACTACTGCGTGATAAATTGACTATTTGTAGTAAATACTGGATAGTCGGCTCATTTGTCGGCTTCATAAATTACAAATTATGAATTAATTGGCTCGTTTTCGACTGGGAGTATGCTCTGACCTCATACCCCAGTGTAACTGTCAAAATATCTAAAATGGGGTTGGAAAGCTCAGAAGAAATTCGGAATACCGAAATAAATAGCTACTAGCTTTGTGTCATAAAGACGCTTCATCCTTTTCATGGAAGATCACATGTAGTACAATTACAGACACAACCTTGCTTGATTCGAGGAATGATTAGCTTCTAACCTACACATATGCAATATTGTTTATTGTACCAAAGGCAACACAGTATGAGCTACTTGTCTCAGCTTGATTTGTGTCTGGGCGTCTCTGCTTTCTACAAACATGTTCACCGATTGTTTCAATTCACTGCGATTTAGAGCTTATTCAGAAAAGCCCAGTGATGCATATACTCTTGAAGTTGGGAGATAAGATTGCTCAGACCAAAATAATTACAGTTAGATAAAAGGAAAGCGAAGAATTATTTTCATATATGCCTAGAATAATATATTAAGTGAATGGAAATGTACACGGTGATGTTATTAAAATTTACTAGGCGTTTTAAAGATACTGCTGATTAATTTCAAGCATTCTTAGTTGGGGCTTCGGAAGTCGCCATGATGTCTATAGTTGTGACGTCACTAAATCACAATAAATATATTGCCGATACATTGGTCTACCGATTCGATGTTGCCATAAACTTTATTTCAGAACTGTCAAAGATCATTGAGAACTACAATGTTAAGCTATATGGTAAATAATGAAATTAATTCAGATCATAGAGATATACGAATAACCAGATTGTCAGATTTGTGCATCCTTGTTGGATAACCTTCCGCTTTTCATAACATAATAAGTGATGCGTTTCGTAAACGAAGAATTGTATCAAAATACTCCGATATACTGCTAACACGTATACTTTTTCATATGAATTTAAACTATGTCCAAAATTAAGTCCGAACTAACAGCAATCAAACCTTCAAATGATGTTAACCGAGTGTTACATTCTCGCGTAACCGGAATTTATTAGACCACGTAACAGGTACAGACAACTACTGCTTTTAAAGGTAAAGACCTTAAAATATGGAGTAATCTTGTGTACCAAAAAAGTAGCAGATTGGGGAAAGAAATTGAGACATTATCTCGTACAAATTGCTAACAGGAACAATCTCGCAAGATTAAGATGTTTCTACATAGTTTGCATTCATTGTAACAGATTGTCAAAAGCAGTTCATTTTGCTGTAAGACGGATGCAAAAAGTATTTAGATCAATTTATATTATATAGATTTGTTTGCCATTTCTCTTGGAAGATTCAGAACTTATATGAATGTTGGCGAAACGGACCCTTAGCTTTTACAAGACCTAGGTACTTGTAGGTGCATTACATGACCCTAAAAACATTATTTTGAAACCTCTTCTAGCGGGACACAGTGAACAACAAATCTAATATGTAAGACACGTAAGACTGGTGCCTTTCGCAAATTATACAGATTGATTAATAGTCCGTATCAAACATTTAAACTGAGGTAATGATTACAGCCGAAGAATTTTATTTACAAAAATCAATTCGGCTTAAACAATTGAAAAGTATTATCCCATTCATAAGTAGTCTCATATATGTCATTCTAGACACGTATATTCATACCGACCTACCTACATGCATACATACATATATACATGCATGCAAAAAGACCATAGGGAAAGAAGAAACATGGTATTATATGTCATATGCTTAGACATGGACAGTGACAAATTTAAACCCGCATGTAAGTATATGCTATTGACATGTCCATGAGCAAGTAAACTTTGAAATTAAAAATTGACAAACAAATATTAATATGCGTGATTAAATGATCTTTGTTCTATTTTAGGTCTCATAATGCTCTACAGATTACTCCTACCATGTCTAGTGCTACTTGTGCAGTCCCAGTGTATTCAAACTAGAGATACAATTTCCGACAAAACGAATACTTTAGAAAATGATCTGTCTTTCTCAGTGATTCGCAATTTAGGAAATATATCTGAGCATGTCACATATACTGCTGGTAACACCAAGTGTCTGTCTGGCACCATGTGCGGATATCATCAAAATGCATCATACAGCTGGTGCAACACAGACGACGTAGCTGGATGGGATTATTGCTGTACGGATAGATGCCGCTATCATACACAAACTTACCGTTGGTGTCCATCTGGAAACAAATGGCAGTACTGTGGTATATCTGGTTCGAGATCTGTAACAGGAAGGCCATGCCATACTTTACATGCATGTGGCACTCACGGACAACACTACTTTTGGTGCTATGTAGATGATAAGAAAAACTGGGAGTATTGTTGTCATCCAGATGATAAATGTGCTGGAAAAGGTCAAACGTACAACTGGTGCTACTTCCACGTACTGAAACTGAACACTGGGGGGTGGGATTTTTGCACAGTGTGAAATAGAAAGAAGAGTTCAATAATTGATTTCTACCTCCTGTATGTGAGTCATACCAAATCAAATTATGCATACCAAGCCAGAACCTTCTTCGCTTGATTACACATATACATGAACTGAAGATCCACATATGTATGACGACTGTATGAATGCCTAAGTTCTCCTATTTGGCAGTGACCTTGTCATTTAGAAACTAAAATACATTTAAATGCTTAGGAATTAACTGTTTGAGTCTTGGTTGAAAATACCGCCCTTTCACGATATTTATATTTCTGATTTCCTCTAAGAATGGACATTGTTGCAAATACTAATATAGCTATAGCACCACAAAAAGGTAACATTTACAAAAGAACATGTAGTCATTTATTCTGCAATCAAAAAAACTTATTTTCATTTCCATTTCCATTTCATTTTATTCTTCCGCGGATGCATACGTTTTTAACACAAGTTTAATTCTCATCCAACTAAACTTTATTGAATTTTCCACTATATTCAGCTTTGCGTTAAAATCCCATTCTGCACATGTTGAATTTAATTGTCACAATGCATGCCAGCATTTTATTTTGATGCATGCCAGCATTTTATTTTGATCAATAAATGCACTATCAGCAAACAAATTTGTGTTGTTTGTGTTGTTTCTCTGGAACGAAGGCTAAATGTATATATATATACGTGTGTGTATGTATCTATGTATGTATGTATGTATGTATGTATGTATGTATGTATGTATGTATGTATGTATGTATGTATGTATGTATGTATGTATGTATGTATGTATGTATGTATGCATGCATGCATGCATGCATGCATGCATGCATGCATGCATGTATGTATGTATGTATGTATGTATGTATGTATGTATGTATGTATGTATGTATGTATGTATTCATGCACGCATGCATGCATGCGTGTGTGTATGTATGTATGTATGTATGTATTCATGCACGCATGCATGCATGCGTGTGTGTATGTATGTATGTATGTATGTATGTATGTATGTATGTATGTATGTATGTATGTATGTATGTATGTATGTATGTATGTATGTATGTATTATTGCTTAACTGCACGTCAGCACTATACTGGCAATAAGGTGCCAATTATAAGTAAAGTTTTAAAACAATATTAGGAACGATTAAACACAATTGGGTAAGATCGTTTTAGCGTATAAATAACAAGGAAAAAAGTTTCCTTTTTGGAGCACATTTTTACAAATTATTATGTAAACAATTCAATACAGTTTGCATAGATGCTGATGTGCAAATATTGTGCAGGCAAAACATCAAAATACGAGAAACTATTACGTATTATAGGCATTTCTTGAGAAAGGAATCTTGTACCTGAAAAGCGTATACCTCCCAAGTTCAACATTTGAACATTAAAAGTAATACACAAATGTGGCGTCCTTCTGCTTCTTTTTTCTAAATAAAATATCTAAAGGGTTGTAGGAAAATATATCAGAAACTACATTTTAATAATTGTGAACCTACTTCAAAGGCAAATTTTATAAAATAGAAGATGTTGAATGGGTTAATTTTTGTACTGAAATGTGTTACTTTGGGTCACAACATTTTCAAAATAAAAATGATTCCGGTTTCAACTTTTGCGCAGAGGTTTGGTCACCAATAATTTTCTTTTTCTTTGAATAAGATCGGAACGTTACTTATAATTTACATCGTCTTTGCCAAAATGCAGGGGTATTTTTTAACTATATTACGGTGAATCGTTCAAAACAAGTCTTTTTCTACACGACGCTTTCTATTGAATTACTGTCATCATTGTCACAGAATTGTGTGTACTTTATGCCAATTTACATATGTGAACGGCCTTAGCTATTTCAAAATACTGAGTTCGATTCATCCTATGCTGCGCGTGCAAATTGCCTGCAGTGAAACACTCAGTTACCTCCAGTTCTCTATATTCAACACAGCCAGCGTACTTATAGAGTGAATACTTTATGTATATTCACACTACAACGAATCTTGTCAAGAAGCTAACAACTTTACGGGAGCAATCTTCAGCTGTAGAGGTATGTAAAATATAAAATTACATTCTTTCTTGCTAACCCACTTATGTGACAAAATTGTTTTATATATTGGATGAGTGAAACCTATGTCATAGAAAGCCATGCCTTCAGATAGACTGTAGTCTATTTACAGTTAGCCATTTTTTATTACTGAACAGACAGATTGAATTAAATTATACGCTGCATGCATTGAGTAAAGAATAGCGTTGGAGCTCTTATTTTAGTAATAATCTCGTACAATAGTTTAATGAAATAATTTAATGTCTAACGAAGCCAATTCATGTACGCGCATGCGTAACGTATATCATTTCATTCGCACTTAACCGTGCCATATGTACTACACGGCTCAGTTATTATATTTTAGCTGTTTTGGTTTGGTGATGGGGAGTCGTAGAACTCTGTGTGATTCCTTGTAACCTGTATGCTGCTCTCTGGTGACGTTAGCTCGGAAGAGAATACTGATGTTCTCTGGCGAGGAACCAAAGCTTTGCGACCAGCGGATCTGTGTTGAATGAGGAGGCTCTCGAGGGATCCTTGAACAGACTGGGAGGGCGGTCCATTTGTAGTGGCTCCTTGACCAGTGACTAGAACTGTGGAATCGGAAATACATCGTGGTCGTCAACTGGACTCCACGACATACATGTTCCATTTTTGAATTGATATATTTCACTATTGCTATATGAGCATAAATTAACAATTCAATATCGCTAAATGAGTGATAATCCATAATACATCCATCCTACTTGTTGATAAATTATATATTATTCATATTTGTGTATAAATCATACACTTTGGTCACCCTTGGTGTTGAATCATACATTGTTTGTATTTGAGCGTAAATCCTATACTTTCATCACTCTTGGTGATAGAAACGACATTATCCATATTTGTGAAAATCCTCTACATTAATCGTCCATGGTGATATATCCATATATTAATCATATATATTTATAAGTTCTATACGTTGATTCTTGTTTGATTTTCTCGTTGTAGTTACATGTTCTGATTAGTTTCATCTTAGGAACTATATCATTTCCTTATATCAGTTGTTGAACTTAGTGCGCATCGTTCTGTTAAATCCATTGTTGGACTTTATGTGTACGAGTATGGTGTCAGATTCATTCATCGTTCAATTACATTATAAATAAACATCTCCTTAACGAAATTACTTTCGGTGTGTTCTCTAAATCTAATCCCAACCCAGCTTCATCCTGTTAGAATCATATATTTAATTTTCGCCTTACAAAAGGAAAAACAGATACTTGAATTGTCAATGAATAATATTTACAAGATAGTATTAATATATTTATTTCGTAATATGTTTACTGTGCCATATTGTCTCCACATTAAACATATGCCTAAATATCTAGGTCCGCCTCACCAGGTTGATAATTTATTATACACTTTAACATATCATCGACTCTCTAAACAATAATAATTTCATAACTACAACTCCGAAACACTATAGTTTTAAGACCGCATGGTAATATACAAGTTATGCCAAAATATACTAAGATATACGGCCATTAAAACATAAACATTCTCGGAAGTTGTAGGCTGTGTTCCAAGATCATGAAAACTTCAATATAATGCTTAATTTTCTTCTGAGTCTTATAGACACACGCATTATTGCCATGTAAAAAGTATAAGGAAACACTCATCAGCACTATTTAGTACATTAATTTTTCATGGAAAACTCCATGCAAAAATAAATTAAATCGCTGTCTCTATTCACAATTGCATACTACATTACATTGTATGTGTCCCCTTTCAAACAAGTGTAGGTTTCAAAGTGCAGGAAGGTGCTATATAAAAGGCAGACAACAAATCAATAACGTAATACTAAGGTCATAACTAGTGGAAGGCGTCTCTTTTTATTCTAATATAGATTAGCAATTACAGCGTTTGAAGTTAGTTGCATAGCTCGGGATTTAGCTATGAGTTATATATCACTCAACACGGAAGAAGTGATATAATATACTAGTGAAAATTATAACGTGATGAATAATACGTCAAGAAACAGAAACAGTGATATATATATATATATATATATATATATATATATATGTATATATATATATATATATATATATATATATATATATATATATATATAGGATGATTTTGAAATATATTCTGTCACATAACACAGACAGTGATAGACTACCCAAGTAAAAATCATAACATGACTTAGACATGAGCGCTGCGTCACAAAACGTTGAAACAGTGATGCAATACACAAGGTCATACAATACTTAAGTTGTTGTAGACATTTATCTGACGTAACACAATGAACAAAATAGCAGAAATGTATACTTAATTGTTTCGCATGTCTAAACAATTAGTAGTGAAATATGTGTTGAAAAGTTTCTTTCAATAAATCAACCATGAGGATTACAATACTTAATTAACCGATTCCAAAGCAAGTAAGAGAACGTTTGAATACTCCTTCCATGCGACTGTTAACGCGAAAAGAATTTAGTCGTATGAATAAGCAATGTTTCGCCAAATTATCATTAAATGACGCGGGGATTCTTAGAAAAAATGTTGAATGCGCCAGATATTACCGGGAAAGCAATCTAGATTTGTTGGAAATTTGCAATGACACTGAAATATGTTCATCATTCAGAAAATTATACACTTCGGTTTTGTAACGGTGTAGCCAGGCTTAGCAAGCAGTCTTATGAAGAGACCAACAGGGGAGGGAGAGAAAGTTGAGTACATAAAGGTTTACCACGGAGATAGAACTATTAACTTAATGAACAGAAGTGAAATTGATTATGTGATATAACATTGATTTGAGATTATAAATATCCAATTTGGACAGGAAATGAGGGAGAGTGCAAAACGGATCCGTGTTATGGTTTGAAAATTTAATGGGATAAGAGCAAACAATCTGTGTCAATGTAATCCATACGGACAACGACTGTGTCTTTGTGTCTTTGACGCTACTAAATCAGTTTAAAATCTCCCACAACAAAATCCTCATAAAACATTAAACTTTAATTAAGGTAGAAACAATCAATGGTTTAATAATTATCCCATGAAAAAGAAACTATCCCCTAACTTAAACGAGTAAAGCTGTAAATGTTCATGAAATATTTGAAAGAAAGAAAGTTTGCCTCAAAGCGGCAAGGCCTGTTCCAAAGAGCCAACGACATCGGAGCTGAAAGAAGGTACATTAAACCTGTCAGAACAGGTGGCAAAGAGAAAGTCGTCGCCTGCTGTGAGGTGTTCAGGAGGAACCAAATAAACGACGGCATGTTAATCATATTCGCTCCAAGCGATTTCATAGCTGCTACAATGACGGAAGGTACTATTACGTTGGAACAAAATATATGCCCAGATTGGTGTCATCACAAATAAATAGTCATCACAGAGAGAAATATATAAAATTCCCGATTATTTTCATTTCAAAATTAATGTTATCCAACACAAAATACCATGCAACAGTAGAGACAACTAGATACAAATAATGGCTGAAAATAAATCACTTCTAAAATATTTTAAAATGCCAGCATTAAATAAAAGTTATGCATTTTGTTGCTTGAGATTTAAAATGCATCATTGTACCAGAGTCAACGTATACAATAGGTACAAATTGTACCGTGCAAGAAGTGTCCGTTCTGTGCACAGCAAAACTGTAATAGTGCTATGCATCAATCGGATATTTCCCGTACAATGTAAATATCTGAACACATTCCGTCAGTGTTTTGTGTGTAATTTATAAAATGTTAGAGACCAATCATTTTCAGAGGTAATTATTGCAGTCAGGTTTTTTGTGCAACGAATTAAGATCGAAAAATACAAAACATATGGCAGGCACAGATGATGTTGAAAAAGTATCTTATCTCAACAAATACGTGCCATATAAGTGAGAATATGTTTCAAGACAACGTTAGAGACGGCGATACTAGTGTACATGAAGTGCGTGTCTATGATCACTGTACAGGCAGGTACAGATGAGTTACTAATTATGAATGGAATTTTATTGTCAGATAGTAAAAAGTAGTTAGCTTTTCATTCATAACTTGCCCAGTTTTGGCAGTCTTTAATGTATCAAGACAATTGAATAAATAATCACGATGTAGGGATACAAACGAATGGCGGTGAGAGATGTATTTCATTTAGCAAGGATTTCATAGTTGATAAGATGGATGCTCAGAAAATAACTGTGAGAAGAAAAAGTCGAGTTGTAGATAGCCTTAGATTCCTTGTTCAGTGTCTACAGCAGTTGGGTAAGAAGTTAAATTCTGCAAAGTTCGCTCAGACAATGAAAGATATTGGTGCAATGAAATCAAACTGTCTGAAAATGAATATATATAAGAAGGTAAAATAGAAAAAAATGATGACATGTACGAAGAGGCAAGGTCAAGGTCATTCATAAGGTAACTAAATTACAATCATATTTATGGCTGAGACATGAGCCAATACGTATCTGTAAATAACTTGAGATGGGTAAATGATGAACACATTACATGAATAGAAGAACAGTTGCTCCAAGTATCTAATGAGAGTGATAATAGTTACATATTTGAAGAAGACTTGAAGATTTCATTATCATTTTATGAACTATCCACTTGTTCCAGAGAACTTAATTCAAGACGAAAATGATATATCTTCATTTCTAAAGATTGAACTGATGATTACAAGAGAACAAAACACCTATCCAAATCTATTTTGTAAATCGCAATATAATGAGAAATGTGTGATACATAGCAGACACTTAAAACTTTGTGTTCAATTATATTGAAAATTGTAAAAGAGACAAAGTTGTTTAGATTTTGAACAACAACTTTAACTGAAATCCCATCTACAACTGAATACAGGTGATTTCGAGAAAGGCTTCCACGAATTAATACATAACACTGTATTCGGTAAACATATGCAATACCTCAGAAAGAGAGTTAGAGTTAAAATATGTGCAGAAGCAAATAAATTGTACCAATGTCAAAAATATATACCTTTCGCCAGGAGAACAATTATTGACAATAACTTAGTTCCAGTCAGTCTGAAAAGCAAGAAATTAAATTAACCAATCCGACTTTTGCTGCTTTTTCTTTGTTAGAGCTTCTAAACGGTCGATATATGAATTGGTTTTCAACAAGTTGACTAACAAATAAAGTGATATAATGGAACGGTCCATGACGTATACAGATTCATTGTGCATCTATGTCGAAACATAAACGTTTACAGCTGCATGTAGGACGACATCAAATGATTGACATTATTGAACATCTTTAGGACAAAGTGTGTGGTTTGCCAGCAAAAAATTAAAACAAATATTCAATGTTTTCAAAGATGAACTAAACGAGATTCCTATCGGAGAGAGTTGCGTATTAAGGTCTAAACTTCATTTATGCAGGCATGATCAAGATGAAAAGAAAGTATATTAAAGGCATCACAAATGTGCGATAAAACAAATTTTAGCTGAACACAGATTACTTCTTAAATCACGAATAAAATTACCAGGAGATAAATCTACTCAGTTCATACAATCACGAGTTGATAAACGTTATTTAGTGGCTAACAAAATTGTATTACCTTATGGGCATGTAAGTACATTGTAATGAAATGGAAACTCAATCATCATTACAAGTTTATTTGTTTTTTTTTGTCATGTTTTAATGTATCTACAATTTGTCCTTTTATTTTATCTGGAAAAAACATGGTTTTCTCTGATACTGTTTCTATTCATTTTTGTAATTGTCATAGCTCATATTTCATTATGTCTACTACTGAACAGTTTATGTTGTAAGCTTATTTGCTTGATTGTTTCCGTCGGCAACATTTTAGCATTCGTTAATTGAAATAAAGTATTGCGTCCTTGGTATATATCAACCAGTATCTTATATATTAACATATCTAATTTATCTTGATGACATAACACTATCATCTTTTAATCTTTGACTAAAGTAGTATAGGAAACGTAACTATCATTTCATTTAGCAACTTCTGTCCAGTGTATACCGGTTAAACAGTTAAACAGAGATCTCATCCGTTTTAAACCGGTTTTCAACTAACATGTGACCATTCACTATTGCTTTTTATGGGAAAACCCATGGGAAAAACGTAGCTCACCTAACCTGTATTACAAGTGTTTTGCTGTATTTGTCCGCCACTAAAATTTTGAGAAAAGCCCTAGCTCAAGAACCCCAAACATTTTCTGAAAAAAACTGACTCACTCGTCGAAAAGTTTAACAAGCGCAAATCCTGACTCAGTAGTAGGCAACATTTTAGCATTCGTTAATTGAAACAAAGTATTGCGTCCTTGGTATATATCAACCAGTATCTTATATATCAACATATATAATTTATCTTAATGACATAACACTATCATCTTTTAATCTTTGACTAAAGTAGTATAGGAAACGTAACTATTATTTCACTTAACCACTTCTATCCAATGTATACCGGTTAAACAGATCTCATCCACTTTAAACCGGTTTTCAACTAACACGTGACCATTCGCTACTGCTTTTTATGGAAAAACCCATGGGAAAACGCAGCTCACTTAACCTGTACTACTCATTTTTGCTGCATTTGTCCGCCACTAAAATTTTGAGAAAAGTCCTAGCTCAAGAACCCCAAATATTTTTATGAAAAACTCTGACTCATTCTTCGAAAAGTTTTACAAGCGTAACTCCTGACTCAGTAGTAGTCTAATGTTTATGAGAAACACTTGGCTCAGTTATCATCAAATGGGCGTGGGCTTAACTCCTAGCTCAATGATCGCAAACATAGCTTTATGGCAAACGGGCCATCCCACCTACAAATAAAGATAGGAATAAATGTCACCACCTATTGTTTAAAATTATATAAATACAAAAAACTATGAAACATTTGTATCGATAAATCATGAAATTCATATTTTAAAAAAAAAATAATAACAAGTTGCGCACCCTTGTCTTGCAACCCAGTTTAGCACACTAACATGGTCACAACCACTTTTGGGAATTGAGTTTAACGCGAAAAATATACAGCTCTATTCAATACGCAGAAAATGATTATCCTGAATACAAGCCACGAAATATTTCTGATAATTACGACTTAACATTTGAAAGTGATGACTCTCGGAACATATACAGGGCACAAAGTGAAATTAAATTTTGGCACAACCAGTTCAACTGGTTAGCATGGCTATCTACATCGGGATATCGAATGTCGTATAGACATTTATTAGATAAATGTATACCATAGTTAGTAACGTCAGTATATAGGTTTCATATATACTCTCCGATAAGAAAAATGCTGTCCCAATGCTCAATACAGTTACAATATAATAAAGCATTAAATGTAATACACATCAATCTAAATGTAACTAAATGTGTAATAACTTTAACATTCCAACACACGAACCTCTGTTTATACTGGGCCAAATTCAGAGATATTTTAAAAAATGTTATAAGCTCAGTAATAAGTGCCAAACTTTAGTATTTTACCAAATTAGCAAACAATCTTCAAGATGCCAACAATAGTCCGAAAGTTTGCTAGAATACAGTCAACACATTTCTGAAGCAAAATATAAAATCAGAATATGAACCCCTCACACATAATAACAAACATTTTAACTCTAATCTTGATACAACAAATTTATTTAATAAGTATTTATGTGAAGAGTCCTTTGTATATGACACTTCATATACTTTGCTCTATATGCCTCTTCCTGACATTTCCATTATTAATATTCACAATAGCAACTATAATGAAGAAAATGCAACTCTTGACGACAGCAAGGGAGGGCGTCCTGATGAGATTAACCCTAGGCTATATAATACAGGCACTCATCAATTGTTGCGACTTGTCTCATAAATTGTCACCCATTCACTCCAATCTTTGTCTTTTCCAACAGCTTAGACAGTGGCCAATGTTCCTAATATTAATAAAACAAATGTGACATGCATGTTGTTTCAAATTACGGACATATTTCTCTACTAAGATGTGTGGGTAAAATATTCGAAATTTTTTTCTTCTTTATTTTTTTATCTATTTATTATTATTTTAGAACGAAAGAAAGAAAACAATTTGTGGAATTATCTTACAGTCAACATGGCATCCGTATTAGTCATCTTGAATCTGGTTCTTCCAAAACTAATCAGCTATTTAACAGCAATGTAATGTGTATACTACTTTTGCAAAGCAGTTGACCAAGGCAAAGAAATCAAATGGTATTTTGTAATGGTATAGCGGTCTTCGACTAAGACTGACATAAACACAATTTATAAACTAAGAAATATTGGAATGGGTGATACAATATTGTAATTGTTTAAAAATTGTTTTTAAGGTAGGACGCAAAAAGTTGTTATAGAAGGTTGCCCTTCAGACCATCAATTTGTGAGGGCTGGTGTGCATCAAGGATCTATACTTGGACCACATTTATTTATATTTATATTAATGATATTGTCACTGTTAATAATGATATTGTCACTGTTGTTCAATCAAGTGTAAGACTGTTTGTGGATGATATTTCGTTATCAATATTTTCTGATTACCCTATCTTGGCTGCTGGTGTTCTGAACCAAAACCAACATGAAATCAATTTGTGGGTTAGTTGATTTTAATTCAAATAAAACCGAATCAGTGACAATATCCAGAAAATATCCAAAGGAACATCACCCACAACTTTTAATGAATGATGGGGTTATTAAGAATGTCACTTCTCATAAACGCATAGGCCTAACACTGGATGAAACCCTATCTTGACATATACATGTACAGGACAAAACTACCAAAACATGGAAATGATTGAACATACAATCAAACCTGTCAACAGCGGCCATCCATGTGAAAAGGTAAAACTGGCCTTTGTACACAGGTAACCTCTGTGCACAGGTTCAGCTGTCAAAATTGGGTTTTGAAGGAATACTATTCATCGAATATCATTTATATTATTATTATTATTATTATTATTATTATTATTATTATTATTATTATTGTATCAGGATTGTTTTATAAGCACTATTCAAGAAAATCATAAAACACACACATATATTTTGTTCTCTCCTAAATTTACATTACCCTAAATATTACTGTATCCTTCCCACTTTGATCCATCCTATAAATTACGTCATCACTGACTTAAAATAATCACCAATCTTTTGTTTGTTTTGTGCAGCATGACAAAACAATAATTCACAAGTGATTGACAGCTTACATATGACCTTAAAAAGAGGACCGACTCTTTGGTCGGCCAGCCTGTATAAGATTTAGTTGGAAACAGCTGTTCACGCTTTAGAACTAATATCTGGATTAGCCAGTTGCTAAACTCGCTGAGACCAAATCACAGTCGGCTTAGGTGAGAAGCCTGTGATGAATTGGAAATCAAAAGAGGCCGTTTATGGCTATTCTTTGTGACCCATGAATCGAAACTTCGCCTGCCTTTACAGACAAGTTTTAAATGAGCCCTGACCCAATTGTAAAGGGATGTAACTCATAGCTCTTCTGACAGACGAACTTCAGAGATAGCTTTAATTCACAGGCAAGTAGATGAAGATATCGAACTATACCTGTGACACTGACGCAAAAGGCTACTTCCGTTTCTGCCGAGATAACACAACTACTTTTCCCACCATCGAGCATACGAATTCCTTCAATCCTCTACCCTAATGATAAAAACTGCCCCGCTTTCGAATTTGACGTATTGACACCTTTGACTTATACTGTCAATGTAACTGGAATACGGGCAGTACAAGCGAGATAAGAAATGTTCGCACATCGATTTACACGACATTCCTTTTCCTAAACAATGCATTCCTCATGAAGGAAACATTTAGTTTGCATAGACTGAGCGGTCACTGTAGACACGCGCCAGTGACAGCTTGAGACAGAAAGAAACTACTGTCTGGTTAGAAAACACATGGCGGCTGAAGGCGGGTTACAGTTACATACAGGACATTTATATAGGACATTTGCCGGGGTCGGGGGTGAGGGGGGGAGAGAATTAGACTGGCCGTTGTGAATAGGTGACCGCTAAGTAAAGGTGACCGTTAGGACAGGTTTTACTGTACTACGAAGTTTTAATTTTAAACTTGAGATAAATTCATTAGCGCTTCTTTATTTTACCTTGAAAGACCTCTTTTGGAGTCTGGGATATTATCTGATATAACTGTACAAAGTATGAAAAAGAATAAATAGAAAAATACAAGCTAAAGTAAGCAAAATTATTTGTGGGACTACAAAATGTACATATGCTAGATGTTTTGAGGAGACAAAGAGGGAAACAGTCTCAAAAACATAACAAGAAAACATTTTTTAAAACCTGCATTATGGCGTGGCTCCTGGATACATGCGAACTTTGGTTCCACCAAATGTCCAGAAGGTAAATAATTGGCAAATTCGTTATATGAAGAATCTCTATGTGCCTTTCGCCGGAACAAATCTTAACGAAAATTCATTTGTACCACAGTCTGTTGCGGAATGGAATCTTCTCCCTTTGGAAATTCGGAACATCCCTTTGTTGTATTTTTTAATGTACACTTAAGTAAGAATCTTGAAAAGGTGGCATTATATTAATACCTGGTTCTGAGGTTAGCACAAATTATGCACTAGACTTCGACCAGATTGTAGGTGTTCATACGACGATCTTCTCAAAAACCACTTGTACTAGAAACAGAAAAGCATTTTTTCTTAGACTGTACAACATAACTTACAGAAGCTGAACAATATGAACTTATATATAGATATTAAATTTTTTATTCCTGGTCAACTCCTTTAAATCGCTTAAGGTCAAAACGAAGCTTTTAAGGCGGTCTAAATGTGTAAAATAGCAACTAAGAAATTTGTTTGTCCACTACTTACATATTAGCAATAATCTGATATATGTCTGGTGCGTATTTAGTTACTATGGTAACAACAAATATTTTTCTCCTATGTATGCTTATCAGATACTGTTTCTTAGTATTACAGTAATGTATGTAGAATGTGTTTTAATATCTCATAAGCTTTTTTCAATGTTTGCAATTCTCTGCCTCTATATCTCTTGTTCGATTTTTATTTTTATACCATGATGACTTCTGCAAATAAATACTGTTTAAATCAAAATTTAAGATATTTGTTCGATGTTCAACGACGAAATTATAATTATACACCAGGTAATGGCTCGTACCCTTATGCCAAACATTTTCATGTCCTGACGCGATTTTGACGATGATACTCCTGTATAACACTCAACGGTGTGGAGAACCGCAAAGTCAGTGCACATATCAATACGTATACCAATGACTGAATCTGAGGTTGCTTTGAAGGCTTTACCTATTTCATATTTATGATACATTTCACATTGTCATATAGTTTATGTTTACTAGCTATCACTCAGTTTTGTCACAATTAAATCATTATTACACAATTCATAGAATTTATGTTTCTGTTTTTCTTCTAATCTTTATTTATACAGGTATAAATTGAAGATTTGCAAAGTCATGGATGAACAAAACGATACAAAAATGCAATTTACCCAGAAATATTCGCCCTTGCCCCCACCCCTCTCGCTTCACTCACACAAACACACAATCTTTCCTTAGTCAGTTATAGGTTGGGTCTGACCTGGTTTACCCATTCAACAACAGCTAAGTCCCGCTCCGGG
This sequence comes from Margaritifera margaritifera, assembly GCA_029931535.1. Classification (NCBI taxonomy): domain Eukaryota; kingdom Metazoa; phylum Mollusca; class Bivalvia; order Unionida; family Margaritiferidae; genus Margaritifera; species Margaritifera margaritifera. Next base: position 2,441,634 of record JAQPZY010001683.1, read on the forward strand.
TGGTTAAAAGGAGAACCGGTGTAAATCTGGTTGATGACCCATACATTATCTGTTAATTTAAAGTTATTATGCTTGCACGTTTGAGTCAGAAATGATATAGAAATCAAAATTACAAACAAATATATTTATGTTGTCAAAGTTTGTCGATGCAGGATACAATTTATGACCGATTGGTAATGAGTTACAATACTAAATTAGGCTATTTCGTTTAAAGGACATTTTTAGTAAACATTATACGTGTGAAATAATCTAGACATCCCGATGAACATTAATACCAGCATGGTTAAGCAATTCCATTACATCAAAATTAGATGTTTTATATTAAAATGTGGAATTTGTTTCACTAAAATATTCTGAATCCCCGTGATTATCTCATTATTTAGTTTGGCGTTAAAGGTACAGTCAAGCCTGCCCCAACGGTCACTTTTATACAGCGCTCACTTGGTTTCAATGGCCATTTTAAATTCACCCTGACAACTTTCCTATATGAACATTAAGTATGTAATGGTCACCTGCTTTCCGCGTTCATCGGCCAGGCGCCTCCTTACCAATTATTCTTTTTCAGTTGGTTTGAGGGTCACTGGAGCGTATAGAGAGCGACAGCTCTGTGTCTGCAAATAAATGTTTGTTTCATGAGGAGGCACACTACTCAGCATATGAAGTAGATATAGGCATATCATGTGAATCGATGTGCAAATATTTCTTATTTCACGTCCAAATGTGTAAATATCTCTATTTGAATACAAGTCGTTTGTTATCATTAGAACAGAGAGTCCAATCGATTTGTTTGATGGATGGTGGAAAAGAAGCCGTGTTGTTGCAGCAGAAATGGGGATCGACTTTTGTGCAAGTGTAACAGGTATAGTTCGATATCTTCATTGCATTTTTTGCACGGTACTCAATGTTATGCTATATTATTGTAATTGATTTTCTTGTCATTTCTTATTTAAAAGGATATTTTTGTAAATTGTTATTTAAGGACCCTCAGTTAAAGCTCACATATTTAGACAGTCATTAGAAAAGAAACAATTATTGGCAAACCCCACACCCATTCTAACAATTACAATTAACAATTATTGAAAAAAAGCTAATCTCCATGGAGAGGTACGAGTTACAACACTTGCCATTGATTGTACTGGGTTAATTAATATTTACAATACTTGTCTGTAAAGTCAGGCGAAGTTTCGGTTCATGTGTTACTAACAATAGCTACATTAAGCTTCTTTTCCTTCCCTATTCATCACAGATCTCTCACTTAAGCCTACCGTCTTTCTTGTGTTTTTTTTTTCTCCACCAGCTGAGAACTTGGTCAATCCAAATATTGCATGAAGTGTGAACAGCTGTTTATAAACCTACTTTTAGGAATTGACCGAGCATAGTTAGTCTTTAGTTTAACAGTCACATGTAAGCTGTCAGTTACTAGTAACATTTATGATTTTTCATGGTGCACAGAACACAGACTTTTGTTTCATACTATATTTTTCTTATTTTCAAAAGAGTGAGTTATGATTTTATTATCCCTAAAATATGTTGAAAACAAACTGTAAATAATAATTCATGTAATAATAATAATAATAATAATAATAATAATAATAATAATAATAATAATAATAATGATATTAAGTGCATGACATTTGTCCAGAAACGATGTTTGAAACTATAACCTGCATATATAAGTCATTTGTGTACAAAGGCAAGTTTAATATTTTCCCCGTGGGTTGCTGGTATTGATAGGTTTGGCTGTATCAAGAAAACTATCGGGGAACAGGACATCTTCTTTAATGATTGTAAACATCAATTGAACTGGTCGTCATATTAACGTGGTTTCAATTTCTAGCATAGTTTTTAAAGTCGGTCAAGGTATAAACTTCGTAACAGTTAACTAGTATACGTTGAATCATTCATGTCTCCCTTATAATATATATTTTCATTAAATGCCGTCAAAGTTTAAATAATTTAACAATGGTCAGTATCAACTTGATAATTACCCTGTACTCTAAGATCCTTCTGACATTTTTAATTTAAATAATTATTATTTAGATAGCCATTATTAATTCAATTATTTCAGTTTGCGATTTTAGCAATCAGACTTTAAGTTACAAGGAATGCGCAAAGGGATCGACGAACAAACACGTGTAAGTGCAGGTATGTGGGAAAGAGAAATAGTTGCATAATAATTACTGAATGAATGGACGAACAAACAAAGAAGAAATGAGCAATAAATGAATGCCTGAAAATAGAGATTAACATAAAAGTTACAAAAATATATGAATTTACACACGAATTATAACCAAAAAGAGAATAAATTCATGAATATTATAAGAGACAAAGATTATAAGCCCAAATAAAAAACTTACTCGTTTTATTCACAAAATGACACTACATTTCGCAAATGTATATTTTTTTCAGCGATAATCAAACCCGGAAAGGAAACAGATTTGCCAGGTGAAAATTACAGGAATGAGCGGACATTATTCGTGAGTGGAGTTTGTGCTGGGTGATGTAATTGTTTCCAAAGCCAATAGCCGTTGGGCACACACAATATAAACTTTAAACAACAAAGCTAAGAAGCCACTAATCTCCACTATTTAGAGTATCTAAAAACAATAAAACAACTCTCTGTTTAGCTTAAAATACTACAACTGGCATTGATTTTGTCCTTTGTTGTCCCTTATACGATTTGATTCTAGTGGAGGAATATAATCAAAATATAGTCTACAGAGTAGTCGATAGGATTCCCACCCCCCACCCCACAAGTGAATCATCGCAAGTTTGTGCAGGATTTTACCGTTTACTGAAGGATCGTTGTCATGCACATAGACAATCTGAGAAAGGTGTATTATATAGTAGGAAGACCCATTGCGGATAAAGATAATGATTTGAAGACAGAGTAAAAATTTTTCAAAGGTTGTACAAGTAACTAGTACTGGTTGTTATTTGGGCACTGTTCAATTTCCAGAAGAGTATGTTAAGGTGTATTAAGGAATGAAATTTTGTAATAGTTCAGCTCCCTTGTATACAATGGACGGAGTTTTCCACGCACAACTACTCTGACGCTTCAAATTAGTGATAGAATCCCTTCATACCGACACAGGCAAAATCAAAGCCTGATGATTATCTATATTTTACTGCCTCAGGCAATTGACATCTCATTGATTCAGTTATTTATTTATTTATGTATTCATTTATTCATGATACATAACACAATTTTCAGATATATGGCAAACAACAGAAAAGAACAGAAAATATCACATGTTAATAATATACAAACATACAAAGGTTAACTTGAAGGAATGTACAGTAAAACTCAGTCTAAGAAAAGTACGCAATCGTGTCAACCCAACAATTAGAGAAAGATGAAGTAAATATGAAGAAACTATACGCAAATGTATAAATCAACAGAGTACATTTGTGTATAAATATGTGTATCAACAAGGAATATACACTTGCGCAACATTACATTCATATATAATATGGATATTCCCGTATTAGTTTTATTCCACGAAGTGGATCGTTAATTCCAAGCGCCTTGTGGTGGGTTTCTCTCTTCACCAGCGCATGAGCTATATGTTAGCAACTTTACAATTAATTGAAGACAAAATATGTTTTTGATATCAGAACAAGAAATTGGAATGACGTAACGAGAGATCTGTGAAGATGACTTTCATCGAGTTGAGTGTCACTGGTAAGATCAAATAATTTCATCAGCTAGAACTCAACACTACTTTCGTTGAGGGCTAGGCAAAACTGATCATGTATGCACCAGTGAAAATCATTGGCGACTTATCTCGTATAAATACAAGCTGTCACATATTGAAACATGTCGATATACTTGTGGCCACATTTGTTTTACATTTGTAGACACATTGGCATCAATGGATGACTTGCTGAACAGACGGATAGATGGATAAATGAATAAAGAATAACGATTTCAAGGAAACAACTTTTAGTTTTATTACGCATCAAATCTGTATAGTATATTTGATGTATTTTAGTGTAGTTTTCAGACATTTTGGTTCTTGTATGTATCGATATAAGTGTTATTTGTGCTTAAATTGAACAAAGTCCACTATGATTAATAGAGGACTTTGACGTTGTCTTTAGGCATGCTGAGAGTCCGTCAAGTGATGCGAGAACTTGCGAGGTTTAACTTGAGGGCGCAGACCTATCAACTGCCCCAAGTCCATGGAGACATTTTTAAAGAATAAGGACTCTCCTCAACGTCTTAAGTTTAAGTTGTAAAATATTAATATGTTTTACTTCATGCAAAAAGTATATCAAATATGGATCTAAATCAATAACAGATACCAATAAAAGTTTCGATTTACCGAATGTATATTTATATAAGATGACTATTTTGTTATGTCACATGAGAATTGTCAAGATCAAATTTTAAATATGTTGATGTGATTATATCAATGTGTACAGAGAACACACAAGGATAAAAAACAGAAGTACTAGAATAAATAAAATAAAAAAATTGTTTTTATTGTTTATAAGTCTTCCAAACATGGGATATTAGTGGCTTGTCAGTTTTTCTGAAACTTTGTTGTGTGTGCGCCTTACGGCCACTAGCTAAGAACATATTGATTTATTTCTTGGTCTAATAAAACACTATATAAAACCCCCATTCACAAGTTACATCCGCTCATTTGCCTAATTTACACATTGCAGCTGTATTTCCGTCGTGCCTACACTACAGCTGATGCCCACACATCGAAAGTGAGATGCTAATATGTTTATCTCATACATTACATATTACAACCTAAGTTAAATATTTTTGTCATTATCATTGTCTTCTAGATAAAATGTCCATTTACGAAATTAGGTGTCAACTTGTGAATAAAACGAGGAAGATTTTACTTGATCTTATAACTTTACTCTCTTGTAACTGTCATATCTTTATACTTTTGTTTATTCTCGGTCGTGTGTAAATTCACATATTTCGTACTTCTACTATTTATCTCCCTTTTCGTATATTCATTTATTGTTTGTTTATTCATTCACTTATTCATTCATATATTCATTCAGTCAGTCATGCATTCATTCTTCCGACTACGCCTTGGCTTGCTTAGTTACCTGCTTTAAAGCATGTCCTTTTCCTTGTATATTTAATTTTATATATAATATTTACTTGTGAAAGCGGCAACCGAATTTATTTGATTATTATTGGCAGTCCAAATAAAAATTAAAAGCTTTGAAGGCACTTTGATCATAATTTCTTAGCAAATGCGTTTTAAACGAAAGAATACTGACGATAATAAAAGGAGCAATCTTCATGTGATTGGCATTATATGAAAGATCATTTACCTCAGATGGTCAAAACTATGTGCCCTTAAGTATGAAAAATTGTTTACTCTTTTAGAGTGATCAAGTAAAATTATAATTTTGATCGAATACTTGCAGCTTAGAAATATGATTTTTCTTTAACTGATAACACCTTTGAACCTATCTCTATTTCTTTGCAATTTTATTTACAAGAAGAAATAGCTGTATTGTCTGAAAGAATATTATATATATATATATATATATATATATATATATATATATATATATATATATATATATATATATTCCCAGACGTACTAAGTTCCAGAGAAGAAACAATATTAGCGAGTTTTGCCTGCATGGAAACGTCACAACATGTTAAGAGGAGATTAGCTGCCTCTAAAAATGAGACGTGTTATATTTAAATAGCGTGCTGTTTCCATGTTTTCTCTTTGGCTAAGTACTATTCATTTTATTAAATAAAAATTATTATGAAAGATAAGAGAAAAAATGATTTTCTAACACAATTTTTTATAAATTTTTTAAAATAATTTTGTTATTTGCAAAAGTCTTCTGTTGAACTACTATGTTCCTGAACATCATTCCATATAACCTTCTTAACACCTGATACATGCGCAGATGTAATGTCAGCTTAGTAGCACTCTCTATCTAGGATTATATTTGTTGACAGAATTGACACAACATCATCCTGTCCGCAACAGCTTATGCTGAAGTGCTTACTGCACAAATAACAATTTATACTATCTTCCATCTTTATTGAGCAAAACTTTCATACACAAATGGTTTTTCACACAGACATATCTGTGGCAAGAAAAGTAGACATACATTTCATCTGCCAGTGCTTTGTATGATGTCAGGCTGTCGTAAATGGGTAGCATATAGATGTCGTAAAATAAACTCTACTTGATGTTCATGATGTCAGCTATTGTTCCAGTTTCTGGCAGTATTCCATAAGATGCTAAGACGTAACATTATGACACCAAACTGATTTACAAAATATGGAAAACTGCATCGGAAAATTTATTGGTGCTTTCTATTTACAACTTGTACAATGAATTATGTCAGAAAATGTATTTTCCTTACACCGCCAAACATTGTAGTGAACTTATGAGATTGGTATAAACGTGATCTATTTTTGGTACATAACACCTCGAATAATTTGATAATTTATACTTTATTTCACCCTGAGGCACTCTGTTTGATTTTGAAACACTGGGCATTATGCCGGCAATTAATCATGATATCTTCATTGCAGACACAATAAAACTTGGGAATGTCCTAACATTTTGCTTGACAATTTCAGTTTTTAAATGTATTTTACCATTGATCAATTAAATATATTTCAATGTTATCTCTCTAATATTGAACATAAATGACATAAATACCAGCTTTAAGTTTTGTTTATTAAGTCAGGAAATACTGACTTTTTTACAGATGTAAGACTGATTTTATGATATCAAAGTCTGCCCAGGGATAACCAAGGATTTTCAAAATATATCGCTTTATACCTTTCCATGCCATTCCTCCCAGTGGTTAGTGTGAACAGATCAGTTAATTATTTATGACTTTTTAATTCTTTCCTAAAGTGGTGCAGAGTGGTCCTTTATATACAGATTTTGACCTAATTTGGTCCTTCGTATATGTTTGTGGACGTCCACATTTGCAGGATTGGTCAATGCGAACTCGCCTATGGGCATCGGTTGCATCATAGTCCATTCATAAAGTTGTGCAGATCAAGTTACATGATGTAACTATTTGAGAGGTCCGGGTCGTATCCGTCCATGCGCGGGTTGCTCGCACTTGTGTCGTATTTCATTTCCGAACACAGTTCACGCGTTACTTATTGGCCCGGATTGGTCCGGGAATACTCAACTGTTGCTGAATCTGATCATGCGATGGTTAAAGTGGGATTGGTGGAACGTGATTGCACTATCCGCGGACTATGAGCCGGGATAAAAACATTGAAACGGGTCTGCAGATTTAGCAGAAAGACTTCACTACATTGCACCCGATTTATTACTTTTCGTTGAGACACCTGGTCCTGTTCAGTCAGTGGGTGGCAGACATGCACTTTAGTGCACGTGTAACTCAGCAGCCCATTCCCAATTACACTATATTTGAAACTCCATGCAGTTGCAATCCTTATTGTAATAAAGAAATCTCAGTCATCTGATTGAATTTTCATTCGAAAAATGTTCTTATCAAAATAGGTACTGATATTGTATGTAGTTGCAACTCCAAGTGCAATAAAGCGCATGCTATTGTAATCCCTACTGTAATAATTATTATAATTTGCAACTTTATTACAAACGTGATCTGATTCAATTGCTGTTGAAAAAGAAATAAAAACAAAGAAAAAGTATAGGATAGACAACGAGACAAGTACTACAGCCCTCAACCGTACCCTTTCAGCATAATTTCATGTGTTCCCCCCTCTCTCTCCGTCTGTCTGTCTGTCTCTCTCAGCACTTGTCTATCCAAACGTTCAAACAAAACAAGTCGAACTCTGTGCAAAGTGTATAATTTGACTTACATGCAAAGCCCTGTAGCAACCCCTAATGATGTAAAAGCCCGTACAGACAGACGAATGCTCATTTTAAAATTCAGTAGTATCAAAAACATTGTAAAGCGATACATTTCTCATTCGAAACTTACAGTGTTTTCTTTATCTTAGAAAAATTAAGAAACAAAAAAAAAAAAAAAAAAAAAACCAGAAACGCCATTGTTCTATTTATTTGCTACAAACCTAATGTGCAGTCAAGTATTTTATTGTATGTACTTAAAAATCACAAAGTCACGTTGGTGTATAATTTATGAAGGAAATTTGTTATATCCTACATGTAAACAGCATAAATTACATATAAGTTATCAAAAATTCTTTCAAAACGTTTGTTGATTTCTGGCACAGAAATAGAAACAACAACAGAATAAAGTCAATCACAACTTTCCAATCCATGATGCGTTTTCTAACTGCTGGTAATGAGACTGTCTCTTCATAAATTATCCTGCCTCTGAAGTTAAGGCGGAAATTTGAAATTGATTTCGCAAAAATGTACTAACAATCTACCCAAGCTTAGGACAGCAAATATATCCCATTTAAAGTAAAGAGGCACTTCATGGGGAAAATAGTGTTATAACTTATATAAGAGTGCCAGATGACAGAACAATTATGATGCAGATTTATGAAACTGTGCTTCAAAATGTGCTCATAGTGCCTCTTTTGTTATAGGGTCTGGCATCCAGGTAGGTATGAAGGTGAAAGACTGCAACGCACAAATACAAAAGGCTTTTTCAAACCATGTATACATAGAAATGAAAGGGCCAATATACTTCACATACCTTGAACAAAATACACTCTAAATCCCTATTATTGTCTCTTGTGCCAAAACAGATATTTCTGAGGATATTAGAGTACTATGCAATATATATATATATATATATATATATATATATATATATATATATATATATATATATATATATCGTCTAAACTCCAACTGCAAAACACATACACCCTGATATACTCTTGCACAATGTTTTGATAGATCAGGGTCTATGTTGTTTTTTCTACTGATTACTCCTAGCAAACTGCATATACCAGATCTGCCGGCACATTATGCAATGGCAGATCTGAGTCTATGCAGTTTGCATTTGGACTTGACTTGTAAGTGAATAAATACGGTGCCTTATTGCAAAAGGGACACTCTTACTTTACTTCGTAGTTTACATAGAATATTTCAAGTAGTTTACATATCGCATTTTACCTGAAATGATAACCTCCAACACATTTGGTCTCCAAATCCAAAGTGCTTCGGTTTCAACCCTGAATATGTCGGGATTAACCGGAGTTGCGTAAAGCTCGAGAAAATGTAGCCAATGCTTTAAATCAATAATCACATGACGTAAACGAGTCAGGTGTCTTTTGCAGGACAGGCTTGTTACATTTATGGTCACATTATAATTGTAGCCTAAAATAATGTGATGCGAACAACTTTCTTTTAATCTACACAGGTAACCTCAGGCAGATGGCATTCCAATTGTTGCATGTAAACATAACTGCATTCTGAGCTAACTACTTCAGCCTGAAAACCTTTTTACACAATTATAAAAACACATTAGAAGCGTCATCCAAAATAGAGCCATTGAAACACAAGGAGTTGGCAATTATCTTGAGACAAAGTAGTGATTTTAATAATGAATAATAGCGGTCGGATTATTTGTTTGCGGTAAACACGTTAAAAGTGCACGGCACTAAAGGGATTCAGATTTAAAACTAAACAGAATGTTCTCGATTTATATTATGAAGCACGCACAGGTATAGAGTATGAATGCTGAAGTGATTTAGCGTAAAATGTACTCTTTTTGGCCCAGATGGAAATATTTCTACGCTAAAACATAAAAACATTTCCCCCAAATGTACATTCGAGATACAAGACACGTGTATAAGCTTTCTTGGTTTATTCTTTTTATTTATTTGCAATATAAAACTCAAAGACCTGTAAGGCGAAATGAGACAATAAACACTCAGATGTATGTATGTATGTATGTATGTATGTATGTATGTATGTATGTATGTATGTATGTATGTATGTATGTATGTATGTATGTATGTATGTATGTATGTGTGCTTGCATGCATGTATGTATGTATGTATGTATGTATGTATGTATGTATGTATATATATATATATATATATATATATATATATATATATATATATATTCGTTCTAGCTTTATATTTTCTGATTTTATTGTCATTATTCCTGTAAGGATTATATTATGTGCAATCTGAATTCAGTAATACGTGATAGTTTGTAGCTAAATACGTTTATGCCAATTAGCGCCTGTGATATGGTTTTCAGACTTAAACATTTTCAAAAACCCTATTGCTTTGTTATTCATGTTTATTGCAATATCACCTGGATGCCTCTGACTCGGACTAACTTGACAATCGTAAAGTAATATGCATCCAGGTATCAGCTTCTTTTAATTCAAAGTTCTTTTTGTTCTTATCTATTTTCTTTTTTCATTCAATTTAACGCCCAATGAAATACAAATGTAGTCCGTTAGTAATCATTTACTGTGCATAGAAAGGTCAAAGGAGAGATCTGCTTTAGCGTGCATTACCCTATTTTTTGAGTAAAAATATTATCTGTTGAAAGTCCATTTTCTATCAGGTAGTCAACTGTGAACTAAGTGCAACTGGGATGATTAGGTTCACATCTTCTTCAGTATTTATGTGGACCAATCTTAAACCTCAGAGCTTTCTCCGAAACATGCAGTAAGCCAAAAAAGGAGCATAACTTAATGTTGCATACTAAATTGTGTTGATCATGATTTTGTTTCAGTCGACATTTACTACTATTTACCACCCAAAGTATATCTGATGTTACGTTTGTGGTTACAGAGTTAAAGATTTTGTGAGATAACAGCCCATGTGCTATTAGGTGGTCAATTGTGAAATAAGTGAAAAATGTATGATTAGCTTTACAATTCCTTTAATGTCCTGATTTGTCAACGAATGTATACATATCTTAAACAACATCTTTAAAACTGTGATGTATGCAGCAGTGAGTGCAAATTTAAATGATCCATGGTGAACCAAATGTTTAAGTCGGCATCGTATTAAAATTATGATATATGCAGCGGTGAGAACAGATTAAAATACTGCCTGGCAAATGTATTTTGTTACAGTCGACATCATAATATTCATGTAGCTGACAGTAATATGACATTTGTCTACAGATTAAAGTTGTTTTATTTAGCTTGAAAAGTTAAAGCATTTCTGCTTTGGATTATAAGATACTGCCATTTTTGTATTTTGTTCATTGTTGACTTCACCATCTATTACAACTGTCTCGTGCTCTGCACGTGTGCCAAAGTCACAGTGTTGAATAGTCTGTACAAAAAACAACTTTCCCTTTTTACCAAATGAAAAAGATGCTCAAAACAGATACACCATCACCTATCAAGTGATCGATTGTGATGCGAATGCCTGAGACTTGATGAATTCCAACTTGTATCATTTCTTTCAGGTAGCGTGTTTTGAGCATCTTTGATTTTGTAGACCTTATTGGTCAGCCTTCAAGCATTCAATTTGGCAAGAAGAATTAAAAGAACATTAAATCGGATATAAAGTTGAAAATAATGTGTGTTCCATCTATTGGACTCTATCGGAGATGGGTCTTGCAGCACGTGAAGATGTCAGTAATGATGACCTTGATATCGACCACATTACACCATATGCCTATTTTGACTGATCAGATCCAGGTCAACAAAGGATACGTTTTCATGTGTCACACACTAGGTATATGACAGCAAGCGAACATATGTTCAAATGATAACATTATATCGAGGAAAGAAGACAAAGAGCACAGGAGAAAGTTTGACCAGTTAGGATGGCTAACTTCATCATTGAGGAAGTATTGAACATTATTGCTTAATCTATTTTGCCTGAGAAACTTTACATGATGATGAGCAGTTATTTCTGTAATTATAACTATTGCAATAATTATAGTAAAAGACAGAATTGCATCTAAAACACTGCAACCAAACCACAGTTAATTAGTAATACTTTCAAAACGTTCAGAGTTCTTGTATTATGTTGCCTTTCTAAAACTGATTAGTTTCAATGTAATAAAGCTATCATTCAGCACAGATACAGGCAAATCTCGTTTAAATGGGCAAATCCGGTGAATTATCTAATTCCGTTTGATGTATTGTAATGATCTTTCAGTTCATTTTGCAAACTGTCCAAATTTTTGTTTGGAATAAATCTACTAATGATGTCACACTACAAATTACAATGTTTGAAAATGATTTAAATGATTCAAAAATGTTTGTATCTCCAGCTTTTACAAAGATTTCGCACGTGCTCTTTAATTGTTTTTCGTCTATCTTCTCCAACATATTTTCAGTTAAATGTTTACAAGTTATCTCTTTGAATATTCCATTTGCAAAAGCTATTTTCAATTCCTGTCTGTACGCTCCAGTTCTGGAGATATGGAATTGTTATTTGTCTTCGATAAACCCGAATTCTTAATTAAATTGTGCCTTGTCTATTTTGTCGCTATTGAAATAGCGAAACTATGCTGAGACTAGAGACAATTTCGAAATTAAAGAGTTTGAAATTCTGCATATTGAGATGATGATGATGGGGATGACATAGAATCCTTCGATCAAATAAAAATTAATGATATTGCAACCCTTGCTAATGGTCTTAGTTGAACATTGTCTCTTGTTTCTGAAATTACAACAGATAGTGTGGGAAACGTTCCACTAAGATTTATTGATGAGTTCAAGGAAACAACTAAAGGAGATCTTAAAACAAATGAACCACAGTCTAATTTTATAAGAAATGACTTCAAAATAAAAGCTACAGCACTATATTATGAAAAGCTAGATAGACTAGTTTAAATATCAAGGAAAGGAAGGATACATAAGTAGAATTTATTTCTAACTAAGTAAGGTTGGATAAGACAAGGCATAAAATGAATTTTACCCACTGAGGGATCGATTAAGGATTCTGTAGAAATGACAACCTAAACACTCAGTAGCACCTACTGTTGTATATATAGAATAAATGCAGGTCACTGAAGACATAGAGATGCAAATAATTAACACAAAGGAGCAGTTCGGTCAACAGGTAAGAGAAGCAGAGACCAGTTTTACTCGAGCAGGTGAAACAAATAGTCAATACAGAAGAAAAAAACACAATTATGGGGTTATGTAAATGCTGCTGAAGTTATCAATACGAACATTGAATTATATAAATTGATGTTAAAACATGGAAAAATATTAAAAAAGATATCAGCAAGGAAAGAGATTGAAACAACAAAGCAGTATTACAGGAATACTTGAAAAGGGTTGAATTCATAAAAACGCAAGCATTTGGTATTTATCACAGTTGTAGAGCAATTTTAGAGAAAAAAAAGAGGAAAAATCAACTCAAAAGTTAAGGAAAAGATTTCATTAGGTGAAAGGTCGAAAAACTGTTTAAGTAAAATAGTATAGAAATAGCTGTTATACCAACAACGATAGCAATGACTGTATAATCAATTGCTCTGTCTATAGCAAAGTTAGTAAAAGCTGCTGTTTTTCTATCACAATTTCTCCTCAACGTCCACGCCCACATACTATTACAACCCCTACGCAGATTAACTCACTCATTTCCTCCTGCTAATGGCAGCTACTGCAGCAACACCTTGTACTATTGATATTCTGATAAGTTGATGATTATTGAAGAGTTCTGGCCAAATGCTTCTTTTTCAGCTGATCACGTTATAGTACTCGTATCAGCATTAGTGGGTTCGATAATTGTATTTTTGTTATCAGAGGTGTAAATAGGAGTATTCAAGGTATATCATTTATTTCTAAAGGTACACTATGACATTCCTTGCAACTGTTGGTATTAAAATAAATGTTTGTTTGTTTATTTTATGGTCAATATTGTATTTGGTGTTTATAAATCGACTTGAATTGCTTGAACGTTGAAGAAGCGGATCGTGTCAGATATAACATGCACAGGATAAGCACTCATAATCTGTGCAGATCTCCCTTAGAAAGATCGCGTCGCTGCAGTCACAATAGTGGTAATCGTTATAATCCTAAAATTAAAAGCCTCATTACATTGTTGCACAGTCTGATACTGCGGAGATAGATTGTGCAATATATGCTCTAAAATAAACCTTTTCACTACAGATGGATTTTTGTTTGAGTAACCTGACAAGTACACTTTGCTTTCCTTTTCCAACAAATCCTTAAAGATTTTTTGCTGTAAAACGCTTTTCCCTTGTCCAGCAGTATCGTTTTAAGCCTTCGCTCTTGGAATATTTCATCTCTTTGCCCAGTGTTATTTTTATCACTGCCAGAATGTATTTGTATTCATCATTGTATTTTGCATATGCCTGCCTGCGACTGATGGCATACATAAACCCTTCTGTAAGGAAATCTCTTTTTCAATTGCTTGTGTAAAGAATATGTAGATTGTTTAGTTAACCATTCGTTCAACGTAGCCTATTTTAGTTTACTTATATCTAGTGTATTTTGTTACCACATATGATTGATATTTTTGTAAGCAAATTTACTCTCTTAAGGTCATAGTCAAAATATCTTAAATAATTGACTTTGTCAGTTGTTCCCGGCGGAGAAGTGCATTTATCGTACACACTTTAAAGGATTAAAACATCGCTGTGGATTGACCGAGATTTTCAAGTTGTACAATAACTTTAACCAAATACAAACTTATTTCCATCGTCATACTGAACTATTTGAACCATCTTGCTATCAATGCTGATGCTGCCAAGTTTCATGTTATCATCATTAAATCAAATCTGTAAATATGCATCGTTTTCCAAAGCATTGTAGGATATCTTTTCTGATGTTTGAAAACAACACATACACCTTTTCATTGTCTTGTGTGCTATTTTAGAACACATCAAGTTATGACCACACATTTATCCTATCCAAACTTTTAAACAATACACTTTTTCTCTTGATACCAAGATTGTTGATTTTATGTTAAACTCGTTAAATATTTGTATCACCTTTCTTACAGCTGTTGAGTTTATGTAACTTTGTGCTATTTGTATATTATGTTAAAATGTTCGACCTTCTTTTTGTTCCTTGCACTTGCTGTCGTCTTAGTGGAAACAGCTATGCTAGACGAGATAGTATAGTTATTACACTATTAAATAAAGGTTCGATTAGTGTACTCCCTCACCAGCTGTGCTTGAGTACTTAGAGTATTGAGATAGCTGGAATTCAAATTGTTCAGTGTCTCTTGTTTTTCATTTATCGTACTAATTTCAAAGTGTGCTATTACTCTCAATATACTAACTACTATAGGTTTGCTCAGTAAAATAAGATAAATAAGACCAAGGTCTTATTTGTGCATTTGTTAAGTGCTAACGGAATTAAGGTATAGGATGGCACATATAACTTTAAGTTAAACATGGGAACCCAACGAAATTAATCTCAACTAAATCGTCCTTTCACTCCTAAACCATGAAACATAATGCCCAAGAATATTTTCAATTCTAAAGTAATTCGCGTGGTTACTGGCATCGATCTTATAACAAATGATTTAATAATATAAGACATAGGACGTTCAGAATCTCAACATAAAAAAGAGTTTACATAAAGTAATTTGTCATCATATGTTTCCATGACATCATATCTAACCAATGAATGTTTGATATGTCGATAATATGAAGTTTTCTTCCTGGTCTGTATCGTGCGTTTGGAATGGCTATTTCAGCATTGAGTAAACACGAACTTAAAAACAGTTTGCGGTGGCTATCAGTGATTATATACAATACATGTAGATAAATAAATAAAATTGTATCCACCCTGTTTCTTTTGAATCTTGAATTGTCTGGCACACTACCCTTGAAAATGATACTAATTTATTTAAATCATGAAGGAAAATAAGGATATTTGTAAACGTATACCCTACTAGAACATGTTCGCTTTGAAAACTGACACGCGATCGATTTTTCAATGGGGGGGGGGGGGGTTTATTGAATTTCTCTGTCTGTTACACTAAACAGTCAGATTTGTTTTATCAAATTTACGCATTTACACTCTGTTTCAATATATTTACAATATATTTAAATCCCTTTTCAGCGTTGCCGTTTTATTTTTTTCCTTATTTGAGATAAAAATTTCTACGTTCCAGACACCTGTTGCCATCTTATCGAAAAGTTTCATTTTGAAAAGAAAGAAATCAACGTCGCTAATCATGTTGAATGTATAGAAATATGGGCAATATTGCAGAAAAATTTGACCCACATCCATGCCATTTTCATTTTGTACAAACTGATGTAGAGCAGAAAATAATAATATATACAACTATACACACTTTAATTGCTTAAAAAGAAAAAACACAAAAGAAAAAAAAATAGAAGACTAGCAGATCTCGCAAGTCGACACTATACGCCCCAAACCCCCACCCCCTAAAAAAACGTGCATTTCTGAATCTCCATAAGAAGAAATTAAAAAAAAAAAAAAAAAAAAAAAAAAAAAAAACTACTGTTAAGGGAATTTGAGAAATAAAATGAGTACCCGTAAATTGATGGTACATTATATGGGATTAATTACATGTTATTGTTTGTATAGTTAATGAGAAAACGATACCCACATTTGATAATTAGGAAATCAGTTTAAAAAGTAAGAATACATTCACATACTGCCATGAGTTTTAAAAAAAAGAAGGGCTTTCTTTGTTTGTTTGGGGGTGGGGTGGGGTGACTTTTAAATGAGAAAAAAATGATTGTCTCGGATACAAGTTTCTTAATATGTTTTAATACTTTTGTTTTACAAAGCCCGTAATGATAATCGAAGTCGTTTAATAAATAAGAAAGGGTATATGTAAAAATATTAATGCTATAACTTAGACCGTTCTAATGCCCATGTATCTGTGTTCGTGTCAGCTAAAATCCAAGTGGCTATATCTGACTTTGTTTGTAAAGGATCCCGTCCAAAGTTTGTTTTCATTTCTTATCAGTCTTAACAGAGCTCTGCTAACCACGACATATTAAACGATCTGTCGTGTCACTATTCATGAAATATTAGAATCTTCTCGGCACATTGATGCGATCATTGGAACCTAACGTTTTCCACCTTTGCTGAGCCAGATTAGATATCCGGTGCCAACGTGTGTCGGCACTAATAGTCGCCCGTTCGTAATATGTGAGTATTGGGCGAACCTTGCGACTCCGCCCCCCCCCCCCCACCAATTAACTTTCGAAAATGAATATAGTGCATTAGAATGAATAAACATTATGCTTCTGTTTTTCTCTTTCTATTGTTAGACGCTTATTATCTTCTATTTTACGCTATTTCTCTTTGTTTTTCTATTCATTCAAATTTTGCTGCCATAGGCAACCGCCAAGTTTGCCTAGCAGGTAAACCGGCCCTGTTCCTAGTTTCTCCTCTAAGAATGTAACAAATAAGTCAACCAGATTTAACTATACACTCCTTATGCTCGTAATCTTTCCTTTTCAATCGAAACACGTGGATGCCACTTTGTTAAAAAAATATTCCAGAAAAAATAGCATCATAAAAGCTCGAGAAAAGTTTTCTTCCTCTCTAGTATCGGTGTTTCTTTTCTACGCGGATTTTGTTTTTCTCCATTTCAAGGACACAACCGTTCCACTCAAATGTACATAACAGTAAGCCGAACTACCCACCATCACGATCTTCATTCACCTTGAAGAAAATGAAGATAAATTATTTGAACAGCTGGGACTAACAGTGCAGCTAGAATACAAGCTGTGATTTAATTTTGCTTTTTGCACTGCCTATCAAAGAATGCGAATTAATTTCAGCTTGGAGATGCTTAGATTAGAACGTTGAATACAACGAAGACTTTTTAAGGGACACTCAAGGGGCCGTAATTTGTTTCAAGAAACATGTCCTTTATAGAAATGTTCAGTAGCTGAAGGAAAGGAAAAAAAAGAGTATTAACTGTTGTTTTTTAAGAACTAGCGTTTTTTATATATGAGTTTGATGCGGAATGTGTCACTGTATTTCCTTTCTATATATGGCTATGTTAAGTTCGTTGTGTTAGTAAATATAAAATTAGATCATCATCATCATTATTTCAGACATAATATACATTATTATTAGTAGAGGTAGTATGATAATAATAATGATAATAATAATAATAATGATAATGATAATAATAGATTTTACCTTTAAAATATTTTGATATGCAGAGATACATTGTTAGAGATAAGCTTTTGATAATGAGACAATATTTGATACAGATTTTTATTTTATATTGAAAAATGTTAATTATCTAAAGCCTTACGCTAGATTTTTAACTGTTGTTCTGATCAGAATATTTTTAATTGATTGAAACGAAAAAGTCATGAAAACGTTTTTATTCACACCGTAAAAAGTAAGGCAATGGCCCCAAAACAAAAATTGCAAATGTGTAAACCAAATGACACATACAGTTTTAAATTAATCTAAACTATTGAAAATCACACGATACTTGACAGTCAATCAATATTTTTAAAGTTTCCAAATCCAGATGCCGTGAGACGAATACTTGATTCACAGAATTACATAGTTAAGATGTTTTGTTGATCACCCCAAGAGCCTTAGTCAATACAACAGACAAAAAAAAATAACACTTTGATTTCGACTTAGATTAGTAGATACGCAAAGTGTTGGGATAACTGAAATGTAAACCTTGTTGCCTAACGCGAAAAAAGAAATATTCTTTATAGCCATTTTCAGCATACTGTCTTTTGTTTAGTATGAACGAAACAGATTAAGAATAATAATGACAGTCTTTCATAATTTTCCTGGGGTAAACTGACAGATCTTCCTATGTGAAAGCTTTTCATTTTTTGTCATGTTTGTTGTAGATGATCTAGTACATTTTTCCTTCAGTGATTAAGGTTGAGGAAGAATTTGTGTTGAACTGAACAAAGATATCGTGTGATTGTAGAGTGGTATATAAGATTAGAAATTTCTTTAAAATAAATATGAAATTGAAACTTTCTTTCCAGCAAGAAGAAAAGAAGACTTGTTTGAATATTTGATTTAATTGTGTTAAATTTCGATTACTCGTATGGGTTTATTTCCTTTCAACTTGTATCACCGGGTTCTCTTCCACCCCCACCCCCACCTCTCTCTCTCTCTCTCTCTCTCTCTCTCTCTCTCTCTCTCTTATGAGGATATTCATGGTTTGGTTCAGAAAAGGTCGATTGTACACAAAAATGCATTTTTTTGTGGAAATATGTTACATCTCCTTCATACATGTATTATCTTTAGAGACTTAAATCAAATTTATGTAGAGACTTAAATCAAATGTATATAGAGACTTAAATCAAATGTATGTAGAGACTTAAATCAGATGTATGTAGAGACCTAAATCAAATGTATGTAGAGACTTAAATCAAATGTATGTAGAGACTTAAATCAAATGTATGTAGAGACTTAAATCAAATGTATGTAGAGACTTAAATCAA
The DNA here is from genome assembly GCA_029931535.1 of Margaritifera margaritifera. Taxonomy (NCBI): domain Eukaryota; kingdom Metazoa; phylum Mollusca; class Bivalvia; order Unionida; family Margaritiferidae; genus Margaritifera; species Margaritifera margaritifera. The sequence goes on from JAQPZY010001683.1 coordinate 2,460,908, forward strand.
ATGTATGTAGAGACTTAAATCAAATGTACGTAGAGACCTAAATCAAATGTATGTAGAGACCTAAATCAAATGTATGTAGAGACCTAAATCAAATGTATGTAGAGGCTTAAATCAAATGCATGTAGAAACGTAAATCAAATGTATGTAGAGACTTAAGTCAAATGTATGTAGAGACTAAAATCAAGTGTATGTAGAGACCTAAATCAAATTTATGTAGAGACTTAAATCAAATGTATGTAGAGACTTAAATCAAATGTATGTAGAGACTTAAGTCAAATTTAGGTAGAGACTTAAATCAAATGTACTTAGAGACTTAAGCCAAATTTATGTAGAGACTTAAGTCAAATTTATGTAGAGACTTAAATTAAATGTACGTATTCTTGGTATCTGAGAAGAATATACATGTTCTACACCATTCATCTTGTTCACAAGTCTAATGAAATTAAACATTTAACAAAGACAATCAACGTGTTGGCATTGACTGTAATCATTCACTTTCCGATTATGCGCAGGGAAAATCAGCAAATTATGATTGAACCCTAAGTTGCTTAGTATGTATGTATGCATCTATCTGTCTATCTATCTCTCCATCTATCTATCTATCTATCTATCTATCTATCTATCTATCTATCTATCTATCTATCTATCTATAGATACAGTGAAACTCCTAAAACCGAACCCTCGGTATACCGGAATCCCCTCAACATCAACATGTTTTTAGGTCCCGAATGGCACTTTCTTTAATATCATAATTTTTTCCCCCAGTAAAACGAAATCCCTCTACTCCAAAAAGCGGTAGCACTTTCGTTCCCAAATTTTAATTTTACACTAAAATAGACATAAAACCGAAACTTACTTCAAACTCGGAAGTGTATTTTTGCTGCTAATCTCCTGAAACACACTGGACCAGATTATGTTCCTTTAACAGATTCTGTATAAGGTGTATCAGTGAGCAAATGTCCTAACGAAACGAGAGGATAAAGCAATACTTGAAACGTAAAATTAGGTCCTACAATAAGCTAACAGGAAATCTTTGCAACATGAAAAGAGCCAGCTTATAAGGAAACTTATTCTCATCTAGACGCTTGTAGATAAGCCATTTAAGAAAGATTATCTTTGTCTGCTGATTATGTAATTGTGATTACTGCTATTCGTTTGTATAAATGATAAAAAGAACGTTTTTTGTTTGTTGGTTTTTCTTTTGTAAATAAATACCAGGGCTTTATTAACCAGGTATGTATCTTCGCGTCTAATACTTCGCCGACAGAGACCTACAAAACAGTATTCTTAAAGTCAGGTTCACTCAAATAATTTTCAAAAGAGAAAAATCATTACATACATGTATTTAAGTAGCCATGACTGTCATTTGTATGGACTTGTATATCAAGATGTCAGAACAACCAGCTATGAGTCGCAGGATTAAACTGTCCTTACAGGATACAATTAGTCTGATCAAAGTGTATGATTACATGCCACAACTTACGTTGAAGAAGGTAGGGGAAAAATGGCCTAGGAATATTATGAATTAAACGCAGTTTTAAAACATTAAAAAGTGTCATTCATAATTCTAACTTACTTTTGGTAAAGTTATAAAACTGTATAGTTCCTTCAATTTTTCTTGAGACAAGGACCGTATTCTATGTGAAACAACTGTGTTTACTAATTTGTTCAGACGTGATTTTCGGAAGGAACGTATGTTGTTCAGCTAATTTTTATTAGTATTATAATTATTATTATTATTATTATTATTATTATTATTATTATTAAACGCAACACAAAACAAAACCCCCAAAAAAGAAAAAGAAAAACAGCTTTCTTCATTTTTGGAATTCTTACACACATGCGTGCACATATATTCTCTGATAATGAATCTCTCTCTATCTCTCTCTCTCACACACACACACACCCACAAACACACACACACGCACACATAAGCGCTTATAAAAAGACATATATTCCCATATCTGTCAAACCCAAACCCTAAGGAAACCGAACACAACTTTAAACCGAAAGTCAAATTTTATCCTAAGAGGCTTCAGTTTTGAAAGTTTTCCATATATATATATATATATATATATATATATATATATATATATATATGGTTATGCTTGCTGTAGGTTATCTAACACATTTTTACTTCTGTGGTTAAGATTCAGGAAGAGTTTTCGAATTGAACAGAACAATAATATCGCGTGATTGGAGTCTCGGATCTAAGGTTGAAAATACTGTTAAAACAAATATGAAATTGAAACTTTTTTTTAAACAGGAAGACAAGAAGCCTTGTTTTATCATTTCATTTAATTGCTTGAAATTTACATTACACTTATAGGTTTATTTCCTCCCTCTTTGTATTAACGGGTTTCTCTCTCTCTCTCTCTCTCTCTCTCTCTCTCTCTCTCTCTCTCTCTCTCTCTCTCTCTCTCTCACACATGAGGATATTAATGGTTTGGTTCAAGAAAGGTCGACGGGTACATATATACAATGAAACAACTAACAACAGAACCGTCGGTATACTGGAATCCCCTCAAGATTGACATTTTTGTTGGTTAGGGAATGATTCCTTTTGGATCATCATCTTTTCATGTAAACCGAACCCAATCTACACCAAAAACGTAAACAAAGTTCGATCCCAAAATTAAAATTTTAGACTAAAAATAAAAAATAACAAAAAACAAGAAACCTAAACTCGCTTCAAACTTGGAATTTTTGGGTATTTTCGCTGCTGAACTACTAAAACACGCTGGAACCGATTGTGTTTCTTTAAGCTAATACTGTATTAGATTTACCAGTGAGCAAATATCTCAAGGGCACGCTAGGTTAAATCATTATTTGAAACGTGCGCACACAGATTAGCTCTAACAATAGGCTTATATGAAGTATTGGCGCCATACAAGTAAAGTATTAATATATAGACGCTTGTAGATAAGCTATTTAAGAAAGATTATGTTTATTTGCTTACACTATATAACACAATTTTTGTTCCTGGGTGGTAAGTGTTATTTTGTAATTGCTTGTGCCTAAAAAGTATAGAAAATGGCTATTATTCCCCACAAACTTTGCTTTTGTGACCAGGACAGTTATATTTTTAAATGTACCTATTTCCAACGAGAAAACGGGCGAATTTGTGTCTTTTAGTTCACATAAAGTCAGCAAAAACAACATATGAATAAAAATTAACATGTATTTATACTAAAGTAATACAAAAATGACTACAAAAGATTTAGAAGTGAGTAGTTTTTCGAGATTTACGATTATACTGTAAATCACTTTCACGAATCAGTCCCCAAATGTAGTCTCCCATCATGTTCTCGTTATACTGTCCTTGGTATATCCTGGTGGAAGCGCTCGCTTTGCTCCTCCGAGTACGCTCCCATGTTCTCCTTGAATGTATCAAGATGAGCATCAAGGATATGGACTTTGATGGACATCCTACAGCCCATTGTGCCGTAGTTCTTCACCAGAGTCTCAACCAGCTCCACATAGTTATCGGTCTTGTGATTGCCCAGGAAGCCCCGAACCACTGCTACAAAGCTGTTCCAAGCCGCATTCTCCTTACGAGTGAGCTTCTTGGGGAATTCATTGCACTCCAGGATCTTCTTTATCTGTGGTCCGACGAAGACAGCTTAGGGAAGAAGTCTTGAAGGTACTTGAAGGCTGCCGACTCCTTATCTAGAGCTCTGACAAATTGTTTCATAAGGCCCAATTTGATGTGCAGTGGTGGCATCAGCACCTTCCGGGGGTCCACCAGTGGCTCCCACTTGACGTTGTTCCTCTCCACAGAGAACTCGGTCCGCTGTGGCCAGTCCCGCCTGTGGTAGTGCGCCTTGGTGTCCCTGCTGTTCCAAAGGCAAAGATAGCAGGGAAACTTGATAAAACCGGCTTGGAGACCCATCAGGAATGCCACCATTTTGAAGTATCCTATGACCTCCCAGCCGTACTCATCATACTTTAAGGCGTCCAGCAAGGTCTTGATGCTGTTGTAATCCTCTTTGAGGTGTACTTAGTGAGCCAGGGGAAGAGACGGGTACTTGTTACCATTATGGAGCAGCACGGCTTTGAGGCTCCTGGATGAGCTGTCAATGAAGAGGCGCCACTCATTCTGGCTACAGGCGATTCCGATTGCCTCGAACAGACCGGTCACATTGTGGCAGAAGCAGAGCCCATCTTGACGGGTGAAGAAGCTGGAAAAAGGTTGGTGACGCGTCCTCTGATCTGCGACTTGCACAATTTCATCCAACAAGTTCCACTGCTTGAGCCTAGACGTCAAAAGCTCGGAATTAGACTTGGTGAGACCAAGATCTCTAATCAAGTCGTTGAGGTCTCTTTAGTTGGGGTATTATGGGTTTCTCTCCTCAGCTCCACCTCTGAAATTGTCATCTGGATCTACAACGTCTTCCTCGCTCTCTGACTTGCTGCTCTCTTCTAAAGACGGCTGTTCTCTCTCCGGAGGAGTGAGTATGGGGAGCTCATGACAGTGTGGCACCGGGGCGATGGATGAAGGAAGGTCCGGATACATGATAGCAGGTGCATTCTTGCCAGTCCGACGTTTGGAAGGGTCCACCATGCAGAAGTAGCAGTTGCTTGAGTGGTCAGTGGGTTCCCGCCAAATTCTTGGGATAGCGAACTTCATGGCTCTCTTTTCCCCTCTATATCATCCTACAAAAATACATTTATTTCACCCATGACTAATGTGTAAGAGATTCTCGCACACTTTTCGTATATGATATATTTTTTCAATAAGATTTGAAAATTGTAAAACATTTTAAAATTAAAAACTATTACAATTTTAAAAATTTTAAAAAATTTTATAACATAAAATTCCGAGCAACAATTTTCCATCTTACCTTCCAGAGTTTTTTTGCAGTGCTCGCAGGTGAAATGAGGTGCCCAGGGTTTGTCTTGATCCCCGACAGGCATGCCGAAATATGCCTTGTAGGACTCACACATCTTAGCAGATGCTTCCTCGGAGAACTTTTTCGCTCTTGTCTTGATAAATTGCAGCCTCTTGATGCCATCTCAGAAAAATGCAGATATGTATCCACTTAGGCAGCTGGAACTAAACTGAACTGGTGGGCTTAAGGCCCCTGTATTTATACTACTATTTATATTACTGGAAAGTTCTAGAAAGTTCTAGAAGTTTTACCAGCACTGAATCTATCTGGATTGTTCTGCAAAATAGGTACATTTCAAAATATCACTGTCCTGGTCACAAAAGCAAAGTTTGTGGGGAATAATAGCCATTTTCTATACTTTTGAGGAATAAGCAATTAGGAAATAACACTTACTACCCAGGAACCAAAAAAAAAATTGTTACACGGTGTTATTAGTTATGATTGATGCTATTCATTTGTATAAATGATCAATAGAATAGTTTTTGTTTCTTTTTTTTTCTTTTAACTTAAACACTTCGGGCTTTATTAACCAGCTACGTAGCCTCGCTTTTGATACTTTACCAATGGAGACCGACAAAACAGTATTCTAAAAGTCAGATTCACTCAAGTGATTTCCAAAAGAGACAAAAATCATTACATTGTGAATCATACGCAGTGATTAAATATTATGGATTATCATTCATATTCTAATATGCTTATAGTAAAGTTATAAAAGTATCTCGTTTATTAAGTGTTTCTTGAGATGAGGACTGTAGAACTGTATTTATTAATGTGACCAGGCGTAAAGTTTCGAAGGAACGTATGTAAAAAAACAAAACAAAGAAAAAGCAACAGCTTTCTTAATTGTTTTGCAATTTTTACACGAACTCAAATACACAGATGTTCCCTCACAATTACCCTTTCTTGTATAGTTGAAAAGGTCATCCTTAATTCTTTTTTGGTTCTAAAACCTTAAAAAGGGTCCGTTATTTATTTTTGCTTGTTCTGGTATTGGTACATATAGTACAGAGGTTTTCATTTTGATTTATTTAACTATCAATATTTCAAGATATATTTAACTATTTTGAATGTGTATTTACCTACTTCTTAAACTTAATTAGTTTTTTTTTAATGCAAAGTATCCACCTCACTGTCTATAGATTCTACCCCAGGTGTTAGTAAAAACAAAACTGCACATCTTGCCCACGCCCACCCAACGCCAACCCAATCAAACGGGGTGGGGGCGGGTGCAGGGGGGACAGATTTTATACGGCATATCTGTATCTACTCTTCGAGATCGTACATTCACCTAAACGGATTGCGTACACTATACTGTGTCACACTCATGTGCATTAGCCTCATAATGATTTTTTTTTATCTTTCGAATGCTTTCTTCTTTTGGCTTCCTTTTGAGTCGTTTGCATCTAATATAGACTGTGGCACGTTCCTGTGCGTCAGCCATGCATTGGAAATTTGGCAATATGTTTTTTGGCATATTTTGTTTTAAACTTTATATCATATCGCGGTGCTTATTTCATCGTCGCAAGTCATGTGCTAAAATCAGATACGCTCTGTTATCACAAGTGTCTGCCTACGATACATTTTCATCGCTTCTCATGAATATGCATAAACCTGCTTGACCAATTTTTCTCACAACACAATATTTATAATTTCTTGGTGTGAATGAATGTACATGAAAATTTTGTATTCTATATTTAATATTACCCATACATTATCTGGTACACTTTACGACAAAACATTGCAAGTTTTATGGAAGAAATTTTTCATTAAAACACTCATAATCATGTTTGAAAACGATAGAAAATCGAGGATGGACGAGAAATGTTGTTTTTCTTTTTTCTTTTTTTTTTTTGTTTTTGTTTTTTGTTTTTTTTGCTTCATCACTAATTAGCGAAATGATGGAGCCTATCAAAATATTTACTATAAAGTTTGCGCCGGAAATCAGTTTTTCTCTGCCATTTAAAACAGATTAAGAAGAAAATATAGCTTGTGCTTGTGTTTTTTCGTTATCATCGTCAAAGAATGGGCCCTAACAAAACAATAGGAGAGCAACCATATGATTTAAATTTCTTATCGGGCAACAAGTGCGCTGTTTTCCACTAATATTTGGAAGATGGGTTTCAGTTTAATAAGCTGCTTAAAAAACATTCTTCTTATTTTTTATTTTCAAATCTTACTATATTTACTATTTTATTTCTTAGTTTTTCTGTATTTAGCCCGTTGTTCTGAGTAATGAGTCATTTTTGCTTTCATATACAGCTATCACCCGAGCAGCTTGATTTGCCTGCGAATACATTAGGTAATCCAGAAAGGGTATTGCATTTTAATTTTAGCAATTTTAGAAGGAATCCCATTCAATACATCTTTAGTATGTATCCTTAAGGAGTTATCTGAACAAATCTGATATATCTTCCGGAATGATATTCTGCCAATTTTTCTCAAAAAGTTGATGACGTAATATATCATACTTTGCATCGTTTTATTTCCGCATTCGTCTCGTATAAACGTGTAAATGACTACAACCTATGATTTGCATTCAATTATTGATATCATATAAATATATCGTGTAATCGAAGATTTATAAATCTGCTCGTGGAGCCACACCAGTGACACACGCTAGACAAAGATAATCTATATCAATAGATCAATAAGTAAGGATTTGTCAATTGGTTAGAAAACAGTAAATAAAACACATGAACAGGGCGTTTAGTGACGTGAAATTATATTTTAACTGTGTCTATATAGGCGCCACAAGGCCAGCAATGTAGAGAGAAGCTTTATAGAGGAAAACAGTGTGCTTGTTTATAATATTTCTACAACATGAAAGAATAAAACATCCAGTGAAAAAGAATGATGAACAAAACAAAACTATAACGTATGACTGTATTCTTTAGAGCAGACAAAATAGCTTCTGGGTAGTTAACAATGATTTCTACATTGGTTTACATATCTTGCATTGATATATACCCGATTTTGTTGGAGAGATAAACAATATTTTCAAACAAAATGGCTTTGTCAATAGAATATTTCAAATATTGAGTCTTGAAACAAACTCATATTTTATGAAGCACACGCATCATGTACTTAAATGTTCATTTGTATGAAAAGGTTTAATCAGTATCGTGAGATCCAAGTGTGATTATATAATATGGTGAAATTTACTGTCATATCACTGGGTAAATCAATCAATTAATCAAGCATTGATCATAACCATTGCCATCTTTCTGAGGTATATAACCATAATTACACTAAGTCATTTAGTTACTTGATTTTTTTTTCTTTTTAAATCGGCTATAATTGCAAGTTTGCCATCACACGACTAGGCCCCAGATGTGTTGTATTTGACCAGCTATCTGGTTTAGCTTAAATTTATTGTCTCTTTTCGGCAAATCCTCTTTCAGGTGCTCTTCTTTCTACTTAGGACTTTGCTTCAGGGCTTTGCAAGGTCCGATAGCATCACATCACCCTCAGCAAGTTTCGATAATGTCCAGTTTGACAGAGATTTTGTTTGTATTTCCTAAAACGGTACTCTCATTAGTCAGAGACTTTACGATGATACAATAATTTGCATTTTCTTCAACAACAGATAGCATTACTAAAAGTTTGTTCAATCGATGTAGCTGTTGCTGCAATGGATTAAAAATAACCTTGTGAAGATTTTCTTTTGTAAGTTAGCGCAGCTACAAGAATGTGCCAAGCATCAAATCCGAATTTGAATTTACACGACCAGATGGCAGCATTTTCTCTAGCTATCCTAGAGCATAATTACAGAATCGTAGATCGGACCGCTACTAAAGTACCCTGAGATGTTCAGTGCAAAGTAAGTGTAGATAGCTACCATCCTGTACGTTGACTATCGTCTGTTCTTAAACTGTATATACAGTCACTTAGAAGGCATTCAAACTGTTACAGTTCTAGTGAATTAGACATCAAGCTCTCAAATGTATGCGTATAAATTAACTGTGTCGAGTACCACTGACACATAGGATACATTATTTAAATATGCATCTGTTTGGTATGAAATAACTTTCAAAAAAGGAAAAAAAAGCAAAAGCAAAACACAAAGAAGAAAAAACTCACGGATCTTTTTAAAGAACTGCAATTTTTAAAAAAGTATCCTTGATTCAATCGAAACTTCTTTTTCTGTACTAAGCTGTTCCGAGTGCAGCTAATCAAATGTGTTTGACTTTTGTCTCAAGATGTGGACTGACGATTTAGCGCGATTCTTCGGTGACCATTTCCCTCTGACAATTAAATTATGTGATCATTCTTTTTAATGGAGTCACCTTTACTGGTGTCAGCATTGACTCAGTTTGAAGCATCATGTAAATTTAGTGTTTCTTTTCTGTACGCAAAAATATTTTGTTATATCAGTTTTTTTATTTTTGACCGTGGTCTTGGAGGGAATGGAATGCATACTTCCAGTTTTTTATATTTGACCGTGGTCTTGGAGGGAATGGAATGCATACTTCCAATTTCACCCCTACTGATAAGGACCTAATGTTAGAAATTATTTTGATCGACCATCATAATTTTTAATCAAACAACCTAAAAACAAAGGATACAAATTAATAAATTTTATATTGCATCTAAGTGAATTATATTTTTCTCTTTCTGGGATATCATTAGGAGCTCGTACCAAGCATATAGGAAATTTTAGTCAATTTATTATTATTATTGTTATTATTATTATTATTGGCGTGTTATTGTTGTTGCTGTCGCTGTCGTTGTTATTGTTGCAGCTGTTGTTCACATTTCATGTACTCAAGTTAAACATTTTTCCATGACTTCTCTCTCGTGTTACTATGCACAGACCATACATATTGCAACATTTACAAACTCAAATGGTTTAACTCAACCCGAGGTAGCCTATGTGAAATGTCTCAGTTTATTTTGTAATTTAAAATTACATAAAGGAGCTTTTATTTCATACCTATATATGTAATAGTTTATATGTTGTTTTGATAGAGATTTCGTTACATCGTAACGACTTCAGCTTATAGGATCTTTCACGATGCATCGTTGTTTGGTTCAGTCCACTCACACTCAATTCTAGTAAAGATCAAGCGGTAGAGAACCCTAAAACTAAAAAAATGTTTTTCAGATACATCGAATCAATAAATGGTGTCACTGATACAAAAAATGTGATGCAACACGTCTTCAGAAGAAACTGACATACAGGTGAGGAAAAGGCAAGCCCCAAAATATAATGATATCTTCTAAACTGTACTTGTTGAGAAAATCATTTTTTTTTTTTTAAGTTTCGCTTGAATTTGTTTATTGTTCACATGTAGGAAATGTAATAAAATAAACATGGCGCTCGGACTTCATTGGTTTTGCTTGCTCAACCTAACCGCATCTTATACTTATCGGAAAGTATTATTATGTCAAATACAACTATCTGGATTGAAATTAGAAAGAAGAGAAATATAGTTCGCTTTGGAAGATAGGATTTTAAACTGGAAACAAATATGGAATGATTCTTCGGTTGATATCTAGACTAGTGACTGTGGTTAGCAAACTTGTTCAACTATGTGGCATACATTGCTAATCAATTATGGAGAAACAATACAACTTAACAACAGTGTTTGATATGTAGTGACACACAGAAGTGTGAGTGGTCAAATATTATGTTCCTTGAGTACATATCTGTGTTATTATGTCGTCTACTGTTCTTTTGTTTTATTAATGTATATGGAAGTGTATAATTGTATTCGTACGCATGTACGTGCTTGAAATAAACGTCTACATTGTATGAAAACATTGTCGAAATCAGATAGTCACATCTCCATTCAGTCGACTTGTTAGTAAATCTTTTGTTTCCTTTCCTTCTAATTCCATAAATACATTTTTGTTCAAATGTCATTTGTACCGTATGTGTAAAATGAGCTGTAGTTATATTTGAATATATTTGTAATTATTTTAATTGTGGAAAATATTAATGTATACCAATTCAGTCGTGTTCAGCGAATTCAAAGTCTATTTGCATTGATTTGCTAAGCGATTCAGGTATTAGTCTGTTCAAGAACGAACCTTTCTAAAAACGGACACAACGTTTTCTTGAAAGTAATCATTTTATCCACAAATAAATGAAAGACAAAGAAAAATAAAGAGAAATAGCAAACGTTATTAGTCTGAAACACATTTGCACAGAATTTACGTTTGCAAATATGGGATTAAATTTATCCCCAAGCGATACACACAGGGAAATCAAGATTAAAGCACCGAATATCAGTCTTAGTTCATGTGTTGATAACTTCCAAATAATGACGGGAAATTGCCCAATAGTGAAAACATATTCAAGTACTGATCATGAAGGTTATCAGTTGCAATATTTATTAACCGGCGTCAACTTTTATCATTATTTACTAAACCAGCCTTTATCAAGTTGACCTTTCAGTCATGTTAACTCCTCGATAAAATTGTTGTCCATTACGGAAAGAGAGACATCAGGAGGAAAGCTTCGTATTATTGATGAATGTCCTTGTTGTGCTATGATGTCATTCAAACATTTGAGGACAGTTTCTTTAACTCGACATGTGAATTAAATACTCCTCAGCAAATTTCAATGCACTATTACTCATGTTATACAATGTGCTACATTTGAAATTGTATCTTATTACAAGCACGCTTGTTTTGAGTAGTTTACAAACAGACAAAGTTAGCGCACTTGTGAAAATCAAATTAGCATGATCTTTTTTAGCGAGGGCTTCACCCACGCACATAAAGTAAAAACGAAAAGACCATACTGATAAATTCTAATTCCATTTCGGTCTCTTTGTAAACTACTCTAGAATAGCTGTCAAGATAGAATAGAAGAGTAATTTCATTTCGTACGATCTCTCTTTTTTGCTGACTTCATACACGCACAATAAATGGAACTGATAATATTAATCAATTATATTTCATGTCTGACTAAATCTATCTACATAAGCATTGATGTTGAGCTAGCACAGCAACAAAAAGTTTACGACGCATCACTAAAACACGCTTTTGTTGGAATACTGTCTTTTGCTAATGCAGAAATGTATAACGCCCGGACCAACAGCGATTGTTATTACAACTGTGCATCTTAGTGTTGCACTAGTTTTGCCCATTCACCAGAAATAAGTTAATACTTGAAGCATACTTTTTGATGTTTGGAGCTCGTTTTTAGGCATTTTCGTTACGTCGCTTCTTCGTTATTTACTCAGTTGTACAGTCTTTACATTATGTTTATCCTCGTGGACACAGCAGACAGATAGAGTTTTGTGTTGTTGTTGCTGGTTTTAAGGCATTTGAACACCTTGTGACTATAGCATGCCGAGGAAGTGCCCGTCCCAATGACACACCGATGTAGCCGATCCGAGCTTGCCTCAGCTGATATCGAACCCGCGAACTTTGATTACAAGTTGACTGAGTCTTTACCATCTGAGCTACCGCGGCTCCCGGGAAACAGAAAGACAGAGAGGACGTTATGGATAGAAAAGCAGAAGAAGAAGGAGAAAAAATGGGCCTAAATATGGAAATACAATTTTTGAATAACGTAAATAATGTCTGATATATTTCCTAAAGGGAAAAGAAACTAGTTTCAAAAGTGATATCACCAATGTTGCGATAAAAGTGGTCTCGCCACTGTGGCGATATCAATTTTCTCCCACTGACACGTTTCAATATCACACATAAGGACACTAGTATCTCTTCAAAATATGCAACTCTTTGGTACTGACATTCTTTGATTACTGTGAGAGTTTTGGTCTAAATGGCCCCAACAATTCTGGATATATGAACTTACCCTTGGAAGGAAATATCAAGCGCATTTAAACAAATATATGTATTGAGACATAAAACGAGTATGAGTTTAATATCTTAGAGTAAAAAAATAATTATTTTGTTATTATTGGTTATATAAACCCAAGTAGAAATAGGAACAAGTAGCAAATGTAAGTAGGAGTATAGCTGTGTCGTGCAAAAGTGAACAAAAGATGATGGAAGCTTAGTTCGAGGTAGTATATGTTACAAATCTGTGTATATACTATCTGATTATCAACCTTTCCCATTTCCAATCAAATGCACGTATAATAGTTCTGAAAATATAGATTATTTTTGTTTACCAAAACTTCGATTCTTACCTATATATAGATATTTTTTAAAAGCAGCATATTTTTCCCGTTTTTGTGCCCTACCACAAATTTGAGCTGATGTTTTTTTTTTTTTTTTTGTTTTTTTTTTATTTTTATTTTATCTCACAATCATGTTAGTCATTTTAGTATAATACACATATCCGCAAAAGAGTTTATATTGTGAGAATTTTTGGTAAACTCTGCTTTTTCTATTTTGGAGTATGACCACAAACGAGATTGATATCACGTGTGACTATAATGTGGCATTAATCACCTGATATAGCCTGTCCTAGGCTTGGACAAGTTTTTGACTCGAAGTAGACCCTCCAAATATAATTTCCTTGTCGATATCGGATATTTTATCACGCAGTTTCCTGGGTGTACAACACACGCCTTAAAATTAGGCACCTCAGATGGGAGAGATCAAATCACATCCAGGCCAGATTAGAACTTGACTTGTATTTACATCAAAGCAGCCTTACGATGTGGCTTAAAGTCGTACTACTTCCATTCTGTTGCAGACATGTCTTGCTTCAAATAACCCCCATTGAAGCGTGGTCAGGGTGAGTAAATAAATTTGCGTATGCATCCTCTTATGAACTGAAAGGAAATAATTATATGATTACTAGAAACCAACATTTATTTAACTATGTCAGCATATTTTATTACAACTACATTGTCAAAATAGGAGTAGTAACAGTAATAGTTGTAATTCGCAATTACGCTAGTAGAAGCAGTAGTCGTTGTTGTTGTTGTTATTATTAGTGTTATAGCAAATAGTAGAAGTAATATTACCTGAAGATGGAGACGTTACTGTTGCTAAGGATGTAATTCTTCTTGTTGTATAAGCACACTCTATTTTCAGTGATATCAACAGTGGAGTCAATCATCAAAGCGAACAAAGTGGTAATAAATCGTTTACAAATATAACTGGTTACGACTGTTATTTTTTCTATTGCTGCTGTATCATGTGTTTCGTCGTTCTCTCCAGCAATAGAGTTTATGCATGTTGTCGTTGTCTATGTACTGTTTTTATGTAGTTGCATGTCGTGGTGATGTAGAGAAAAATGCTTTGCACAGAAGTATATCTTCAGCTATATCTTCTAAATTGTAATATCGTGTATTTTACTCACAAAAATAAAAATTACCTAACACAAAGCCGTTCGAGATGGAAATAGCTCCGCGGTAACGGGCTAAATTCGCATCTCTGTGATCTCTGATAAATGTCCGGTTCCGTCAACTGAAACTTTTTTAAACCTATTCTAAATGTTTGCATTTTCCAGTTTATCTCGTTTCCTCCAATTCATAAGCTAAATCACATCAACAACTCACCCATCCAACATAGCTGATGATGATTGATTGATGGGCTTAAGTTGGACTAACATATCATTTGTCCAGCACTTGCCTACTACCCTTCCCCTCCCTCTTCCAGAAAATGAAAAAACAAAAAATCTGTTTATGATATTCGATACGACACAAAAATCTTTTTACCTATAACCCTTAGTTTAAACATATTTTACTTTATAAATGTGTAGTAATATATTGAAAGATGTACAAAATAGAAGGTAAATGATTAGAACGAAATCCAATGGTTTAAAGAGTTCTTCTCCTTTGACCATACACAGCTTGTAAATATATGTGAATATATGAATATATGGCGGACAATACTGAATTTGAATGACATAAAAGTTAAATTATTGAATAGTCAAAATGAAGAATCCCTTGGTCAAACAATAGCTTTTAGCGCTGGTATATAAACCACGAAGATGAACAACGATGGAGTAGGTCAAAGACGAGTATAAAAAAGAAAGAAGTTTAAAAGAGAAACTTTCATCAAACTGTGTAGAAAATTGTACAGAAATTTAAGAAAATATGAATAAAAGATAGGAGAGGAACAAAAAAAAAAAGAAGAAAGAAAAAACGAGATAAAAAGTGAACAGTACCTCCTTCTAGAGCGAGTCGTTGCTGAAGCGATGTCAAATCATTTCGAAATAAGGGAAAATTGCTGTTTACAGACGTTCATGACTAGTGCAAGTGCATGCATGTTAGTGGTATGTGAGCTTAAGTATTTTTAACTTTTCAATAAATTTATGAACGGAATTGTTGGCCTTCATATGGAAACGTTGTATCACCATACAAGAAAGTATTTAAAGTTAATGGTGTGAGAGACTGAAACAGTTCGATGTACAGTTCTTGGTAATAAATGCAAGACAAAAGAAATGTTGTGCACTTTCTACAGATCCACATCTACAAAGAGGTGATCTGATTATATTCTTTGTAACTAAATGTTGATTAAGTGCACTCCAATTCGTTCTAAGTCGGTCATGAAAAATTTGAAATTTCCTCCTACCCCAATAAAAGTTTATGTGAACATGAATGTCGCGATTATTTAATGTGCTTTTGAAGTTGTTAATTGGGTCACTTTGATTAGTATTCTATTCTTGAATGGCCTAAAGAAAAAAAGAGTTTTAATAAAGACGGGTTCTAGCTTGTATTGATTGGAAATTGTTTACAGTACGTAAGTTACAAAGTTATAGCATTATTAACAGCTGGTGGAATCAGAGATGTGCGATGGTCTGAGGCGGGAGGACTAAACCAGTTGTCATTTTAAACAAAATTGTATGTTTGTGTTTTTGTCGTCTGGAATCAAGACGTTCCCATTCTGTAATGCTTCAATGGATATAATTTTGTTGTACCAATCACAATTCTGACTGCCTCATTTTTTATTTTTTGGGGTTCATTTTTTTGAGTAATGTGCAGTTGCCGCAAACCACATTACCATGTTCCAGAATGGGTCGTATGAAAGATGTAAATATAATGTCTAAAGATTTCCTGTCAAGTTGGAATTTAAGTCTACGCATTACATCAATTCTTGACCATGCCTTTCTTATACAGTCTATTTGTTTGTGCCATAAGCAGTCAGCTGAGAGAAATACTCCAAGATGTCTGTGCGGGTCAACTTCCTTAATTATATGGTTGAGCATATAATATATTTATAGTGGTAGATTGAATTGTTTATTAATTGTCTTAGAAATTATCAGGAATTCAGTTTTGGAAGGATCGAAACATACAAGCCAAGTATTTAACCATGGAGATTGTTTTCCAAGTCAGAGTTAAGGTTATGAACGCTTATGACGGGATTAGCTACTATTCGAAAGAGACTTGCAATAACTGCAAATAAACTTATATTGGAATGTATATTATGTAAAATATCATTTATGTATCAAGAAAAGTAAGGAACTTAAAACGGATTCTTGGAGCACACCACCTCTAATACTCATCCACTCTAAAAACAGGTCCGGGTGTATCATTCGTTGTCTTCTGCTTTTAAATAGCCAAAAAAAAAAAACATTTTAAAACGCCGCCCGTGATACCGTAGCTTTGAATTTATGCACGAGTCCGTTATTCCACACGCTATCAAAAGCTTGACTCATGTCGCAAAACACAGCTCTAATATCGACAGCTCTTATTAGGCAATAGTTGATACGTGACTATTGTCTTAAATGAAGGATAACGTTGTCCAAGCGGCAAATCGGTGCTGTTACACCAAGCACAGTCAAAGGAAAATTATGAATTAATCTTATTATTTTTATTTCATTTTATTTTTTAAAGCTTGTTTCAATATTGTCTGAGAGCACTTAAAATAGGTTTTTGTACATTTGCCTAATTTCTTTCCTCTGATTCCTATTAAATTTGTTTCTAAAGCTCAACCACATTTGCACTTTGGGTCTACCAATTTCTGATTTCAATTTCAATATAAGAAAGCCTTGATGTTTTTAATTATCATGTACAATGCATTTAAAATTTGTTTCATAAATATAATTACTGTTATCATTTATGAATGTAATGGAAGCTACGGCGTGCAGTTCCTTCACTCAATCGTATTTACATTATTTGATGGAAACTTTACCCTACTCTAAGAAGTTCATGTTAAAGAAAAAGGTAACAACTTTCCTAGAGTTTGATCAAACATTATGTAGAGATAATACGGGATATACATTTCGACAAAAAAATTATTGTCCAGCAGTCTGTGGATCAAACGTTTTCATGGGAAGATTCTCTTGATAAATTCGTAGATTCACTACAAAATTGGTGTTAACTTGTGCAGTAATAATGTCAGTGATACTAAGCATGATAACTCTCTTGTCAGTACTAATGTCGTTATCCCTTTCCCCACAAAACAAAAGAAAATAAAAAACGCCTTTAAAGATAGTTAAGCACATTATTAACTGCACCATATTAAACTGTCCCTTTATTGCATTTTGTAGGAAATGGATGATTATCAATCCCTGATTTGTGTTCGTTTTAAATGACTTCTTCTCATTACTTCATATGACTGACAATCATATTCATCAACAGTTCACATATTTAAACTACTAGCCAAAATATTACACCAGCTTCTTTAATAAAAGGACATAGATTGTTTACCTCAATTCCATTTTAAGAAAAGCCACCACTACCAACAAAAACAAAAAAATATATTGATTTCAAAATGAATAAACTCAATGACATAACTGCACATATGAATGTATTACTCCATATTTAAGTGTTATACTTTCCGGGGTATGATGTCCTTTCCATAACTCTATCACTTCAATGCTCTAGTCTGATGAGGGCTGATAAATGTTGATAGTGATAGAGATTTTTGATTTCGGGATTCACATATAGGTGGTAAAAGTACCGTTGCTTACATTTAGTAAAAGTGAACATCCATCTATAAGGATAGTTATTGTGTTTGCATTCACTGTTAGTCAACTGTTATATTAAACTAATTTCAGTAAGACGATTATCTCTCCTCTCTACTAGTTAAACCTGATTGTGTTGTTTTCATCTGTCTAAAATATGTCTATAAAATATTTGTTACACATAAGAATTAACATTTGGTTTCTAACATGATTAAATTTCTTAACTATATCAACGTGTCTATTTTACTGGAATAAAGATCGAAAGTTAAATGCATTGCGTTGAAAGGTCTGATCGCTGAGATGGTAATATTTTTTTTTTCCTCAAACTGTGCGTCTTTAAACAATGATAAACTATTATTTCTCGTGTACTTTGATCCATCCTGGTTTGGAATGATTTAGAGTTTATAATATTCAACTTCTTCCTTAACCATCATTTTGCTGACGATCCCTTTATGTTTATGTACAAGTCGTTTTACTGACGATTGTTCAGCTTACTTTGACTTTACCGTCTCTATTTAGTATAGGTTAGTATCTGGCAGATATCATACTACTCATGTTTTCGCCTGCGGTGTCTTTATTTAAATTTCACACCTTCTGACTTATGTCGTTTTGGTATGGGAAGGTGATATTGTTGAATTTTGGATAGTCACTCAGACATCGTTGTATGAAAAATGTAGATATTCGAATAATGTATTGCACCAGTTCAACACATCCATGTATGTGTTACTTCCAGTATGCAGTGGCTTTTCATGAGCCTCTTACCTTTTTAATTAGTTGTCTGTAATTCCACGTCTAACCCTGAGTATTCTTAAGCTTTGCTATCATTTCATGTGCAGTTTTGTTTTGCAGTACGACTTTCTCAAAATAGGTTTGAACTTGGACTTCAGTAATCGACCAGCTGTTGTTGATGAATTCAGACATATCACTGTTTCTTTCCCCATTATTTAGACGCCGGCTGGCGACAAATACATGATTCCTTCTGTTGTTGTCTGAAATAGATATTACACATGTCAAATGTGCATGAAAAAATGTTTAAGATGGTACACATTATTGGACAGCAAATGAGCTATGATATCTTTCTTTGCCAATCATGTAGTCTAATGTAACTACCATTTATACTCCTTACAAAAAACAAGTTTATTTGCTCTAAAAAGAGTTCTTTCTATAAGATAGTTCATATCGGAACGAAGAAATAGTTCGTATAACGTATGCGGACAGACTTCGACAAACCTATCTTAATTACATTTTGGAACTTTGAAACATTCTCTCTTTGTCCTTGCACATTGATCAAGGTTTACCTCAAGTAGAACTTCAGCGCAGGACGGTGGTTTTCTGTTTTTAACGTACTCTTAAGTATGTGCGCCACTACATTGAGATTTGATCTTTTGTTGTGTACCTTATAATTATCTATATGTAGTAGAAGCAACATTCTTTGCCCAGATTTTGAAGTATTCATGTAGTTGGGGCCTTTTTCACAGTTGCTTTGATCTGTTGTAATCAATTTCAGGCGTAATTATTCTGTCATACATGTTAATGTTTTGCATGCAATATATCATACAATAGTTGACCTATGTGTAATTCACTTGTGTTGACGTGAGTGATTTTAAAAAATATGCAAATGAATGTCTTTATTTTATTAGTAAAGGTAATAATCCATTCCCAAATCTCATGTAGTGATGAACATATTCCTTTCTGAGCATAGAGAGAATATTGTGGCAACAGATTTGAGTAAACATTGCTTTCTTTAGCACACAAGGCAAGCGCCTTAGGCCACTCAGCCACCCTGGGTCCCTCCCTAAGCAATGGGATTCGAATATGGCCAGAATATTGGTACCGTAATTCCCTAAAAGCTGACTAAAACACAAGCAAAAAAGATGCCGTAATTCAGATTTATTTTCACAATCAAACTGATTTTTAAAAAAAAAGAAAAAGGAAAACATCGACATAACCTACTTTCCTTCGTAGTTTGCCTAGTACATCTAATTGTGTCTCTCGCATAAGACGTTGAAATTATGACGAGAAATTATTTGCGGCCATTAGACTATTGTTCTGCGTCATTAGGAAGAAACCAGTTCGGAATTTTAAAATGTTATATACATATCAATGTATTGGTCATATTCCCAAAATATGAGGTCATATCCGCAAAGTACATGGTGTATTGACCAGTGATTGAGAAAAAAAGCAGCAAGAACAACAAAGCCCCCACCCACCTACGCACACTCGACCTCTTATAGATGTATAATACTACTGTAACGATCTGCTTTTGGGGAAAAAGCCAAAACCTCACCTAAAAGACATAGCGATTATCATTGAATTATTTTGCATAACTTATTTAAACTGAAATAGTTGATTATTTTTATTCTACTCTCATATAAATGCAACTTTTATCGTCAACAAACTCTTGTTTTAGTCGATTTAGGCCGTTATATACCTATTGGTACCTACTAAAAGTCGATTCAATGTTGCGACTTATATAGGCATCTATTTAAATTTGATTCCGCATTGCGCACAGTAAGGAACATGTTACAGAGACAAGATGCCAAACCGGACGGGGCACAGTGCTGGCAAAAAAAGATCGACGTCAGTTTACATATGAATAAGGGCTTGGGCACCTACCATTTGTCCCGTCATAAGGCAGACATAATATTATAAACTAGACGCGTCCCACAATGTTCCACTTTTCAGATAACGGGTGAAGAAAAAAAAAATAACTGTATCCTGTAACATTTTAGTTAATGAATCATCGAACCCATTATATTTTCGTGCGAACCTACCGACAGAGACGCTTAATATGAGACTACTCCCATCTTCATATGACCTCCTTCATAGTTAGGTATTTCTGTTTACATAGTATTATAATGTAGATTCAAGTAAAACAACTTGTACGTAAACAGTTATACGATTTTTCAAATCTCAACAAACATTGACAACACACTTTATTTTCCCATTTGAGAATATATTGTAACCAACAGGATGGAGTATGAATTCGGTGTAGTGCGCTTCGGCAATTCTTGGAAATAAAGCCGTCAAAAATGTGGAGTACGAACACGGTATAGTGATCTTTGCCAGTACTGCGAAATAAATTCTTAAAACATGGAGCCCGTGACATTTAGAACATGAAATCGGTGTCCTGCGCTTACTTAAAACTTGAAAATACGTAACATTTGGATCATAAAGTAGTAATTAGGACAGCTCGATTATTAGTTATTAGTTATTTATTTATTGGAATATTCGATTACTAGTGTCTGGTATTTGGGTTTTTGTAATGACAAACCTTATTTGTCTAAATTACTGGATAGCAAGTGGTCTTGGGTTACAAAACAAAAAATAGCCAATTGAGCCTCGCATGTAAAACTGGGTAAAGTAGTTGTTTGGATGGACTTCAGTGTTATTGCTTTTCATAGCATATTTAGGATTGGTGGGCTGTACAATATGAAGTATAAACTTCGTCAATACAGGGAAATAAATCTATAACTTTTGGGATATGAAATCGGTGTCTTGCGCTTACCTATTACTTGAAAATACGTAAAAATTGGAGTATGAACAACTCGATAATTACTTATTAGTTATTGGAATATTCGATTATTAAGTATTTGAGTGTTGTAATGACTGACTTTATCTTGTCTGAATTACTGGACGTCATGTGGGCTGGGGTTACAAGTAATAAATAGCTAATAAAGCCTCGCACTTGGTATCTCAAACTGGGTAAGTATTAGTTTGGATGGACTTCAGTGTTACTGTTGTTCATAAAATTTGGAATATTAGTGGCCTGTTTTGTGAACACAATTGACGGTTAAGAGGGTGGGGCTAGTTCTAACGATTGACGCAAAAATACCTAGAAGATTGTCGCCGCCAGTGGGGCTAGCTATTAAGAAACAAATTACCGTAAACCGTTCATTTCATACCTGCCATATAAAGCTCTATTGCGGAAACCTTTTTGGCTTTCTTCATTTTCGACGATGTTTACCTTTGACCTGTTAACCACAAAATTGATCGGTGCCTTTCTTGTCTCAAATGCACGCCATCCTCAGAATTTGGTCACGGTTTCAGAAATATGACTAGAGTTTTTTGTCGGAAACCGTTTTCCTTACAGGAGTCCCTCTCACCGTGATCTATGACCTTTATCTCCAAAACGAATCAGTCTTCCTTGTCTCTAAAGCACTCCATCGACACATTCTATTCAAGACGTGTGGTACATAACTTAGCAGTTTTTTAAAAATCGTTTTCCCTTTTTTCAATCACTGTGGTCTTCACTTTGGAGCCAAACAATGCATAGGAATCTTCCTAGTCACAAATGCAAGCGAAAAGTTTCGTAACGGTCGATGATGCAGAACTGATTTATTACGCAGAATTGAAATTGGGAAGAGTCGCATGAACGTACAACATAGCATAACATAAAACGCTCCATCTTGTGGCTCGCGTGTAAGAACACGGGGTGTAAAAATGATAATTGAAATATTTAGAAAAATGTCAAAATTTACTATATCATATGTCTACGCATTGAAATAAGTTTGGTGTCCATAAATTTGCTCATCTATTACAGTTCTCGGTTCTCAATTAAATTGACTTGAAGAGATTTTGATGCTTTTAAGAAAACGAAAGATCTATCAACATCAAATGATGGTAACTCTATAGGTTGAACAGATTATTTTGATAACCAAGACTTTGCGAAAGTGATGTACAAAGATTTCACATGAGAGTAACTACAGTTATCAGGGTTTAAAAGCTGCAACCAATACTGTTACTTCTTGAGCACAATGATCATGTGCAATATCCACTATAGATTAATTAAAGTTATAATCAGCGAATTGGTGGGCGAGGGGGGGGGGGTTACACACTGTATGATATTTGATTTTCTTTCACCAAGGACCAGCTATGCATCAGACATCTGGATAAACAAGCAATATACACGGAAATTTCAAAGAAAAATATTTTGATAGACCGGATAAGAAAATAGAGAACTTTAGTCAGAAAAAAACTAATAATCCTTTTGAAATTACGCTTTTATTTCTTTATGACCAATTAACCTGATGACAGGTACAATGTTAATGCATTGCAACTGGTTTCAGGACAGTAAAGCAGACTGTGTATTATTGCATTTAAAACATTATATAAGAAATCTTACATCACTGAAACAATAAAAAGACACCAATCCAAATACTGTTTGATGTTTATTGCAGACAAAACATCCATATGGTTACTGTTACACTCTTGTTGCAAAATTAAACTTTGTATTAACTTAAAGGACATATTTTCATGATACGTCTAAATTCTAGCGAACATGAACTCTACATGAGTACGACTCATGTATTCCTAGAAATAAAGAGTCTGATTCATGTATTCATAGTAATAAATGTAAATAGTATGACTCTCGTGTATTTCAAATAATAATGATACATTTTCATGTATTCCTAGTAACAAACGGTACAACTCGTGTGTTCCTAGTAATAAACTGTATGACTCATGTATTTCTAGTAATAAACAGTATGATTTCCATGTATTCCTATTAAGAAAGAGTATTTCTCATATATTCATAATAATAAAATGTATGATTCTCATGTATTCTTATTAAAAAAGAGTATGACGCATGTATTCATAGTAGTAAAAGGTATGATTCTCGCGTATTATTATTAAGAATGAGTATGACTCATTTATTTGTAGTTAAAAAACAGTATGATTCTCATGTATTCTTATTAAAAAGAGTATGACTCATGTATTCTTAGTAATAAACAGTATGATTTTCATATATTCTTATTAAGAAAGAGCATGACTCAAATATTCCTAGTAATAAAAAGTAAGGCCCCCGTGTATTCTTAGTAATAAATATTATGACTCATGCAGCCTTCTCATTCTCAACCAGCCATCGACTCAATTACCGTATCAGTTATGCCTATAAGATTTCATTTGTCTGGTCTTTGCTTCATCATGCTAACAAGGTTTTGATCATAAAGTCTCAAGTCCCAAAAAGTTTAAAATGTGTGAAAAATTGAAAAAACTCACAAACATCTAACTTAGTCATCTTTATACAAAGACAGATACATCTACCGTGTTTCGCTTGTCTACCTGAATTTTATTTTGCTTAATCCTGCTACAAAAAGTACCCCAAAATGTAATCCGTTATGCCTATAAACATTTATTTATCTGTTTCTTTTTGCTTCATCATCCAAAAAAGATTTTTGTCCACAAGGTTTCAAATCCAACGATTTCAAAAATGCGTACAAAATAATATGAAAAACAGCGGTCATAGCATTGAAATTTAATCATATCATCTGCAAATGCATACAAATGTATGCTACCTAAACTTTATTTGAATTTTACAAAAACAGCAAAAAACCTTAACACAAGCTTTCTTGAGTTATTTAGCTGTCAAGGTCTAATTCAGCATCTATGCTATTGCCAATATCAGCCTCAATTTCAACTATCTCTACTTTAGCATCATATACTTCATGGAGCTTCATAATGTATTCTAGCTCATCGTATGATACACTATTTTGAAATGACGAAATGTTCATGCACTGCATTTTGTTGTGCTGGATTGCATTAGACCGTTTGCATTTGAGATGTACAGGTGATTCATGCTTATAAGATTTCAGAATTGTGGTGTGGTGTGAGGGGCAGTATACATTTTTTGTATCACCCGTGCAAGCATGGGGAGATATATTGGTCACTTGTCTGGCAACCGCAGTGGTGTCAATAATGTTCAAGTTTTTAAATGTTGGGAACAGTGGTTATATTGACAAGTGTACGGATGTAGGTTAGACACTAGTTTCTAAAAGCTGGTTTCAAAGATCTCACCACCCATCAAATGTTTATTGGACTATTAACATTTAACATTTAGGACAGTTTCAATTAATCATCACCACTGATATTTCATTAATGAAATGCATTCCGACCCCACAAATAACTTCCTTAATTTTTGGAAGAGTCAAGCGATGAACTAGCAGCAATTTGCCTTCTTTGCATCATATACATAAAAGGTCTTCATTAATTATTATTATCACTATTATTTTTTATTATTAATATTACTATTGTTGTTGTTATGAAACAGTTACAATATGGACAGAGACATGTGGTAGGAACTGACCTAACAGATGGAGAAGGTATGGAGCGTCTTTTGGTCCTATCTTCGTAAATTTTCAAAACTTACAAAAGATATAAACTTGGACAACGGACAAGATCTTCTAATCGATGCCTTGTTCCATTTCAGCTAGAAGCGACAGCTGAAACTATGTTGGTATTTGTTTATGCTGTAAATTTGATCATAAGATCAAATAATAAAGAGAAAGAAACACTTTTTTTTCCACACATTGCATGAAAGTCAGCTGAAGTATCAATAATACATTTAATTAAGGGATTATGCTTTCTATACCAAACTTATGTTTGGTGTGTGTATTTTCTTATAGACCTGTATTTGCCTTTATTAGGTTTTGTCTCCACAAGATTCTGATTCCATTTTTTATAATTATTATCATACTTCTGTACATATATTTACTCACTATTTTTATCTCATTGTCTTCCAATCTTCCATTGAAGAGATCAGTCAGTGAGCAAGTGCTAGGAAGTCCAAGTATGTTTCAAAAACACAAAAACAAAATAAGTGCAAGGTACATACTAACTTTTTGAGAGCTTTTTAAGTGTCTGTCTCATTTTTGTTACCCTCTTTTTGTGTAATTAACGCTAATAGTTAATATTTGATATGCAGATTAATTACTTGTTGGACAATGTTGAAATCAACAAACGTTTTTTGTTTACAAAAAAAAAAAGAAATTTAATGTAAGATAATTCCTAATATATATTAATGCTTTAAATATTATGAATTTATCAATTATCCTAAATGATGAATGTCAGACATGAACATAAAAAAGCTGTCTCTGGCTATGATTTTCCACTTTATTTCCATTATAATGAGTATTATAAATGTGAAAGTTACTCACAAATATGATTATAAACGGGAAAAACCCAATAGTATGATATCTTTAAGGCCACATTATGATATAATTTACTTTTTAACGGTGGTGAACTTACTTCGATGGAAAAGTCCTGTAGTTTATTGTTTCAGTTCTAACAGATAAGGTACTTAGATTGTTGTCAGTGATATTAATAGGAACACACCAGATGTATGTGCATAATGTAGAAAAATCGAAATAGTCTGTTTGCATCGATAGGAGGGACCCACCCCCTTTCAGCCCTTTTCTAGTACCTACATCAGAGAATTGCAGTCTGTATGATGTTCTGTCTTTACTCATGATTTTATTGGGTAGACTAGTCTTGCACATTCCAAATAGTACATCATTTGGATATCATAGCTTGATTACTAATCCAGTACTTGCATGCAGAGGTCTTGAGCTCTTTAAAAGAGTTTTTCATATCAACAATTTAACTTTGCATTTTAAGGATTTTACCCGTGTTTGCATTATCTTTGTTTTGTATGGAATTTGGGGTAGATGCCTAAACTTATTTGATTTTATTTTGGGTCTCTGTTTTAGTTTGATTGTTTAGTTACTTTTAAGATCTAATATTACCCTTTTCTTGAGAAAAAGACTCTATTAGAGTCATCCTAACGATAAAACCCCAATCAAAGTTACTAAGGTCCATTATGTAATGTGTAATTCAGTCTTGGAAAGCTGGACCGAGTAACTTTCTTACGGAATAGATTTTATTGTCATGCAATGTAAGAGTCTGTAAAACAATACTTAATGTAATATTTCCAATATTAAGCACCAGAGCTTCAGAACTGTCTTTTACATATTTGAAAACATCGGACACTAACTTATTTCTATTCTAAATTTGGCAAGTACCTTTTCACTTACATATAATATGATTAATTTAAGGAACAGGATTAATGACTTGCCGGAAAATTCTCAAGAAGATGAAAGCACGAGGAAAAGTGAACTGCAAAGGTTCTATTTTCTTTATTTTCTTAATATCCATTTTGGCTTCTGTTAAGGATTGGACTCTTTAAAATATAACCATCTCCAAATTCAGGAAAATACTATTAAATATCTTATTTTCGTTCAGTTGTTAGTAACAAATTAAATAAAATAGCAATACACTTATTTTCATATATCCATCTTATATCTTAATATGAAATTAAAACCAATAAACTTTTCTAATTCAGCCAAATGTTTGCATAGAAAATGGATATGTAATTAAGCAATGAAATCAATTATGATGTTTATTATGTAACTGTAGAACAAGTATGAAGATATAGTACCAGCATGCATGTTCATGGAAACTTTTCTACTGGTTTTAGATTGGAGAAACAGTTGGTTTGGGTAGAGAAAAAAATGAAGATTACAGAGAGACGGGCAGTCACCAGTAAGAATTTCTATTTGCATCTCAAGCTATACAGAGGGAAAAAAGACCAGTTTGATTGACAGCCTGAAAGACTCTGCCTCACAGACAAATTTTCTTGTCTTTGATGAAAACGATATGCAGGTACAGAAACCTAATAAAGTATATCATGGCTATTCAAGAAATAAGTGTGTGTGCAATACAAGGGAGGGTGGAGAGGAGAGATAAAGGGACATTACTTTCCAGCTACCTGAAACTTTATTTCTAGAAAAGTCTACAATGAAAGATCAATTTTTAGAACATCTGCATATCTATACTCTAAAATGTATTAGCTATGTAAACTGTTCTAAAACATCCACACAGCCTTTTGTCATTTCAAACTCTCTCTCTCTTTCTCTCTCTCTCTCTCTCTCTCTCTCTCTCTCTCTCTCTCTCTCTCTGTAAATGTAGCAGCAAAAGTATGATAACAATAATAAACAATGAGTAGTGTGTCTACATTATTAATTGCTACAGTTATTAATTGCTACAGTAGAGTACATGTTAAAACGAGTCAAGACCTATAGATCTGCACATGACATTATTCTATTAAGTTTTGTTGGACCTTGTTTCCTCCAGATGAGCAGCAGGATATTGTTTTCAGGGTTGGAAGGAAGCCTCAGCAGACAAATCTAAAGATCAATTGGAGGCTGAAGGAGTTGAATGAGCTAGATGAGAGTCAACTTAATTTAGCTGATGTTACACCTTCAAGTCAGATATATCATCCAGCTGACGACACAAACAGTCCATTAAAATTACAGGCTATTGATTGGTATACAAATTACATGAACGTCGAGGAGGAAAAAACTACATCCTCTGATGAAATGAAGGCGTATCTAGCTTAGGCATATAGACAGGAGGGAATCCTAATGGAGGGAATATCTGAAGGATGTGGAGAAAGACAGTACTGTGCTTAGAAAAATCAACTGTTTCTTGTTGCTTCCCTAAAATTCAGTCCTTTTATTGAAATCCAACACAACAAAATGCCGATAATACAGAAATTTATGCTGTGCATGAACATTTCCTCATTTCAGAGTAGTGTATCAGACCATGATCTAGAAGATATTTTGAAGCTCCTTAAAGTTTCTGATGCTAAGGAAGAGGAAGTTGATAATAATGCTGATAGTGTCAGTAATATAGATGATGAATTAGACCAAGACAGCTAGATAATTAAAGAAAGCTTGTTTTAAGTTAGGTTTTTGGTGTTTGTGGACAATTCAAATAAAGTTTTGGCTAACATATATTGATGCATCTGTAGATGATGTTATTAGATTTTAATTCTATGACCGCAGTTTTTCATATTATTTTTTCACGCATGTTTGACCTTTTTAGATTTGAGATCTTGTGGATAAAACTTAGCAAAATTAAGCAAACACCAGACAAATTAAATTGTTGAGGCATAACAGACTACATTTTTAGACGCAAATCAACTTATCAGGATTAAGCAAAATCAAACTGAGGTGCACAAGCGAATATGGCAGATGTATCTGTATTTGCATATAGTTGACCAAGCTAGATTTTGGAGTCTTTACAGGAGTTCATCAATTGTTCACACATTATGAACTTTTTGGGGCTGAAATTTTATGGGCAAAACTCTTGTTAGCACGATGAAGCAAAAACCAGACAAATGACATTGTATAGCCATAGCTTATTACAGTTTCCAGCACAAACTAAATTCAAAATGTTTATAAGTGTTCTCTATGTTTCAAAGTGCTCTATTTTTATTTGCTTTTCTATCATTAAAAATATTTTTCTTTTAAATTTATATTCATCTTGCTTGCTTTAGCCAGATGTATGATATATACCTGGTGCTTAGTGAAAGAAAATCTAATATCATATAGTGTGTAATCCCCCCCACCCCACCCCCAATTCGCTGATTTATAACTTTAATTAATCTATAGCGGACATTGGACATAATCATTGTGCTCATGAGGTAACAGTATTGGTTCCAACTTTTAAGCCCTGATAACTATAGTTACAGTCATGTGAAACCTTTATACATTATTTTCTCAAAGTCTTGGTTCTCACATAGTCTGTCCAACCTATAGAGTAACTATCATCTGATTTTGACAAAACTTTTATTCTGAAAAACATCAAATACATCAAACTCTCTACAAATCAATTAAATTGAAAACAAAGAACTGTAATAACTCAGTTGGTAGAGCGCTGGACACTAAGCACAATTTATAGATCAACTTGATGATGTTGGTGTTGCACACAGCATGATCTCAGGGTCATTAATGCACAGTTTTGAATGGAAAAATAACAAAATAAAAAATATTTTTAAAAAAAATCTAGCAATGCAGAAATCTTTAATTCTTACTTGAGCAAAGTATATTCAGTTATGGACACCAAAACGTATTTTAGTGCATGCACATATCATTTAGTAAATTTTGACAGTTTTCTACTTATTTCAAATCTCATTTTTACACGCCGCATTCTTAGACGCGAGCCATGAGGTGGAGCATATTATGTTATGTTGTACGACCATGTGTTTCTTCCCAATTTCATTTCTGCATCATAAATCAAAGTTCTGCACCATCGACTGTTACGAAACTTTGCACGCAGCTTGCAATTATGGCTAAGAAGGAAACTGATCTTGGGTTAAAAACATCAAAGATCAAAGTCACAGGGAATGAAAGAAGGAAAATTGCTTGGCTTGCGTTTGTAACATGGACGATTCCTATGCAATTTTGGCTCAAAGATCAAGATCACAGGGACTTAAAGAAGGGAAAACGATTTTAAAAAAATACCTATGTTATTTACCACACGCCTTGAAAAAAATGTGTAGATGGATTGCTTTTGAGACAAGGAAGACTGATTAATTTCGGAGATAAAGGTCAAAGATCAAGGTGAGAGGGACTCCTGTAAAGAAAACGGTTTCTGAAAAATAACTCTAGTCCTATGCCAGAAACCGTGACCGCACTCTGTGGATGGCTTGCATTTGAGACAAGAAAGGCTTCTATTAATTTTGTGATTAACAGGTGAAATGTCAAGGTCGTCGAGAATGAAGGAAGAAAAAGGTTTCCTGTACAATAGCTTTACATATCAGGTACATAATGAACCGTTTAATGTACTTTTTTCTTAATAGGCAGCCCTACTGACTTGCAGCTAATTTTGCGTCAATGGTTAGAACTAGCCTCATAGCAAAACTTAACCGATTACACTTCGATTTAAGTTTGTATTATAGACCCTCCTATCCGTCAATTTTGTTCACAAAACACAGGCCACTAACCCTCCAATTGTTATGAAAAACAATAACATTGAAGTCTATCCAAACTAATACTTGCCCAGTTTGAGATGCCAAGTGCGAGGCTCGATTGGCTATTTATTACTTTGTAATCCCAGCACACATGCCGTCCAGTAATTCAGACAAGTTAAAGTCAGTACTCCACATTTTACGTATTTTCAAGCAATCGGTAAGTGCAATCGATTTCATATCCCAAAACTTACAGATTTAATTTCCCAGTATTAATGAAGTACACTAGGCGTCCAGTAATTCAGACAAGATAAAGTCAGTCATTACAATACTCAAATACTTAATAATCGAATATTCCAATAACTAATAATCGAGCTGTTCACACTCCACATTTTAGGTATTTTCAAGCAATTGGTAAGCGCAAGACACCGATTTCATATCCCAAAAGTTACAGATTTATTTTCCAGTATTGATGAAGTACACTAGACTGAGTTTATCCTCCAGATTTTACAGGCCACTAACTCTAAACATTTTATGAAAAACAACAGCACTGAAGTTCATCCAAACTAATACTTTCGTCAGTTTAAGATACAAAGTGCCAAGCTCGATTGGCTATTTTTTGTTTTGTAACCCCAGCCCACTTGCCATCCAGTACTTAAGACAAAATAAAGTCTGTCATTGCAACACTCAAATACCAGATAATTGAATATTCAAATAAATAAAAAACTAATAACTAATAATCGAGCTGTCCTAAATACTACTTCATACTCCAAATGTTACGTATTTTCAAGTTTTAAGTAAGCGCAGGACACCAAGTTCATACTCCAAATGTGACGGACTTATTTCCCAACAATGACAAAGCGCACCACTCCAAATTTATATTCCATATTGTTGTAAGGATTTATTTCTCAGAACTGGCAAAGAGCACTATACCGTGTTCAGACTCCATATTTGATGGATTTATTTCCAAGTATAGCTGAAGCGCACTAATCCGAGTTCATACTCCAGCCTGTTGAAGACCGGGTACTATTGCCCCGTTTAATGGCAATTTTTGTTTATAAATTATAAGAAAACTGTCTAATTGATGTTCTTCTTTCCTTTGGTTATCACAACTTGGATTCTTCTATTGCATGGCATACCATTTTATATAAGAGAGATTGGTTGTCTGCTACCTCAGACTGAATGTGCCAGAAGTCCGCCAAAGTCGTGGGTAAAATATGGTTTTACAGGATCCACGATATACGAAGACGAAAGCATCTTAGTAATGTAGCTTTCATTACAACATGAAACCACAAAACTAAGTGATATTGCAGAATGTTTCCCAACGTAAATTTACCATTTTCCACACAAGTTCTTAAAAGTGGGAAAGAAATAAAGAACGAAAGCAAAATGAGTGAAAACAACAGGACTCTGGTTTAAAGAAGTATGTATTCCCTGTGTAATGGAAGCCTTCAAGCAAGATCGCATACCTAATGTAAAGTTCTACGCTTATATTGGTCTACTTTAACATTTTCCGTTGATATACATATTTAAACTGGTATGCACCACCATTAAATCTCACTTACATATGTTTCATGATTCACGTTTTAAAGACTCGTGGGGATTTTCTGAAGTGAGAATTATATATATATATATATATATATATATATATATATATATATATATATATATATATATGGACAGATACAGCTCGTGCTGTCGGGTATCTTTTACTTACTAGATATTCTCAAACGTGAAAATAATGTTTGTTGTCAATATTTGCTCAAATTTGATTAATCGTACAACTGCTTCCCGTACAAGTTCTTACTTTAATCTACAATATATTAGTTTGTAGACAGAAATAACTAACTATGAAGGAGAGGTCATATGAAGATGAGAGTAGTCTCATATTATGTGTCTCTGTCTGTAATATAACATGTTAACTGATTTATTAATTAGAATTAAATCCAATTATAATCGATATGTCTTTCAGGTGAATTTCTGCTTTTTCTTTCCCTAAGGGATATTGGTACAGTAGTATTATACATCTATAAGATGTCGAGTGTAGATGGGTTGGTGGCGGTGTTGTTGACCTTGTTGTTTTCTTCTTTCTTTTTTTAGCCACTAGTCATAACGCCGTGTTTTTTTGCTGATATGACCTCATATTTCAGGAATATGATCTATACATACATACATAAATGCATACACACGCACACACACACACACACACACACACACACACACACACACATATATATATATATATATATATATATATATATATATATATATATATAATTTTAAAATGCAAACTGTCAGCTTCAACCTTAACTGGTTTCGTCCTAATTACGCAGTACAATTGTCTAATGACCGGAATCCATTTCGTCTGAACAGGGTTTAAACCGTTGACACCACACAAACCCACTATATGGGCAAGTATGTGCCATGCAGGATTAATATTAGTGGGTCTTTTCGAACTTGGCACTGGCCAAGCCCCAAAATTATAACTTCATGCAACCGAAAATGTGGGTCTTTTGGGGACAGACTGTATTGAACATGAGTACCGTAAACAGCACTAGTAGGCCATGGTTGACTCTTTAAAATTATTGACCAGTGAATCTTAATAACCTGGGCTATTGGTCAATGTAGATGGTCTTGAAGTAAACTTACTGTGCAGAAACCATTAGATTTACCATGAATTCATGGATTTATACCCCATAATCTATAGGTTTCTTTATAACCCTAAGTGCAAGCCATCTTCTAAGTTTAGTCAAGGAGCATACGCTAGAACACAAGTTATTCTGCAGAAACCAATTTTTCCCACAATGACCTTTACCTTTTCACCTCAAAATCAATAGCCTAAAACCCCACTTTTTCAAACTTCAAAGAGTTTTCAAGGCAACTTCTCAAACTCAAGGATATTTAAGGTGTTCTGAACAATGTAGATGGTGGAGAACTTGTTATTGTGCACAAATGAAACTGGCAACAGACGGATGATTAGACATCATAACGAAATATGCTCCATTTATGACAGGCATATAAAAAGAGGGTCTTTATCGATACACGTGTCCATACAATCATCTTGCGACAGACCAATGTATGAAATGGACACTGGAATATTCAGAGGCAGAACATCAGAACAAATTCTCAAGTATTTTCGACAATTAAATTTCGTAAAGTTAATTAAAAGCAGCAATATATTTTTAAAGTTTTATTACAGTGTTTATACTATAACTGAAAGGTGTTGCGGGGGATTCTGCCTACCCCCCCCCTTTTTTTTTCAAAAGGGAGGATTATCTGAATATATAACAGGATTTCAAGTTGAAATAAAGGCAGAGCTTGAAAATAAAATGTACTATTTTCGCTCATTTCTAGAGTTTTTGCATGATTAGCGAGAATGCTACAATCGCGCATCCTATAATAGACCCTGAATGATATATGCATTGTCTCCTGTACATTGAAGCAAATAAAGTGCTCTCATGTAGAAGAATTTAAAATTATATGTGTACATATCGGGTGGTTTGAATGGTGTGCTGCCATTTTCAGATTCTATCCAGATACACGTTTAAATTAATACACGATTTTTTACTATTCTTAAAATTCACTAGTTTATCACAACCCTTTCACCGCCATATGAAGTAACATTGCGAAGGAACAGTCAGTAACAAGGAAATCCCATTTTAAGGAAAGTTACATGCTTTCTTGGAATGAAATGGTGTAATGACTAGGGACACCACCAGAGTTCCATGCATATCATGACAGTTTATCTTTTATTATCAGCCAATCGCATATCATCCTTGTGCTGTTAGATCTACAAAGTAACACATGTGTGTTGATTCTTACAAAATGTTTGTTCGTGAAGCATTAATGTATAGGGCAAACCTTTTAACACCACCTTAACAAATTCAGCTTTTTTTTTAAGGATGTTCCATAATAAACAAAAAATCAAGTTTGCTAATAATTTTCTTGACATTCTAAATTTGAAGTAAATTGACTTTTATGAACGGTCATAAACAACAAATGAATTATACATCAGAAAATATTCAGCTTGTAAGTAGCAGGTTATTTCTTTCTTTCTTTCTTATAACAAATGGCAGCAGGAATGTCTCCAGAGGTAAATTTCCTCAGAATTCTTCACTTGTAACTCACAAAAGTGAGAAATGCCTCTAGAGTCTGCTGGATGAAATTCTATACATTTCTATTTTAGTTTCTCAAGGACAAATCTTGTAGCGACTGACACATTACTGTACTGGCTGAAAAAAATGGCCAGGAATTTATGAGAAAAAAATCTTTCCATGCTAGGTAAGTTTCATGAACGTACTCCTAGCTTTCCAACAAGATTTTCAACATACCTCGGTATGAACATGTATCTTCAGGTTTGTTGCCGGTAAAAGAGGACTATGAAAATTGCTACATCTGAAAGCCTAATCGTAAAATTAAATATTGTGCACATGGGTAAATATTAGTATCATAAAACTATTTTCTTCCAGAATAAAATTAGCCCAGCAAATGAGCTTACTCTATTATTGGGTCACTGCATGCGCACGCTGTTACACCATATAGAAAGTTTATATGTAGATTTCAAATGAAGTTTTCTTTAATAAATACAACTTTTTGAAAGCGTTTCACAACAGAAGTTAAATCCATAGAAACTTGGATGTCAAATTGGCACTATTTTCATTTAGGACCAAGAAGACATCAATAGAACTATTTTGGTGAAAACTCCATGTCAGTATGAACATCCATTCAGGGCGAATAGTGACAGCAAAATGTTTTACGGCTGCCATTGTGGCAGCCATATTGGATGTAGAATTGGCACCATTTCATTTAGGACCAACTAGATATCATAAGAAGTCTATTATCAAAAACCGAATTTTGATAAAACCATTCATTTGGGATGACAAGAGATAACATTTTCGAGAAGGCTGCCATGGTGGTCATATTGAGGATCAATTTGCATCATTTTCCTTTAGAACCAAGTAGACACCATAAGACCTCTTCTGATGAAAACCCTATGCCAAAATGACATTCCATTGAAGAGCAGTAGCTATAACAATATTTCCAGATGACCATCATGGTGGCCGTATTGGACGTCAGATCAGCACCATTTTAATTTTGATCACAAGGCATTATCGGAAATCTTCTGGTGAAAACCCAAAGTAGATATGGCATTCTGTTTCGGAGGAATAACAATAGCAAGATGTTTAAGATGGGTGCCATGGTGGACATGTTGAATATCAGATTTTTAGGACCAACTAAACATCATAAGAAGTCTTCTGGTGAAAACCCCATGTCAATGTGCGAGTAGCGATTACAACCTTTTCAAGATGACTGCTATGGTAACTATAGTGGATGTCCGAGCAGCATCATTTCCATTTAGGACCAACAAGACCATGGGCTAGAAGTGTGTGTAAAGTTTCATGGCAATCCTCCAAGTAGTTCAGGAGTAGTGATAGTAGACTTGTGCTAATGGACGGACGGACAATGGATGAAAAATCATCGCATAACCTCTTCTCTTCTATGACCAGTACAACTAAAAACGAGACAATACCATGACAACAAAAGTCTGCATGTCAACGCCAGTGCAAATGTGAAATTTAAACCAAAGCAAGAACACAGCTTGTAATTAAAGCGTATGGCACTGGAGGGGTTGGAAAAGTGACTGCTTTTGTCTTAATTCGGCACTAATGTTGGTTCAACAAAAACACTAAAACTTTTCATTTAGTCAAGTAATCTCCGTAAGAAGACAAAGTTGTGAGAAATTATCAATAGAAACTTTGATTTCTTTTTGAGGCTATGTCATATTTGCCACGGAGTATTTATGATTTCTTCTAGAAAATTCCTCTTGGGTTCCCATGTGACATCCTTCCTGGCATATCCCGCCAATTCAAATAAATACTGCTGAATGCCTCTTCTCTTTCTCTGTGCAAGTATTGCTCTCACACTGTAGACCTCTGGAAACATAAAATAAATTAAAAAATTCACTTTAATATATATATATATATATATATATATATATATATATATATATATATATATATATATATATATATATATTCTGATGAGATGTATCTCAAATACCAGAATGGTTATGAGGCTCTTCTGGGCAAGAGGTTGCTAGTAGTTTTTATGTCTTCCTCCCTGACTCCCCCACCCACATTTTTGTTGCTGTAATTTTGACTTTGAAAAACAAATTGTTAGCATGTTTAAAACAAGTGACTAGCAGCAGACAACATACATTGATTATGCTTATTTGTATTAATATGTAGATGATCTAATTAGATTTGTATATCATATTAGCAATTTTACATTTACCCGGTATTTCTATAAAATACAGACTTTTAAACTTATTTTATTTTTTCTTTACAAAAGACTTGTTAGCATGAGCTAACAGACATCACTTGAGGTAGACAAATGAAATTTGGTAGGTTTATTTGTATAAATTAACTGATAAGTTGATAAGATTTTCAGGCCATTAAAACAATTTTTCAAATTTGTTCAGATCACAATTTTGAACTTGCTCCAATTACACTATTTTAGGGACAGAAATAATACTAGCACAATAAAGCTAAACTGATTTACAGATGAAATTTGATAAATCCATTTGTATTTATATGCACCATACACATCCTGATTAGATTTTTGGGCCATTACACAAACTGGTCTAGGCTTTTTACAATTCTTTTAACTTTTTGACAAAAGCACTATTTAGCAAAACACTGTTTGAGGTAGACAAATGTAATTTGTAATGCATGTTTGTGGGCATCTGTAGATGACTTTATTATATTTTCATGTGCCATTATAAAATTGTTCAGAGTTTTCTAAATTATTTCCAACGTTATCGGACTTAAGAGTTTTATGGTATGCAGTGTTTTACAAACACACATTTCGTTTTCTCGTTTGGTCCAAGATCTCAGCCTTCAGGACTGTCGTTAGAAGACATGTTAAACTTGTCGTAATGTTTGCAAAGCTTACGTTTTCTGTTTGCTACCAAAATTGATCAATATAAATAAAGATAGGACAATCAAAGCCTATTATTAATTATTAATTCTTAAACTCTGTTTGTTTTTTTCTACAAGATGTGAAGCATAAGATGTTGTCAAAGCTGGTGAGAGAAAACTTTGCAATTGATGCTGCTGGTTATAACATTAAAACAACATACATATAGCAAGATTAACAGTAACTTTAAAGAGCTGAGTTAGATCTTTATCTCTACTAATATACACTAATATGCACTTCAATACATTCTACAATATCCAGAAGCTGCAGGGTGATAAACTGCAATTGATTTAAAACAAATTAACTTACCACTCATCGTATTTACCTATGAATTGGATGAAACACACAAGGTAGCCCACAAAGTGGCCAGAAAAATCCAATTTGAGGTTGGGTACAATTTAGTTATATGCCGTTTACTGTTGAGTGAAGTCAATAAAATCTACTGTAGTACTAGAATCAAACGAGCACGTCATTGAAATATCCCCAGCAAAACCCAACTCTAGTACAAACGTAGACAAATCTCCATGTTCCAACTTATCTGCCACTGTTGTCAGTTACTTTGTTGCTTTTTGTGTCTGCTAGCTAAATTTGTCCCAGAAAATGTGTGAAACTGTAACCAAAACCTAAGCAAAACTGTTGATAACAGCGCCACTTAATTAGGGTGCATAGCAAAGGAAATTTAGTATATTACATATAGATGAAAACAATATTAAATTGAACTTGAGTGCCTGAGAGCCGTTCCAGCAAAACATACTTGGAACCCAGGGAAGGCACAGTCATTGTGGAGGAGTCACCCATAGATCCAATTTAGTCTTTTTTTATAATTTTCATATGAACTCAGTAATTAAAGTACCCTGGCATATATTTTGTTTAAAAACTGCCTTCCCTGGGTACCATGTATGTGTAAATGGAACAGCCGTGAGGGACATCATGATCAATATTTAAGAGTTTAATAAATAAGTATTTATCATTGAAGTTATTAAGAATGACATATATTCAGTTAAATTATGACACTTTGCGAATAGTATTCGTTCTAGCCTCACCTGGAGTTGTGTACCTCAATGTCCTAGAGCAAGGAAAAAACAAAAAAAAAGAGAATGTTTTCGTTTAGATGTGCATTGAAAAGTTCGATAGCGACACGACAATATATGAATTTTAGTATGGTTCCTACGTGGATCTTTTCCTATTATGCGTGCTTACGGTTCCTCCTTATTCAAAGCTAAGCTTTTTACATCAGTTTATTTATTCTTTACTAATTTGACTAATTTTAGTTAGGAATTTGTTCATCACAGCTCCACAAATTCTTTCATTTATCTTTCATTGTAAAATGGATTGTCATTGATTTCTTGTTGAATAATAACAAGTTCACTAATTCGCTTCGCTGTTCTTGTTCTTCCTAAATGTCTATATTTGATGTTCAGTTCGTATGAATATCTGAAAACCTTTATTTACATAAGGCAATTTGTATCTTAAAATTGTTCTAGTTCCTATAAGTTTCTTGTTCTTCATGAAGCAGTTATTCATTTTGTTTGATTATCTTTTCGTCTGCTACTTGTCCTTTAACAAGCATTGGCTTTTCTTTGGTTCATTTTTAGGCAAAGGACGTTAATGAGTTGTAATTTCTGGTATTAATTCCATATTGGTTGAAATTGATAAAAAATGCACGTAAAATTAAGTCTGAGATATGTTACTTGATTTTAATCATTTTAATGAGGGGATAATTACATTATTTTATAGATATCCTGCTGCACTGACATTGATTGCAAAATGCGTCCTTGAGAATTGTTTCATACAGCGTCAGTTTCTAGATCTTGACAACTGCTGGTTTATTACTTCACAGGAGGAGTTGGATCATGTAAACATAAATGTAGAGGCTGTATTATACAACCAAGCGATGCTGAAGAAAACTTTCAAAGTGTCTGTACGTAATCAGCATTTTATTGTCTGCAAGACGTCATTCAATGATTTCTTTATTTAAGCATTTGCCTTGTTAGGGCTAGATCCAGACAGCTTTGATAAACTATCTTTGTCTATTTAAGGATATGTCAAGTAAAGGCTAGAAATCTTTAAGAGTAAAGATAGGACAGAGAAAAGAGTCTAAAAATGTTCTTTATTTGATAGGTTGCTTAACATGAATATGACATTTATTGGACTCGCACTTTGATTTGCTCATTATGAAAAAAGTATTAATTAATTGCTTTTAGCAATGTCAGTTTCATGAACCTAATAAATAAATTTGTCCGCGTTATTGATGTTTTTTATGACTTCTACAATGATAAAATCATGTTACCAATGCAACACGATCGCGTCACCTACAGCTAAATAGAGGACATTTTGGAGTAGATAAAAGGAAATATTTCACGAGTGAAGTGGAAACTATGTATTGTCACGAGTGGCGAAGTCTTTTTATTATATATATATTTAAGGCAACACCGTCGATGTGCATGGATTTTCTTTTCTCCATTATGTGCCAATGCGATTAATGGCTGCATTACTACATCTATAAAAAGAAGTTCCAAACTTTACGTGCATTTGGTCAAATTTTGTAATGACTGTTTCGAAACGAAAATGAAGAGATTTGTATTGTTTTCAAACATGATTATGTTTGTGTTGAGAGCTAGAATAGCTACTTAAACAATTGTATTACTATATTTGTCCAAGTCTTTTCCTAATAATGTGTCCATTTTTTGCAGTGTAAAAGGCTTACAATACTATATAGGTGACATAATATCGAATAGCAACAGTTCATGTAAGTTTAGTTACTAATAATTTGCGGAGTAATGCGGAAAACTAATGTTAAAAAATTTAATACATAAAGGGTCCTTGTTCTTGTTTGGAGTTTGTTTAGGACATTTTTGATGGCGCTTCCTTATTGATTAAATAAATGTATACTAGAGGGTCTACAGTCTTGACACATTTTAAGATCTATTCATCCTGATCGAGAGAGAGAGAAAGAGAGAGAGAGAAGGGAGAAGGAGCAGAAGAAGACAAAATAAATAGGCTAAATACTGAAATACAGATCTGAGTAACATACTTAAGGGCAGATATATTTTCTAAATGGCAAAGGAAAGCAGTTCCAAAGGTGATATCGCCACTGTGGCGATACAAGTGGTATCGCCACTGTGGCGATATCATTTGTCACCAACTTCTATATTTCAATATCTCATTATAAAATAATAAAGATTATTATTTTATACACGATAAACTTAATTTTTACAGAATGTTGTGGAATGAAATCTCATGAAAATATCAACATCATCTGTTTACATAACAGTATGGTATGATAAAATAACACTCATGCATATTGATCAATAATACATTAACTGCAATAACATACATTATAACAAGCGTTTATGTTGTTTTTTTATTTTACTTAGATACTTTTTTAACATCAATTCCGTTGAGTAATAAGTACCTTAGATCTACTACCTATGCGGAACCTAGGTATCCTTCAATCAATATTTGTCTCTTCTAGGTGGACAAGTTAAATGAACTGCGTGGTTTTGGACATTGTAAGTCGCCATATCGTTAAATTCATGAGTGATGTACTATTTATTTCGTCTTATATATATATATATATATATATATATATATATATATATATATATCATCAAATGCTACCAGAGTAATAATATTGCGTGAGTAATATTGTAGTTGTTCTGCGAGATTTGTAAAAAGCCTTTCAGTAAGAGATTATCTTATATAAGCGCTAATTTTAATAATTGAGTTCAATTATGTCTACGTTTTGCTAGCCTTGTTGAAAAAAAGATTGAAATTACTCAGCTAGTGATATGACGAAAATCACTGAGCTTATTCGATAAAACCGCAAAACTGGTGCAGTTGAATGACTAACTAATACGATTAGTTGTTTGACGTCAATTATGAAGAAGACATTTCCCCTGAAAACTTTAAAACTATTTCTCAAACAAAACTGAATTCTCATTTGATGGTAGCCTTTACATCTATCAACTGTATTGCTTTACATTTCGCCAGAATCTTATTTTCATTTGATCGTTGAAGAAAAAATCAAAATATAAAACTTTTTGTTTATGATCATCGTGTACTGAAAGTCGATTGATTTTAAGTTATTACATTTATGGAATGTCCACATATAAGTCTCTCTTAGGACCTTTGTGACTACTTATGAAATACGAACATATGTACCCTTTTCCTTACCCATATTGTATTGCCTTTAACGAATACGGTGCTTTGACACTTTAAACGTAATAAATAGTTTCACGTCATACACGTGTTCAGACTCTTTGCTCAGTCTTCAAACATCACAATTAATGCATTATTATAGAAAATTAAATGGATATCATCTCTTGTTTAAAAACAGGGTGAATTCTACGACTATTAGATTTTTTTGTCCCTTGATAAGCTACTTAAATATTGAATTATTCTTCATCTATGTTCACAAAAGTCAACCTAGACGCCGATTTAAGTGTTTCATAACATATTAAGACAAGCATTTCTTTTCATAAATACTAAACAATGGATCGTTTCTTTCACTTTTGTTTATTTCAGACTCTGGCCAAAATATATTCGTGTAGCAAAGAGTAATTCAAATGGTGTTCGCCTGGAATGGGATCTCCCTAAAACTGAATCCTGCTACGGACGGACATACATCGTGATCATTTTATAAATAAATGATGGCTCAACCACAGTTTACACTGTCAGCAGAAATACTACTTTTGTAGACATAATCTGGCTGGATCAGGAAAAAGGGTACACGGCAACTTTCAACCTCGGCTACGGAGAAAAACGATTGGGAAATATGACATTTTCTTTTCAAACAGGCATTGCAATTGATCAGAGCATAATTGTTGGATAATGCTTATCGCAATAAAAAAAACTGAAAACATTTTGGCTTTCTTCCTGTAACAAATGTAAAAATTCAAATTTTTGATCAAAGTAAGTCCCATTTTTTATTATACATATCAATCTGATGTAACCAAACAATTTCTCAAATAAATAAGTTTGACATTCATTCAATATATACTGATGTTTTCTAAGAAGAAAACGTTATCATTAAGAGCATGAAATAAGCAAACAATTGAAAATTTTTAATTTTTCAGTTACCTAATTGACTATCTCAGTTAACAATGCACATTTATCCCTAGTAAGATTTCGTGAATGAAGTAACATTTGTATATTTCTGCATTCCAGTACTACTGCAATATATACTTTAAACTTTAGCTAAGTAATAAAGGTTCGCTTGCATTTGTTTGGCTTCGTCTTTATCATTTTCATCTTAAGTGTCTTTGTTAGTTTTGTCATTTTGATCCTCGTACGAAGGATGAATCACATTGATCCTCAACTTGTATCCATACCACTACAAGGTTCAATAATCATATTAAAGGGAATTGTTTCGTCTTAAATTATAAGGGGACCATTGAATTTCGAAATTTACATGTAACTGCATCCTACATACGCGTACTTGGTCTCAATTTTGACAATTTGTAATAAACAGCGGAGAATCAGAATACGTGTTGACTTGATTGTCAAGCCCTTATATAATGACTTGCTTTGTTAAACTGATTTCGAGGCATGTTCTTACATGGCTGATAGAGTGTCAAACCCATACTGATTTAACGCGATGGCCAAAATTTAAAAAATATGTTCTCCATTTTATTATTTGTTTACTTTTTTTCCTTTTTTGCTAACGAATATCTTTGCACCAAAAACGTCCAAAATTCCCTTGATCCAGGGAGACAAATCCTGCATGAATGAATGTGACGATAACAACAATACAAATAAACATAGCTTGCCTCCCATTTTGCATTCAAAATATACAATTTTATTTTAGGTCGGTATTCTATATTACAAAAACAAGAAAACATCAGGGAGCAACTCACCGAACACAACAATTAAAATAACATAACTTCAACATGAAGTCATTATAAAATTTATATCTAAGTCAAAAGATACATAAAACAATATAATTTCTAGTCTAAAATAAATGCATACAGTATATTATGTATGTACGTACACACGTAATACGTATGTATATATATTTGCATATGATTTAACTGCACGAAAGCACAAGTCTGGCTATATAGTGCCGATTAAAAGTTCAATCCTAAAACTATAAAGGCAAACATTGTTAGAAAGATGAATTAAAAGATAAAGCTTTCCAAATGAACGTTAACACGTAGTCCTAAAAGATTAAAGATACAAAGGTAGATATCTTAAAATTCATTCAAATAAAAGATAAAGGTGAAAATATATAAAATCCT
This sequence comes from Margaritifera margaritifera, assembly GCA_029931535.1. Lineage (NCBI taxonomy): Eukaryota > Metazoa > Mollusca > Bivalvia > Unionida > Margaritiferidae > Margaritifera > Margaritifera margaritifera. The sequence goes on from JAQPZY010001683.1 coordinate 2,504,333, forward strand.
TAAAATCAAGTATCTGACTATGTAAAAAAAACTGCATTCTATTAAAACGTTCGAGATTTTCCTTGGTGTTATATCATCATAAAGTTTCTTAATTGAATTCTTATGTCACAGGATGAAAGCATAGCAATTCGACACGAACGTGTTCTACTGTCAGTGTCATCTGGCAAGGTATGCACACCAATCGAAATTCACCCTTCCAGAGGTATACATGAGTTAAGTCTGCGTGTCCTATACGCGATTGGCACAATACCACCTTATCTCTGCTATTTGTTCTAAATAAGGGATGTCATTCTAAAATGATGGGTTTGATATTCCGAAACTTCTTTCTGGAGTTTTCATTCCACACATTTTACCAAGTATATAAGACATGCCGATTTATATAATATTTGAAATCAGTATATGGAATCTTCCAGTTAGAAACGGGTGACTGCGGGGCAGTTTTTGTTGCTTTATCTGCTCCTTCCTTACCCTTAATACCAATGCGATAGAAAGAAAACGAATACACAAAGAAAATGTACAAGAACAATTAATTGCACATATTGAAATATAAAGGTATTAAGAGTTGCTAAAAGAAATATACGCCGTATCCAGAAGGAAAGAATAGAGCACAGTTTCGTAGTTCACATAAATAACGAATTTTTAGGACGAAATATGTATATATACATTAAAGCATGCTACAAGAAAAATGTATATTTTTAATTATGATATAATAGTTTCGCTCGACAGCTGTGTCCTCATCCATTTGAAAATACCTGGATTGATTGACTGATTGACTGATTGATTGATTGATTGATTGATTGACATTAAATGTTCCAGCATCACGTGAAAGATATTTTAGTGCCGAAACAATTGGAGTAAGGTGCTTTTACTATAAACACATGACGGCATCCGATCTGGGCTATGCTGTGCATGATTCGAACTCACGATCCAGTGAGTGTAACAGACTGATGAATGCGCCATTGCTTATCTCTGGGTTTGATAAAAAAAAAGATCTACTTATGGTTTTCAACACCCCTACCCCCATTACTTATTGAATGCATACTCTTTGATATGGGCAATACTGGTACTTTTGTCAGGAGAAAGAATGAATTTTCTTTCATAGTACGATTTATGTACCGTAAATTTAACTGCAGCATCTTGCTTTTCAATGGTTTGAATTAAATGTGTTATAAGTTTATGACCGACATAAAGCACGTTATCAGAATTCTACAAAATACAGTTTAAAGCACTATTTATTAACTAAAACGTATTAATTTGGTCAAAACTGTCAGCAATAGTATAGAACTGAAACCTAGATTTGCGGTTTTCATTTGTCTTAAATTGCAATAGCAGAGTGGAACATTTTGTTTTATTATGAACTGCGAGCTAGCTTACAAAATAGACCATTAATCTTCTACTATGTCTATTTTTAGCCTTTAGTCTCATCTTGATTTTGTCTTGAGTGTAGTGTAAATATATTTAAGTTCATGTATCCTATTCAAATATTAAATCAGATAATATTTCGTATTTTTCTTCAAATTCAAAGATTTTATGCAGAAACAAAATAAACCTGCAAGAAAAACAGACATTGATCCACTTTTATATATTAAGAAGGCATTTTTAATTTATATGTGTCTTATGCATCAATGAAGACGTCTCATGTGTAACTTTTAATAAAAACAGTAGTATCGCGTTAATTTGGGCACCGCTCAACGATTAGTACCATCATAATTAAACATACATCAAGGGCAGAAACATATATGTAGCCAGAGTGCAATCACCGATTACATACCCCCTCTACAAAGTTTTTAGTAGCCTCCAGTAGCCATTGCAAACATGAATTATCCGCAGAAAATAAATTCATATTAAAGCGATATTGACAACTAAATGCTGAACCCTATGAATGGATATAAAAGACATAAAACAATAAAAACGAACATTATTTTCTTATGATATCAAAGCAGAGGTAATATAAAGAGCTAATGAACAAAACCCAGAGAATAACGTGTTTCTTTCTTTCTTTTCTTGAAATCATTGTTCTTAAAAGTTGCTATCATTGTCAGCCACTGGAAGCCAGCTTTTACTGCTTGAAAGTGACAGGTTTTGAGTAACCTTGGGTTGACAGCCAATATGAACATAATTAGAAGCACAGTTCTTTAATTAGTAATTGCCTTGATTACCTACTAAATTTAAGGCCTCGCACACAATGCACGCGCATGCGCTCATATATTTCTTATACTTATTGATAAGTAAATACAAAGTTAAACTGTTGAGAGGAACCTAACAAATATAATACGCAATGTATTATCATTAACATCGAATGTTTACCATTGAATAAACATACTTCCAACTGCCCTGGTTATAATGGACCAAAGCACGGAAAAATAAATGTAGTGATGAGCAAAATAAAAATGTTTAACCTATGTTAGCAAAGCATAACATGTGTGTTACAGTGATCTTTTTGTTGAAAGAGTGTAGTACTAAACAAGATGTATACAAATATTGAACAAGCCTAGCGAACATAAACAGTATCCAATAAAGTACCTTTAACACGAAATTTCAACAAAGTCATTGAAGCATGCACATGGGTATAGGTATTTATCATGCATCCTCTCACTAAGTTTCGTGAATCTAGGTAGAGTAGTATGTATATAGCATTCAAAAAGCTATGTAGTCATGAGCTAAATGCAAAACAATTAACCTAGGTCAGTAACAACAGAAATGTAGATCACAGTGATCTTCTTTTTTGTACAGGTGAGCTAAAATATTAAATTTGACGTCAGTGAAAAGTGAAACATGGGTCACAGTGACCTACTTTTGCAGTGTACTACTAATAAAGATGCACCTCCTCATCAAGTTCCATGATTCTAATAATAACAGTATATGTACGGATATAAAAACTTAATGCGACCATAAGCTTAACTAAAACCTGAACTAAAGCCAGCAGCATGTGAAATGTAGTCTCGTGATTTTAGCATGAACAGTGCTTGAGAAATGAACATAAAGCACATAATTGAACCTAAATCAGTAAAGTGTGAAATAAGGGTTACAGTGACCTACTATAAGGAGGTATAGAAATTATCAAACTCATCCCCTCACCAAGTTTCATGATTCTGGGTGTAGCGATTTGTATACAGGCTAAAAAGCACTATTTGACCAACATTTACCTAGGACAGTAAAATGTTAAAGTTAGGTGACATGGACTTCCTTTTGTCGAAAGGGCCTGACTTTAATAGAGATGCATTAAATCACCTGGTTTGATGATTGCAGCACGAAAAGAGTTAGAGAAATTCACTAAAACCAAAATGTAACCAAAGTTATTGAAGCGTAACATATATAGGACACAGTAATCTACTTTTTAGTGAAATTTTAGTACTCATTAAGATGTGTCCCTTACCAAGTTTCATTATTCTAGGCATAACATTATTATACACGGTGTAAAACAAATCTATATGTTCATGAGCTAAATGCAAGAACTTAAACTAAACCAGTAAAATGTAAAATGTGATATGTAGGTCACAGTGTCCTTTTGTTTTAAGGGTATGATACTAATAGGAATTCCCTACCATCTTTTAACGTGATAATTCTAGCATGAACAGAGCTTGAGAAATAAACTGAAAACACAACATTTACTCAAAGTCAGTGAGCATAAGATCTGGGTCATAGTGACCTACACTTGTTATTAAAAAGAATTTAAAAACAGCATGTACAAAGATTGTCTATTACTTAACTAAACTGAAAATTATAAGAAAATGAATGTACTCAGATCATACACTCATGAATAGCATCACAATGAACAAAATAGCATTGAGTTCTCACTACTTTTTCGGAGGGGAGGGCAGCATGAAATATTCCTTATGTATAATTGTGTTCATTTTGTTCTGTAAGAGTTTCTACGTTTTTTCGTTTCATTTTGTCATTTTGAGCATATGGTTTCTTCAATCTGTTTCCATTGATTATTTTATATATTTACTTGATAATTGTTGTAGAAGACAACTGGAAAACGCCGAATTATTTCTAAATTTTTTATTACAGAGTCATAATTTTGTACAATCACACAAACAGATACATTAAAATGTTTAACACTGAAAGCTAGTTTGGTTGGGTTATTTGCTTTCATTTATCAAGTCATCTAAATTTCCAATCATCCATCAGAAACAAGGTTCATTGGTGAACACTCAACGTGAAATTCTAACTACTTATCTCTTGTATCTTTGAAATATATTGCAATACCCTTTGAATCTTTTCTGATGTAAATCATTTTGAACAGAAACGTTGGACAGATGACAAGGATATTGTCCAACACGTGGTTGTATACACTCTCTATCGGATTTTGTGCATAGTTTTTTCCAAAATTAGTCACTCAACAAATTATCTTAGTTTGATGTTCCTTTAGCTACATCTGTGCGAAAGCTATTTATTTGTACCTTAAAGACAATGAATTATGCGATTCTTTTTATTGTTTACCTGTGCATCTGAAACAAACTAAATAAACATTTTGTGAGCACTTTTCTTTCTGTTTATTTACAAGTGAATACATTATTGCACATAAGCTAATATATGTTCGGTACCATGCAGTCTGTTATAATGCGTATTCCAGAAAGAAACAGGATGCTCTTATGTGATAACGTCACCCTCCACCCCACCATCCCAACACATATTGGAACTTTGTGAGAGAGGAGATACATAAAACCCGATCATACTGGTGTTAAGTGGAGTGATTAGAGTGAAGAAATGAACCTCTCGAGGTATTGAGGCTTCTGTTGGATTCAGGCTTTATGGTCTTTGATAATTACCTTGACCTAAACATGTAGGCGTTTTAGTAATTATCCTATCCAATAAATGCTTGTCTGCTAATGTGGATTTGTTTTCCTGCATGCATTGTAAATACATGTTTATAGAACCTTAGCTGTAATGTAATGTCTGAGATATTAAAGTAAGAAATATATAAAGCAGCCTAAAATGAAATTGGGTTTGCTACAGATCAAAACCAACGTTGATACTCACCTAAACTTTTTTTTTTATTTTCCAGATCCATTGAAGATAAACATTACACTTTCTTTACGGTTGTATACATCGCAGAGAAAAATCAAAGTATTTCATTACAGAACAATGGGACAGATCAATAAATGGACTCATGGAAAATAAGACAGATAGTGACAGGCAAACATATGGATAGATATACGCATATTTAAGAATAAAATACATACAAGTTCAAGGTTTCCAATTTTTCATCTTACAAAGGATTAGTATCCAACACAAGACAAATGCAGTCGAGAATCTGATTAGTTCCAGGAATTGATGCACAATAATTGTAATATCAAGAAGTCGTCCAGACTTTAGCTCACTTAAATTTTATTTTTAAAAATGCCAACCAGATCAGCATAACTTAAAAAGCTTCTCTCTCTCTCTCTAGTATATATATATATATATATATATATATATATATATATATATATATATATATATATGTGTGTGTGTGTGTGTGTGTGTGTGTGTGTGTGTGTGTGTGTATGTATAGCCTGGTCTACAATATTCATTTAATTAATATAGTTACTTACAATTAAAAATACTCTGACTTGACCGATATCATTAGCTACCAAAATTTATTCCACAACAATTAAAACACTAGAAACAGGTTTATTACTAAATTCATTCCAGTTTAAACTTTCTAATGCAGCTATATAATTTACATCCTCTTGCCATATTAGTTTATCCAGGAAATAGAGCACACAAAGTACCCAGGGTGTGAACCAATACTATCTGTTTATCATATACCCTAGTAATATTTTATGATTACTATTCTGTTACAATTCATTATGTCTCTAATAATTTTCTTGACTGTCAGTGAGGAAATCAAATTAATTGGCTGTATAACAATAAAAGTTAAGGTATAGCTAGGCCCTTATATTTCTTTATTGACGTTAATTGAGTTCCGCACCCTTCAAGCGAGGTAGAGGTGAACTCCATGGGGGAAAGGGCTTTTACACCTTTCATCAGTCGCCATCATTCGATAAGTTCCAGTCCCCATTGATGTGTATCTTTCTATCAAACACATACAATGATTCTTACAGCAAATATTTCGTAAAGATTTTGTTACTATTTTATGTGTGTTTTTGCCATACGTCGAAAAAATACTTCTGTTAACTGTCGCCTCATTTTAAATCGCCGCGAAGAACAATATTTGGCAGACCTTCTATATTCACTGAGATTTCGTTTATTACTGGGATTAAACACGCTTCTGCATTACTCTGTGATTTTGAACAACCATTTCCTGTTGAACAGATAAGGACAATATAGTCACAATGGACCTACATTCGGTTTCATTCAACTTATGTATAAACTTGTTAAATGGTTTTATAGTTGCATCTAAATCATATATTGAAATTCCCTTGTATAAAATGAATATAATGCTTTGATCACCGTATCTGATTTTAACAAACATGAATATAAGAAATTAAAGAACTAAGTGACAAGACCAATGCATTTCCTATTTGTTTGATGATCTCTCAACTTGTTTAGTATCCCGTAAACTAATTTGCACAATCTATCGTTGCGTTTCTGTTTCAATATGTTTGCAATATAATCGAAATTATCATCAACATCTGTTATATTATATCTTTTTATTGCATCAAAAAAGTCTTTAATTGTTTCGTGAGTACCCTACATGGTTTGTAGTCGTCACATTATATTTAAATGGCTTAATGTATCATTGAGTTGTAATGCTTTGTCTTCAGGTTTTGTGATTAGTTTAACCTCACACATCAAACACGTTTGTACATCTTCTTCAACAGCACCAATCATATTACATGTTTCACACTCATACAAAATATTACAATTGAATTCATTCCACTCATCCGTGTTTCCTGTTGATTTAGCACGTTATATATTTAATTTGCTTCTTTTGAATATTGACGTGTACATCTGAAAGAAATTAAACGTATATTTTTGTCCATCTAAGTTTGCATTTCTATTTATCTGCAGGTGGATTCCTAGTTGAATATTAATAATTTGCAACCGCTTCCCTGAAATATGGTATATGTGTTGTTACGGAATCAAGCCTCCTTTATTTTTTTATAATAATTTAATTTACTAATTTATGATCTCTGTTTTTTTGTCTAAACAAAGGTTAGCATATCAGTATGCATACGACTACTGCTCGATCAATAAGTTGTCACATGATCAATTGCGCGCGAAAGGAGCTTTTAGCTGTGTACTTTGGAAAGTAACATTGTAGGGTCACACGCTGGATTTTGTCTCGCGCAGATAACCTAGATTCAGTGTACTTTTGTTTCATTATGAATAACAACTTGTTGACTGTTAATTCCAGTATAAAATAGCATTCTTGAGAATTAAATTGTGTTTACTTGAAGTAAATGCATTCTAAAGGCTTCTAATGCTGACAGGAACTGCGTTGTGGATTTATTTGATTCTGCGCACTAGTGGTGTATAAGTAGCAGATAGTCCAGTGATAAGTCATTCTTTACAATTGCTTGAAGGAAGAGAGGTTATTGAAATTATTCAGTTCAGTGTGGAATCTATTTAATTAGTAATTCATCTAAATTACTATACAACTCCGTGGAATTATCGGACATTATTATAAAACTTGTGAGATTCCAGACTTGCAAGGATTATTTTGGATTTTATCAGAACTTATCTACTTCAACACAGTGCAGGTTATTTTCATTCGGAATACTTCATCCGGATTACTCGGATTAACATCAGGAAGTGAACTTTAAAACAATTTAGTACTTTTTAGGATATTCTATACTGTAAGCTATTTTAATTCTTTCACTTTGATTGTTTGTTGAACTATTTTAATTCTTTTAATATTTTAGGAAATTAAAGATTTGCATTTTAATCTTGAAAGCTTGTTTGTGTCTTTTATTCTGTTACATTACCCCTAGAATCGTAACAGTGTGCTTTCTAAATCAAGTCATACACAATAATAGTCTGTAGAAAAAGAATAAAACTTAAGTTGTTCGTCAAAGAATAACAATGCTGCTTCTGTAAACATTTACCTCAACGTAAATTCTTAAGTGAAAGCAAAACGTGCTGAGTAATCCTTCCGCACTAATTATGGTCTTTTATATTGCTGGATTGAAAACTGTTCTAGATAAGTTTCTCTTTGTTTCTTATACAGCCTTAAGACTCCTTTTAAACTCATTCGTGGTGTATCAAGTGGGATATTTGTTAAACTCGCCTGATTTGTCAATATTTTTTTCTTCTATTATATAGTTGCAGTAAAAAAGAATTGAATTTATGTACTTATCATAAACGGGATGATCCGTGGAATCTGAAGTAATCGTATTGTACTGCATACAAATATTGGTCCGATTCGTAATCAGGACTACCACTGTCTGTCATTTCATAGGTTTTTACTAAAGTAATGGTATACCTCAAATCCTGAGGAAAAAGCAAGAGTAGAGTGGACAGTGATATGTCAGTGTCTAAAAGTCAAGTGGTATTCTAAATCTATGTTAACTGCATAGAGTTTCCACCAATGTTTTGTGAATTGCCAGCCCCTCAATGCAACATTCCTAATATTTTACTCGTGATATCTTGTTCTATCGTATTTGTTCTAACCGACGTTGTTAACTCTAATGCTTTGAAAGTCGTTAAAATGATGTAGTCATTTAAATTAAAGACACTGTCGCTACCATATAAATTGTTATGTACTTAACTAACGTTTTACTAAATTATTAACCATTAAGTTGTTAGGATACCCCTTTATCTTTACATCAAACAATATGAACAAAACTACCAGGTACATTCATTATATATGATCCCAACCTATGTATTACTACTTGCAGTGTTGTTGTTTTTTTATATGTTTATTACTACTGCATAGAGACTATTTTCTTTCCTAACATTAATAACGGATACATTTCATCGTGTGGTACAAAAAGCATGATATTTGAACGAAATAAAAAATATGACAAATATTTCACCAATAATTTTATAAAGTTCACACATAAGTATATAATACAATGATGTATTGTAATAAGATGTTTAACACCTGTACAGTTTTCTCGTTTTAATATACTTATGAATGAACCCTGCGTTTTCATTTTGTTTATGCCTACGCCGCTATTTAATAACTATAGAGACTTAAATAAACTTGTAAGCAATAATTATATAAACATTAATACATATTACAACTACAGTACATATACACTCATATTTCATCTGATTCTCGGAGGGTCGGTAAAAATCACTATATTTAAGTTGATTAGGCTTTGGAAAGTAGAATCGGTATAAGTAGAAGAATATACATAAAAAGCTCCATCTAAATTATTTAGGCACTGAGTAACCAAACCTTATTTTTTCAATCTTTCATTTAGGTAGTCTAGCGTTGTTGCTCCATTTTCATGGATGGGTACCACAACGATCAAAGTTGTGAGTTCAGAGAGGAGGAGATTTTTAGCAAAAAGATCAGTGTATTGAAACAAATAAGAATGCTTTTGTAATAAAGGTTACTGGAGTTATTCCCAAGATGGTGTTTATATGGAGAAATCGCCAAATACCATTAAAATGGACCCTGATTCGCATCCCCGGAAACTTGCATCAAAGGGTGGCCCAATAAATGTAACAACAAAACCCACGGAGACCACCAGTAAACAAAGTTGGACAGATAGACAGATGGGCGACGAAAGACTGCAGAGCAGGTCCAAAACTAAAGCCAAAAGTAGACTGACCACATGTAGAAAATTCAGTTGTAAGAGTGGCAACAGTTCCAAGTCAACCAGCAGTTTCCCGCTAAACCTTCGAGTAGCAGAAACAGATGACCCCCGCCCTCTAAAATGCAAAATGTTTTTCAGGTAATCCCAAAGGTGTCAAATGAAATAACTTCATATCCAAATTTGAGAGAATCGCAAGGAGGAGGGGATGGTCCAAATACAAGAAATTGGATAAAGTCCAATACCGGACTAATTCGCAATCATCGAATGGTGGTAATAGATATTACGATCTGACAACATGGAGTCAACATGGAATTTCCCCATACTCCCAAGGTGGTGTCAGTTCCCGAAATCAAAATCAGTATGTCGGGTCAGAGAGCTCTAGAACAAACTCTCCGTACAAAGAGTGTAGGTTCATCCATGACTATTCATCTCCACCGAGAAGAAATTGGTCCCCACGTGATCTATCACCCTCACCAATACGGAATTGGTTCCCCCGTGAAAAATCACGGTATAAAAACATTCAAAGAATACTTTACGCTTTATAAATTGTCTTTTGGTGTATTCAACAAGCCAACCGAGCATCCATCCAGAGCACAAACATGTTTGCAACAATTTGGAACATTTTTTACCCTCTCAAACGTATGAATAATTTCAAGGTTCTGCTACATTTTGTCATTCTAATTCTTGATACTAAAACAGTTATTTCATTTACTGGATCTTATCGTGCTGTTTTAAATCTAACCTTGTTTTCCATAAAACATATTTGTTTTTGTCGATTCGTTGGGGATTGACTGGCATCTTTAAGTTGTACAGTGACTTAACCGAATACAGATTTATCCATCGTCATGCTCAACTATCTGAACCATCTTGCTACCAATGCTGATGTTGCTTAGTTTCATGCTATCATCATTAAATAAAATCTGTTAATCTGTATATTTTCCAAAGCATTGCAGGATATCTTTTCTGATGTTTGAAATCGACACATGAACCTTTTCTTTATCGTGTATACTATTTTAGAACACATCAAGCTATGGTCGCACATTTATCCTATCCAAACTTCTAAACAAATACACATTTTCTCTTAATACTAAGAGTGCTGATTTTATGTTAAATTCGTTCAATATTTGTATTCCCTTTCTAACCGCTGTTGAGTTTATCGAAATGTAACTTTGTGCTATTTGTATGCTGTGTTAATATATTTAACCTATTTTGGGTTCATTGCACTTGCGCTCGTCTCAGTGCTAGCAGCTGTGCTAGAGTATATAGTGTGGTAATTAACACTGTTATCCCAATAGTTCGACTAGTGTCTGTTAAATAAATAAATAGAATATTGAGATAGCTGGAATTAAACATTTTCAGTGGCTCGTGTTTTTCAATTATCGTACTAATTTAAATTTGTCAAAGTGTGCTATCGTTCTCAATATACTAACTACTAAATGTTTGCCTAGTAAAGTAAGGGAAATAAGATCACGGTCCTCTTTGTGCATTTGTTAAATGCTGATAAAATTAAGATATATTATGGCATATATAACTTTAAGTTAAATAGTGTGACCCAACGAAATTAATCTCAACGAAATCGTCCGTTGACTCCCAAACCAAGAAACAAATTGCCAAAGAATATTTCCGATTTTAAAGTAATTCACATGGTTACTGGCATCGATCTTATAACTAATAATTTAATAACATAAGACACAGAACGTTGAGAATTTCAACATAAAAAAGAGTTTACGTAAAGTAATTTGTCATCAAATGTTTCAGTAACTTCAGATCTAACCAATTAATCTTTGAGATATCGATAACATGAAGTATTCTTCCTGACCTGTACTGTGCATTAGGAATGGTTATGTCAGCATTGAGTAAACACGAACTTAATAACAGCTTGCGGTGGCTATCAGTGATTATATACAACACATGTAGATCGATAAGTAGAAATGCATCCACTCTGTTCCTGTTGAATATTGGATCCTCTGGCACACTTTCCTTGAAAATGATACCAATTCCTTTAAATCTCGAAGGTTCATAAGGACATTTGTAAACATATACCCTTTTAGAATATTTTCACATTGAAAACTGACACGCGCTCGATTTTCAACTAGGAGTGCGAAGGAGGGTATTGAATTTCGTTTTCTGTTACACTAAGCACTGTCAGAACTTTTTGTATATAATTTACAAATTTACACTCTGTTTAAATATGTTTGCATCCCATTTCAGTGTTGCCTTCTTTTTTTTTTCGTTATTTGAGATAAATATTTATACGTTCCAGACACCTGGCCCCATCTTCTCGAAAAGTTTCATTTTAAAAAGGAAGAAATCAACGTCGCTAATCATGTTAAATATATAGAAATATGGGCAATATTGCAGAGACATTTTGACCCACATCGATGTCATTTTCATTTTATACAAATTGATGTAGTGCAATAAATAATATACGAGTATATTCGTTCAAGAAAACGTCTCACCAATGATAAAAAATTAGCGATGTTGTCTAAAACTTATAATTCCAAAAGATGATACTTTCTCTGAGTAAACGTTTCAGCGAATAAAAAAAAACTCAGTTATTATTTGCATGAAATTTAAACAAGTACAATTATCCAGGAGTTATTTAAACTGTACATTATAAACAGCATACATTATTTCCATCGTGTATCAGCGAGAGCACTGAAATATATTAGCAGCAGAGCTAAACCAAACAAACAAATAAAAAAATAAACTATAAAAAAAAAACAGTGATGAGAATTTGAGAAATAAAATTAGTACTCGTAAAATTTATGATAAATGATGTGTGATTAATTAAATGTTATATTTTTGGTATAGTTATTGAGAAAAGATACCCACATGTGATAATTAAGAAATCAGTTTAAAAGAAGTAAGAATACATTTTCATACTGGCATGCAAAACTAAGGGCTTTCTTTGCTTTGCTTTGTTTTTTTAATTAGTAAAATATATTTTCTTGGATAAAAGTTTTAAAAATATTTTTAAATAATTTTGTTTACAAAGCCAGTAATGATAATCGAAGTCATTTATAAAATAGAAAGCGTATATGTAAAAATAACAATGATATAACTTAGACTGTTTTAATACCCATGTATCTGTCTTTGAGTAAGCTAAAATTCAAGGGCTATATCTGACTGTGTTTGTAAAGGATCCCGTCCAAAGTTTGTTTTCATTTCTTATCAGACTTAACAGCGCTATGCCAACCTCGACATAGTAAATGGTCTGTCGTGTCACTATACATTCAATTTTAGAAAGCTTCGTGGCACATTTGTGCGATCCTTTGAGCCTTATGTTTTATACCCATGCTGAGCCAGATTCGACATCCGGTGCCAACGTGTGTCCGCACTAATAGTCGCCCATTCGTGATATGTGATTTTCTTCGAATAATTTTTTTTTCTTTCTTAGACGCAGTGTTTAACGTTCAGCCAGGCAGAATGAGGTTGAATGCTTACAGGCACGTAGAGGTGTTCCTTGTTCCCCTATAAGAATGTAACAAACAAGTCAACCAGACTGAATTAATCACCCCTTATGCTCGTAATCTTTCCTTTTCAATCCGAACTCGTGGAAGCTAGTTTGTAAATCAAATATTCCAGAAAAGATAGCGTCATAAACGTTCGAGAAAAGTTTTCTTCCTCACTAGTATCAAGGTTTTTCTCTACGCGGATTTTGTTTTTCTCCATTTCAAGGACACTACTGTCCCACTCAAATGTAAATAACGTTAAGCCAAACTACCCACGATCACCATCTACATTCACCTTGAAGAAAATGAATAAAGATAAATTATTTGAACATCTGGGACTAAGAACAGTGCAACTAGAATGCAAGCCGTGATTTAATTTTGCTTTTTGCACTGCCTATCAACGAATGCCGATTAATTTCCACTTGGAGATGCTATCTTAGATTAGAGGGTTGAATACAACGAAGACTTTTAAAGGGACACTCAAGGGGCCGTAATTTGTTTCAATGAAAAATCGCTCGATACCTGACAGTTAATCAATATTTGTAAAGGCTCCAAGTCCAGATGCCTTGAGACGAATACGTGATTCACAGCATGACATAGACAATATTTATGCTGAGCACTCAAAGAGCCGTAGTCTATACAACAGACAAAAAAAAAAAAAGTCGATTTCGACTTAGATTAGTAGATAAGCACAGTTGTGGGATAAATGAAATGTAAATGTTTTTGCCCAATGTGAAAAAAGAAATATTCTTGTATAACCATTTTCATCATGTTGTCTTTTGTTTATTATTAATGGAAGAGATTAAGAATACTAATTACAGTTTTTCATAACTTTCCTGAGGTAAACTGGTAAATCTGCCTATGTGTAAACATTCATATTTGGTCATGCTTGTAGTAGATGATCTAATACGTTTTTATTTCAGTGATTAACATTCAGGAAGTGTTCATGTTGAACTGAACATAGAAATCGCGTGATTGGGGTCTCGTATCTAAGGTTAAATATTCGTCAAACAGGACGACAGACGGTTTGTTTAAATATTTGATTTAATTGCTTGAAATTGAGATTACATTTAGAAGTTTATCTCTCTCTCTCTCTCTTTCTCTCTCTGAGTATTAACGGTCTCTCTATCTCTCATAAGTATATTAATCGCTTGATTCAAGAAAGATCGACAGGTACAAAAGTGTACTTGTTGTGCAAATGACTCATGCAAACATGATACAACTCCTTTACGCATGTATCACATATATGTATTCTATACAGTAGTACCCCTAAAAATCTAACCTTTGGTATACCATAATCCCCTCAAGATCGAATTTTTGTGGGGGGTCCCACATGACAACTTTGATATCATCATTTTGTTTCCAGTAAGCCGAAACTCCTCTACTCCGAAAACCGGTACAACTTTCGTTCCCAAACTTAAATTAAATTTTAAAAAACCCATAAACCTTAGCTCACATCAAACTTGGAAGTGTATTTTAGCTCCTGAAACAAGCTGGACCAGATTATTTTCTTTTAGCAAATACTGTATTAGGTTTATCACTGAGCAAATGTTCCAAGGGCAGTCGAGGTTAAGCAATACAGATTAGGGCAGACAATAGGCTTATTTGAAGTCTTTTTACCTTGAAAAGGAGACAGCTTTTAAGGAAAATTATTAATATCTAGACACTTGTATTTAAGCCATTTAACAAAGATTATCTTTGTCAGCTGATTATTTAATTATGATTGATGATATTCGTTTGTATAAATGATCAATAAATGATACATCTATTTAAGTAACCATGACTGTCATTTGTCCTGACTTGTATGTCAAAATGTCAGAACGACCAGCTAAGCGTCGTTGGATTGGACTGTCCTTAAAGGATAAATTAATCTGATCAAAGTGTATGATTAGGTGCCAAAACCTATATTGAATAAACTAGGGGGACAAAATTGGCATAGGAAAGTTATGAATTATATGCATTCATAATTCTAATTAATTTACAACAAAAGTGATAAAAGTATCTCGTTCCTTAAATGTTTCTTGAGATGATGACTGTATTTGTCTGTTTGAACAACTGTGTTTACTAATGTGACTTGACGTGATTTTCGTATGGAGCATGTGTTGTTCACCTAATTGTTTATTAAATGCAACAACAGACCACCACCCCATTCCCACCCAAAGAAAAAGCTTTCGTAACTTTTTGGAATTCTTTCACAAACACATATACAGATGTTCTCTCATAATTACTCTCTCTCTCTCTCGCTATCTCTCTCTCTCTCTCTCTCTCTCTCTATATATATATATATATATATATATATATATATATATATATATATATATATATATATATCACGTCATATAAGCGCTTATAAAAGACATATGTTCCCACCTCCGTGTAACCTTCAGGAACCAAACACCTCTATAAACCGAAAGTGAAATTATGTTCCAAAGGTTTTCAGTTTTGAGGGGTTTCACTATGTGTGTGTATATATACACACACATATATATATATATATATATATATATATATATATATATATATATATATATATATATATATTTATTTATTTATTTATTTATAGTCGTGCTTGTGGTAGATTATACAATACATTTGTCAGTGGTTAAGATTCAGGAAGTGTTCGTGTTGAACTGAACAGTGATATCGCGTGATTGGAGCCTCATATCTAGTGTTACAAATTCGGTTAAAACAAATATGAAATTGTAACTTTCTTTTAAACAGGAAGACAAGAAGGCCTGTTTAAATATTTTGTTTAATTGCTTGAAATTTAGATTACACTTACAGGTTTATTTGATCTCCCTTTGTATTGCCGGGTTCTTTCTCTCTCTCAATCTCTCTCTCTCTCTCTCCCTCTCCCTCTCTCTCTCTCTCTCTCTCTCTCTCTCTCTCTCTCTCTCTCTCTCTCTCTCACACATGAGGATATTAAAGGTTTTGTTCTAGAAAGGTCGACGGGTACAAAAGTGTATTTTTTTATGCAAATGAATCATGGAAACATGATATATCTCCTTCATGCATGTATTATCTCTAGAGACTTAGATAAAATATATGTAATGTATTCTGTACAATGAAACCCCTACGGTGTATAATATATATATATATATATATATATATATATATATATATATATATATATATATATATATACATACATACATACATACATACATACATACATACATACATTGAATCCCCTTAAAATCAATATTTGTGTTGGGTCCCGAATGGTTCCTTCTTTAATATCATCACTTTCCCCAGTAAATCAAAGTTCCTCTACTCAGAAAAACGAAACAAATTGTAATCCACAATTTAAATTTTACACTTAAAAGAACCCGCATAAAACCGAAAGTCGCTTCAAACTTGGAAGTGTATTTTACCTGCTAAACTCCTGAAACACGCAGGACTAGATTATTTACTTTGAGCCTTTAAGAAAAATTATTAATATCTAGGCGTTTGTAGATAAATCATTTAAGAAAGATTATGTTCATCTGCTGATAATTTAATTATGATTGATGCTATTCGTTTGTATGCATGATAAATAGAAATTTTTTAATTGTTTTGTTGGTTGTTTTGTTTTTATTTCTTTCTTGATTAAATATCCAGGGCTTTATTAACAACGTATGTAGCCTCGCTTTTGACACTTTCCCAACGTAGACCGACAAAACAGTATTATAACAGCAGATTCAATCAATCGATTTGCAAAAAAGAAAAATCATTACATACATGTATTTAAGTAGCCATGACTGTCATTTGTCTTGGCTTGTATGTCAAGATGTCAGAATGAACAGCTAAGCGTCATAGGATTAAACTGTCCTTACAGGATACAATTAGTCTGATCAAAGTGTACGATTATGTGACACAACCTACGTTGAAGAAACTAGGGGAATAAAATTGGCATAGGAAGATTATAAAATATACTCAGTATTTATACATTATGGATTATCATTCATAATTCTAATCATCCTATAGTAAAGTTATAAAAGTATCTCATTTCTTAAATGTTTATTGAGACGAGGATTGCAGTTCTATGTGGAACAACTGTATTTATTACTGTGACCAGACGATATTTTCTGGAAGGAACGTATGTTGTTCAGCTAGTTTTTCAATGAATACAAAATAAAAAAAACCCATAACAAACAAACAATTTTCTTAATTGTTTCAATATGTACACACAGATTAATCACATGTTCTCTCTGTCTCTCTCTCTCTCTCTCACACACACACACACACAACACACACACACAAATCACATCACATAAGAGCTTATAAAAAAACAACATTTTATCACATCTGTAAAACACTCAAGAAACCAAACACCTCTTTAAGCCGAAAGTGAAATTTGGTCCCAATGGTTTTCCGTTTTGAGGGGTATCACTATATATGTATATATATACAACTGTAACCTGCCTTAACAGACTCCTCCATATAACGAATACCTGTTGATAACCGACACATTCCCGGAGCACCAATACAATTCCTTCTATAAATGTCCATATGTCCTTTATATAGCAAACACCTGTCGAACACGAAGAGAAGACTGTTTTTAGTCAACAAATTTGCGTACAACAAATATCGGGATCATACAAGCGCGCGGATTTATCTCCATTCAAGGTCGCCACTGACGCTATTGGATGTATAGAGATTTGTGAAGCTCAGCTTGTCTGGCAGTTAACTACTGAGTGGACAATAATAATGTCCACTAGGTCTCATTACATTATAAGCTCGCTCGGCATTAATTTAATAACTGATACGATCTTGCTTCATTCGGATTGAAAATACTACAGTTACGGTGGTGGGTACCCAACTGATGAACACAAAGCCGGTTCAGAATATGTTGTAAACTAAACGATTCAAGAGTGAGTATAATTAACTATATCAGGTTCAGATTTAAAGTAATGTTAGTAGTGTTCTCAGTTAAAATCCTTATATATCAAGTTACGACGTATAACGCTGATTTTAGTTAATATAATGTATTTAAAAGTCAGTAATGCACACGCGCTTGCTTGCTCCTGGTTCAGGGTTAATTAGTATTACCAGACCCTGTTTTTGTGTTAGTGCAAGCTTCGCTTAGCAAAGGAGGATTATAGGTTACAATTAAATGCGGATAATATGAATGACGACAGTTTTAAATATAAATTTCGAAATAAACAACTCTTGATGACACTACCAAGGAATTTTTATGGAGTACAGAAAACTTCAATGCATGTGCAAATTTAAGGAGGAAGCATACGGTAAAATTATTACTGAATTAATAGGATGAATAGGATTAAAAGCAAAAATGTATTCAATTATTTTTTTCTAATATTATACAAAGAGCACAAGGTGTAACTTATAATGTAGTTAAATCAAATTTAACACATAAGTTATATATACATTTTTTTTTTTTTTTTTTTTTTTTTTTTACAGAAATGAAATAACAAGAAAAATGCATACAATAAGATTCCCAAAACGTAAGTTTTGGTATTTATGTAATAAATAAAACGTATAAGTACGTTAGTTCATAAACAAAGTATAAAATTGATAACAAAAAATAAATTTATTAAGGAGAATTTAAATCATTTTATACTTAAGAAAAAGACATTTAGTCCATTATATTTTATTTAAACCATTTTAAACAAAATATAAAAAGGGTTTAAAAAAGTAAAAGTATAAAGTGGGTTAAAAGTTGAAGGCAGCCCTACACGGGGAAAAACGTATAAAAGGGATAAAAATGTTTAAAAAGTTAATTTATAAACGGCTAGATTTCTAGCTTTAAATATAAATTTGACTGAAAAAAGCGACGAAATAGTTTTGTTTTTAAACCCAAATATCTCCCTCCATCTCCCATTAATTTTCAAACGTTATCCAGAACTTCTTATCTCCTACTACTATTCACTATACATTATCATATAAGTTATTTCGAAATTAAAAATACTTTAAATTTTTGTTTTTAAAAATTTATTTAATTTCAATTTCCACATTTTGTGCAGTACTTTAACAAATTTACAGGTCTTGAAATGATCCACCGTCAAAAATGCATGTAAAGATTGCAGTGGCAGTTGCTTTTTACGCCTCACTTTGAAAAAGTCAAAAACAATCAGTTTAATTGCCTGCCAAGTAACACTGCCACAATAAAGTAGCACAAACTTCAGTCTAAGCATAAAAATGTGGAAGTAACTAGTATCAATGGCTGCTATTCTAAGTCAGCCTTCTCTTGATGTCCACCATGAATCCGTATCACATTAGGAGTTTGATACCTATTAAGTTACATCTGTCCATGAACATGTCTGCATGCATTAAAGGGTTTGTTATTTGGTCAATATATGTACATTTATAAAGCCAATTATCTCTGAAGACATGAAAATGATACGCATCTTTCCTTCTTTATGTTATATATAAATATATATATATATATATATATATATATATATATATATATATATATATATATATATATATATATATAAATATATATATATATATATATATATACTTAGGCAAACGTTCGTCATGATAGAAGTTTTTAAATCAGTGCAGTGATTCTGACTATATGAACATATTTGTTAGTCCATAAGTTACCTATTGGGCGTTGTTTCTTTTCTACTTTTCTCTCTATTTTTTCCGGCTTTAGATTTGTGGTGTCTTCCATTGCACATAAGTGAGTGTAAAGAATGAAATCTGATTCGGTCACTGGCATCAAAAGGTTTTCAGTAAAGTTGAAAAAATTCCCTTGATCAAACTCCACTCCACACAAGAGAGCATTAGAATGCTAACGTAAACCATTATACTGTAAATTCGCTTAATAATTTTCAATTTAATTGATAACGGGTCTCATAACCTTTTTAATGTTATCAAATGTTAGAAAAAGAAACTATAACTCTACTTATAACAAGGGTACAGTTACAATATTTCTTTTCTAAGTTCATGAAATTTGTAACATTTTTGTTTTACCATGACCAATTCCGTTTGATATTACGTTGTGGAAAATATGTTGCTGGCAACATGAGCAGATAAGACTGCAGTCGACCAAACATTTGGACCGCTAAACGTTTCATCATTATATGTATGTCAAGAACAGAATTATCGACGACATGTTTCACTGACCCTGCTCTCGTGCGAAATTGCAAAGACACAATAAAGTTAGAATATGATCATGTATAATAAGCGAATGACAGGTGTTGATGCCGCTGCGAAGCTCCAATAAAGTAGACTCACATGTTTAATCTTTGTACTAAAACTTCTCTTTGATAGCCTTAAAACATTCTTTAGTTGGTGTATCAGTACTAGCAATAGCCGAAAAATGAAATACACCAGACTTTATAATATTATATTTGAGACCAAGAGGTGTTCCATCACTTAAAATTACCAATTAAGACATCAATAATTGCTTGACCTAGAACCAGCGCTCTTTTCACCTTGATTAAAGTCATTAGAGTGGCGGTAAGCGAGCCGTTGGTCGCGATACGGTGTATTTAATAAGCTATCAATACATCACACAGATTTTATTCAGCTACACAATACTACAATACCTGGTACCATAAATCTAACCATTAGAGTCGGAAATGTGGTTTTGTTGTGGGGGATTTTATGTTGTTGTTTTTTTAAAGCAAAACACATTTACATTATCTTTATAATTGTAAGTATGATCAGGAGTTGTAGAACACGACTTCATAGAAGGCGTCTGTAAGTCTAATTGAGATCGTCTTTGAAAATGCTAATTTGCAAGGCATCACTGCCCTAATTGGGACAATCAGTTGACATTGTATCATATTTTAGTGCCTTAGAAAATATGTATTTTTTCCTCATGTTTCTCCTGGAGATTTACTACTTGTATTCAATAGAAAGAAGCATTAAAGTCTGAACTGAACATACAATACTTATTGAGTCCTGTCTCTTGGTTTTTCGTAGGGTGACAAAGCAGAAAGATGTGATTCGGACAGTTTTGAAAAGATTGCTTGCAATAAAACTTCCAGTCATTCATTCAAATGCAACTTTTTCCAGAAAGTGCAACATAACCAATGTCTAATAAAAGTAAGATAGACTCGGTGACTCTGAACATATAACTAAAGCACCGGATTTCATTATTAAAATGTTGAAAAATCAAGGAACAATATCAGGAACTTAAAGTAACTTTCCACTGCAAGTGTTATGACTTTTGGAGTTTTCTTTACAACTGAAATGTTGTGCAATGCCAAGATCCTGCGAGCACCAGTATACCACGATCACTGGTTCACCCAATCCATCCAAATGTGATGTTGCGCAGTAAAATGCATATAATTCAGAGTTCTTTCAATGCGTGCGAATAAACATACGTCTTCTCATTACAAAGATAACTTTGTTCTTCAGTTTCTAATTTCATAAAAAAATATTTTTTCCTTTCATGTCACTATAATAGTTTTCTTTCTCAACATAAATACAAAAAACTCCATGTCAGTCATGAGTAGTCTTGTTCTATCAATTTATTTATTGTGCAACGTACTGCTCAGTGAAATTCATATATCAACCATTTTGATAACTCGTACACTCTAAATCCACTCATACATACCTCGTAAAGGGTGAACAACGACCAGAGAGCATACCATGCCAGTGTTCAGTGACAGTGGAACACATTCGTGTCGAGTGTGTCGACATCCACCCTGTAAGATAGAAGTATTTTAATGAAGCTTCTTAATGAAGAATCTTTATGATGATGTACCACCAACAGACATATTGGACTCTTTGAGGGAATTTATATAAAATAATTTGGCCATGTATCTCTAGGATTGTACATGTATTATTTTTTATGTTATATACCTTTTTACAGAATTTAAATATTTTTATGTTTTAACTTGTATAGTTTAGCTCTTAATGTACTTAATGTTTATGTCTTTTATTTTGGAAGGCTTTATCTTACTAGATGTTTATTTTCAATTCTTTGTATTTGCATTATTGGAGCTTTACTTTGTATCCGTACCATATAGCCAGTATTTTGCTGACGTACCATTGAACCACTACACCAGAAACAGCAACAACTATTCCTAGTATTAAAAGTGCAAATTAGTTTAGATAACTTGATTTTCTTGTTTTTCAAACTGATTAACACTAAATAATCATCAGTGATTGTTCCCCTTTGCAAATATATGTATCGCATTTGAAGAACAATATTTTCATCACTTTATATTTTGAATATTCTTTTTTCTTTCATTTGCCATTTTTTTGCCGAAAAGAGCGTTATTCATTATTTTGAGAAACATTCTTTTCAAATGGTTATCTTTTTGTTTCAGATTATTATAAGGCTCTTTTTAAGAGTTAATCCACGATTTTTATTCAAACAAGACAACTCTGTTATTTTTTTATAGTTTTAAACATAATTGCATGTAGATCCTTAAGTTTCCTTTGCTTTGTTGTTGTGAATCGTTATTTCCAAAGTCCGCAATAGTTTTGGTACAGGTGATTTGGTACACTTGTAATCATTTATCAACTTCTTTTGCAAGCGAGATAAATAATTTTCGCTTGATACAAGGTTTCCAGGCTAATAGATAATCCTTGATATCCTAATGCAAATTTAATGAAATCTCCAAATCTACTTTCAAAATCCCAACCAGTATTATAGTCATCTCAGTAGTAATATGTGGCGCTGAGACCAAAATGGGCACTTGGGACCCATACGGGAAATGAACATGTAGAGGGCACTTAAGACCCATACGGGAAATGAACATGGAGAGGGCACTTAAGACCCATACGGGAAATGAACTTGGAGAGGTCACTTGGGACCTATATGCCAAATGAGCATGGAGATGGCACCTGGGACATATATGGAAATTTAACATGGGGAAGGTTTATAGACCCAAACGGGAAATTGACATGAAAACGGCACGTGGGGTTCAGACGTTTTATTGGGTCATACGGGAATGATAATGTTACAATTTTTAAAGGAAAAAAGGGTCAACATTTTATGGAAACAAAAGGGAATGGTAATGTTAATACTATCCAAGCACACCCCCTGCAATTCAGTACCCTCTTTTTGATTACAATCCAAACACACACCCCTACACTCCAACAAAAAAAGGGTAGAGTGTTTATGCACAGGCAAACATACTTTACCCTCGCACAAACATACTATACAATCTCACACAGGTAGGCACGGATAGAAGTGTTTTATACACAATCTATACTTACATACATACTATACAATCTCATAAAAGTAGGCACAGATAGGAGTGTTTATAGACACACTATTATACCTATCACAAGAGAAGGGGAAAATGGGTTTTATGTTTTAGTTGTCAACAACATGCACAAACACAAACGTACAAAAATGGGCAATGATTCAAGGTAAGTCTAGAGCTCCGATCATTTAGTACAGTGTCATTTTTGCTATCGATACACACTACGTTTCTGTGCTAAAGAAATTAGATAACCCTAATGTTCACAAAACCACTTTTCTCATGACATTTATTCTGACTCGTGGACTATTTTGACCTTCTACTGTGAGCACAGTGCACCAAAAGTAGCATCACTTGAAGATTCTTTCACAATAGTAAAAATAAACATTACTTTCAACACATTTACGTACTAAAAGCTATTAGTGGCTAAAGTTTACTGCCCTGCAAACACGCCGTTTCGTACTGATTGACTTAGCCACGCTTATAGCATCTTTAGCTAATGTGAGCATAGTGCACACAATGAAATATTGTCAAATGAACGCAGTAATTTGTTTCCAAAATCTGTGGTTTGCCTCAAACAGAGAGACGGTTACCCTTTAATGACTTTCTGAAGACAAGGGTAAATTCTATGATAGAAATGTTCATTGGCAAATTTTTGTTCATTCATCAGTTTCAAAAAAGTAGTGTTATATTTCTTGTCGAATGACTGCAGTAACATTTGCTGTATGCCCCTTAAATTTAAGATATGTCATGTTTTGCTGCACACGCCTTGAGACTACAGACAATGTTACAGCATTCCCTAAACCGTAGACGGAAGAACAGTAAAAACACTCGTGTTCTATCGACAGTCTGAAATGGACTGACTGAAAATAGGGCATATATTCTTACATTTTCACTTAACGCATGCTTTGGAGCACAGAATGAGACCGGTCATACTCTAGTCATTCTTACACTGTACAGCTGTGTGCTTGGTTTTGTGTGTGTGTGTGTGTGTGTGTGTGTTTTCGGAAAACGGTAGATCTAATGTTAGAAATGTTTCTTGTAACACATTGCAGTTCCAAAATAGGACTACCTATACACGAAGTTAAGATATCTGACATGCACTACCACAACTAAACTCAAGATTGTACATAATCCATGAACTTTACACATTGAAGACCATTTTTAAGGGTGCAAGTTTTTGAATAAATTAAAAAAAAAAGGAACATTTTATGTAATCATTGTATCTACTACCAAAATGTTTGGAGAGGTATCTTAAAATGGGAACAGATACCATTATGATCTCAATCTAAATCATTTTATTAGAAACTTAAATGTGTGTGTGTGTGTGTGTGTGTGTGTGTGTGTCAAGCAGAGAGATAATTGACATTACGAAAGAATGAGAGAATATTGTATTCCTACTTTTAAAAATATCAAGGCACGTCCGTTTTTTTATAGTATATTGTCAATAAGAAATTTCAAAAACACACATCCTATTTAAAAAATCACATCGATAGGAAAAATGCACTTTTTTGAGGGATAAAATATCACAAGATTGAACTGGAGACATAGTCTACTAAAATCCTGCTTTCGAAAACATAGATGTAACGTTCTCACAAAATATTACATCCAAACATTCCGTGATGTATTTTGACCTAAGACTAACACACTTTTCATTGAATACAAATTGTACGAGTGGGTTATGCGTTAGCTTTTTTGTAAAGCGACTATCGGTCGCTTAATAAGAAAATATATTTAGCCAATGAAATTACTTACAATGAGTAACGAAGTGTTTTGTTATAGATTCAAGACAGCCAGTGTGGCAAAATAAAGCCTATGATCTTGCGTTTTACGATTGCAGTGCAGACAGACTAGAGTGAATTTGCAATCGTGTTAAGAATTCGTGTCCTGTAACATTTATTCTCACCACACTAAATACTGAACTGTAATATTTATCTGCTCACTGACAAAAAAATGTTGTCATTTTTGACATACACACATATGTAGAAAGAGAAGGGCTACAATATTTAATGACCATTTTTATTTCAAACTAGTGAATTTGGGGGCTTGTATGAAGTTAAGATTTCTGGTAAAGTTGCAGGTCTGTGTTTTGCAAAACGGCAAACATCGGATATACATTGTTTTCGTGACATGTAAAGTTGAGAGTCTGTGCAAGTTTCAAAACTAAAATCACATAGCTTTCTATCGCTCGTAGACATTTCGACTTTGGCAAATTGTAGGTACAGCAAGCCATTATCACAAGCATAGGTAGAGACAAGGGTATATAGAGAGAGAACTAACGGTGTTAAATCATATCTGAATCAATAATCAAGATGAAACGATCATACTTTACTGAGAAGAAACAAGAAGAAGAAGAAACCATGAGACAACGACAGCGACTCTCCGTGCCGCCTCATACGCCGCTAGCTGAAGTGTTAGCCCAAGAGCATGCCAGTGATTTTGAAGAGGACATGATTGAGCCTGAAACAACACCTTCAACCTCCACAAGACCAAGAGAGTCCAGAGTCCCTCCCCCCCCCCCAAAAAAAAAAAAAAGAAAGTCGTTCCGTAGCTCCAGAAAATTACATTTGAGAGGCGCAAAAAGTGACTTCCAGAAAATTTAGAACCACGACTTACACCTACACGGTCAACTTTAAAGAGTTCAAGTCTGAAGTACCCCCCGAGAAAGCAGCAGGTTTCATTACAGATCTCCTGTCTGGGTTGAGTTTAGTACCCCGGCAGAAATAACACCGTCTAAAGTCATCAACAAAATTGAATACGTTCAACAATCCAATGACGAATTTACCATCACCGATGGAAAAACCACTCTTCACATGACCCACGTTTCACCTCCTAGAGGTAGCGGACGATACAGAAAAGTGTTATTGGTGGACGACATTGGCAGTACCAAGCGCAGTATCGTCCAAATTGACAACTCCCAAGACCAGATGTGCTTAGCCCGTGCCATCGTCGTGGGGCGAACGTATGCCGAGAAAAACGAAACCGTACAATGGAAAAAAGCATGGAAGAGCATTCGACAATTGGAGAGGCCCAAACAACGAAAAGAAGCAGAATTCCTGTTACAACAAGAAGACAGATCTAAAGAGACCGTGTGTGGCATTCCTGAAATGCAGAAACTTCAAGACGTCTTGGCTCCATGGTATTGCTCGACGTGTCAACTAACCTTTGTCAGTTCTGTGTATTAAAAACTAAGGCGGTGGTATAGGCATTCTTATACAGAAATCAATGTATATGTGACCGCCTTTGTAGCATCATTTTTTGGTGATATGTGTATGGTCGAGATAGTATAGGGGTTGATGCTTACAGGCTAGGCGATGGGTGCTGTAACTCGCGGATCCGGGTTCGAATCTGCATAGAGTACGAATTAAAATTCTCTTAAAATTATTTATTCGTATTTAAAAATTATGTTATTTTTATCAAGCATTCTAATGCAGAATCCAGGGATTGCACTTTCCGGTCTGTTTGGTGTATATTTTTAATTTTCTTTGTCTCTCTGTCTCTTCTCTCTCTCTCTCTCTCTCTCTCTCTCTCTCTATATATATATATATATATATATATATATATATATATATATATATATATATATATATATATATATATTTGAAGACTTGAAGTAGATACTGAACCCTCATGGAATGTGCATAGCTGTAGTGATTGTCCTGGATGTTCCATTTTGTTGCATAGCACTAATACAATTTTGCGTCTGTGGTACAATGATACTCTCAAAATCAAAATGAATAACGAATATAACATTTAATTTGTGCTGATAGTTGTTTAAATTTTACAGCTGAAATTATTGGGGCATTATATATAAAATACCTCTAAATTACAACGGATGAAAACAAAATATTGACTGCACCTTATGTCTACATCGTTTCTGATATTCTGAAAACTACCACCATCAAAATGAATAAAAAGATATACAAATATACTTTATGTCAAATTACACTAGCTGTATATAAAACCTTTTATATTTTTATTTAATTGAATTAGATAGAAAGGAAACAAAAGATGTATTATCAAGTAAACTATGATATTGCCTCATAAAATGGATATATGGCTATTTGATTTCGGCAATGTTTTGATTGATGGTAGATGTTTGCTTCAAAGACACAAATATATGATGCGTAACAATACAACTTAATACACAAAATAACAACATGGGTTGAGTTTTAGTTTAAATTATATATTTGGCAGGAAAATATTTTGATAGAATTATAATTCCTATAAATTTGATATTCGTTTTTCTTTCTATTCTGCTAAATGATGTGACAAAGGTTAATTGTTTGATTACAAAGATTAGGATGTATTGAATAAGAGACTCAAATGCTTTTGTATTTGTATAAGTGTAGGTGAATGCAAATACCATATCTACATTTTTTAGGAAAACGCCACGTCAGATCAATTCCCACCACAACCTTAGAGAGGCAGCCTCAGGGAACTGGTCATTAAAGCCGCAGCACTGACAGAGCAGTGCTAAGGCCATAGAGGCTCTCCCTTGCACTCTGGTAAACGGCCCTACCTCACGATGAGTTGTGTACCATAACTTTTGAATGAATAAACACAAATCTTTGAATGAGACGAGACAAATGTAGTAAACTAATACGCAAGGATTGGATTTGGTTGTTTTCAGATCTATTCATTAATCAATCTTTCCTGCTTTCCCTTTGGAAACCTCATTTTGAAACGGTGACACCAGTTATTGATTTCATGTATGTTAAAAAGCACCTTTTACCTCAAGCGTTCTTCAACTTTTTCATGTTTTTTTTGCATGGAGTGCAAGTATACTGAACAAAAAGCGACGCA
The DNA here is from genome assembly GCA_029931535.1 of Margaritifera margaritifera. Classification (NCBI taxonomy): domain Eukaryota; kingdom Metazoa; phylum Mollusca; class Bivalvia; order Unionida; family Margaritiferidae; genus Margaritifera; species Margaritifera margaritifera. The sequence goes on from JAQPZY010001683.1 coordinate 2,532,377, forward strand.
TTACGAAAGATCCTACTGGCTGAAGTCGTATGATGTAATGGAATTCCTTCAGTTTTCTATCTATACACCTCAAATACGATCTCATATATATGTATCAAATAAAAGCTCCCACGAGTGATTTAAAGCTACAAAATAAACATAGATATTTCAAACAGGGTAGCTCAAGGTAATTTTAACAATGTTAAACGGGTGCATTGCATGACTGTTACCTTACTTTGGTTTAGGGCATAGTAACATCCGAGATAATCCATTAAATTATGTCTAACTCGGGTACATTACATTTGGACAACATCAATACTAATACTACTACTACTAATAATAATAATAAATACATAAATAAATAAATAAATAAATAATATTACTACTAATAATAATTGTAATAATAAATTGTTATACGAATAACTAATTATACTCAGAAACAAGACCAGCTGAATCCACTTAGATGCAATAGCAAATGAATACGTTTTCTTACTTCCTTTATTTAGGTAGTTTGTTTTATAGATAGTGGTCGTTCTAAGTATGTCTAACGTTAGGTCTTTATTGTTGTGGTGACAATTTGAAGAGCTGCTTTCCATTCCCTCCAATGTCATCGTCATGATCAATGCAATATAGATAAGGTATTATATCACATTAAACGAAATAAGCGTTAGATTTTCATGATACTTCAAAGTCAGTCAAAAACTGAAACCTATAAAGGTCAATGTAGTTAGAAACAAAATGTAACAGAATTGAACTGTCAACGTGACATGATCACCCATAAAGCACACAAAACCGGCAAAAAGTCCACACCTTGAGACGAAGGTAACTCGCCTTTAATTGTCTGTTCTCGGAGATAAGAAAAAAGAATTTTTGGTTGAATCTGTAATACCCTCTTTAAGAAATCGCTGCAGTTGAGAGATATAAACCTTGCGTATGAACGCTTAAAAGACGTATCGATTTGTCAATGCTACTCAACACAGTTAGTTTGTACAGATAAGTTTGAGTGCTTGAAGTCTAGCTCACTAGAACTGTTATGTGTTGGTATGCCTTGTAGATGACTGTAGATAAAGCTTAACTCCAGCCAACACTTGTCTACACCTACTTTGTACGTAACATCTCAGGATATATTAGTAGTGGTCAGATCAACGATTCTGTAATTATGTTAGGCCAGAAGAAAAAAAATGCTATCATCAGTGCGTGTAACACAAAGTAAGTTTTCATACTTGGAACTTTGCTGCAGCGCTATGGAAAGTCTTTGACTCACACAAATGCTGTTGTAGCAAAGGATGAACAATATATATGTGGTTACTAGTGAAACATATTTCAGGTGTTGTAATTGTTATCAGAGCTCGCAAAGCCTCTCCCCCCTCCAAAACAATATTGTATATAGTAATGTTACCAAAAACAAATACCAATATAGAAATTATTGCTAATAACCAGAAATTACTCTACTCTAAATATTACAGTTACAATTATTAGTTTTCTTTGATTATCATTATGTATCAGTGAACTCTGCATTATTTCATATTGGAAAAATAATTTAAACGTGTAAACTGTTCCCGTTCTACTGCTCCTGTGCATGCTCTTGTATAGCCTCAGTTCAAATATGACTAAAACCATGTTAATGTGTGTTTTGTTTTGGGGTTTTGTTTGTTTTTTTTGTTTGTTTGTTTTGATTGCATTTTTTGTTTTGCATTGTTTTCTAGCTTATTACCACAGCCTTGCTTATTTATCCTTTGATATAGACTCCTCATGCAACAGCTTTATATAGAGGAAACACTGTAGCGCTTATAAATTGTCGATTACGGGATATAATTACACAATGTTGTTCTAACCTCTGAATGCATGGAATATAATGTAACCATTTACCAGTACTATCTTGATACTTGTGTTGAAGATAGCGAAACATATTTTCACGCTGTCTCTATAGGTGACGATGTTATTTGTGGCGCCAGTATCGTCCTCTAATCAGAACATGTTGCGACTCATGAAAGCTCTATAACACGGTGTGTCATCTTTTGTCTTTAAATTTGATTTGTATTAGTTGTCTATATTCGCATATCAAATAACCTTGTCAGTCTAATTTATCGTGCTTAGCATGTATTATGTTCATATGATTTATGTTATATGTATATATGATATATGTTATAATTAACACTGTAAAATAAGTAAATGATATCTCTACATGTTCAGGTTCGTGATGCACGCCTATTTTGGCATCATATGTGAAGATTTGTACTTGAATTATACATTGCCTTTGGTATATTTAATGATCACAAGATTTGGAGAAAATACGGATGGTTCTCTTGCTGGCATAATTGCTGGACGACCTTTACCTTTGTTTCAAACTTTCTGCATTTGTACTTATTTTATTTAGACTCATTTCTTTCCTTTTGTTCTTTTTAACAAGCTTGAACATATTTTCCTTACATTACCAATGTTTTCTTGTATCTAATTTTTTCTTATAGTCCAGTTATGATTTCAGTGTAACACACTTGTGCTGCATAGAAATTGGGTTCAGATGTGGTGCAATCTCAATGTGCTCTGTGGACCTAAGATTCTGTTTTGGTCCAGTAATATAATGCATATCTCACTTAAGGCTAACACAGCAATAAGAAGGTCTTTTAACTTTTGGCTTAATAATACGAAGGCCAAAGCATTGTGATGTTTACATTTGCTTAGTGCCATTAAGAAACTACTTCAAAGTATTAACAACATCAATGTTGCTGAGACGTTGCTTGTACTTAATCTATTTCTGAGGCTAGTGACATCACTATACGCAATTATATCAGAGACAGAGTGTAAAACTGTCATTTTACCTCCGAAACAATCTGTATTTATATTCCTTGATTCTAATGACCATTTCGTTACTGTTACATACATGTGAAATTTCCTTCTCGTTATATGTTTACGTGCATGCTATGGCATCCTAACTTGTTTCCACTCGCAAGCAACTTGCAAATACGTTCTTCTTTGTATTTGATCCCTATTATTAAAAATTGATCTCCTAGCCACATTGTGATTATCAGCAACATATTTTATTGTTCATCAAATTACAAATGAAGCAAACTGCTTTGAAGAGATCGTGCAATGACGAAAAATATATTCCTTCCTGGTTTAATTTAATGCTCTTGCAGGCAAGTAACATAGAAACTAACTATGATCCTGCTAGAAGTTTTTCTGAGGTATCTATGGACAGTAACCATTCTGACTTAATTACCTTTTATCGCAGTATATATTGCCGAGTTAAGTACATTTATTTATTATTGTTCACTGACATATAACTTGGGGATTGTTCAAGTAATGGCGATATTATTGTTCTTGATGGATATAAGGAACATTACATGTGTGATTGAGATAACCAGTGGAGATGGGGGGAATAACTGTGTGTGTCCAATAAAGTGTTCCTTGAAAACGCCGAACCATCTAGAAACGAGTGGCTTAGAGTATGTTTGAAGTAAAGTTATTGAAAAATCTAAAGCGCTCGTGTCTGTTACCTTTTATCGCCTTCCTAATTTGACGACCAGATATGGAACTTTAATTAAGAAAGCCTTCGATACCAATATTGGATATGAATCGTAAATGGTTATTTTAATGAAAACTACATGGAATTTTCCAATCAAATGATACAAAGAATTTAAAATATGTTGTCAGTCAGCCAACTTATAGATGAACATACACTTTACTGAAACATCTATAACCTGCCTTGATCTAATATTTATTAGCAATTCGCATTCAGTCGTTTCCTGTGGAATATCAGCAGCGGGATCCGTGATGTATAATAATAGGCCCGATACGCCCTCCTGCATGTCATAATAGGTGACTAACTGAGGCATCTTGTGTGTTACGGGTTGCGTCACGTGTCCTTCGGGGAGAGGATTCTTGTAGTTGCGCAGATGGGAGGCCGCTTGTTGCCATTCCGATGCAGCACCCTACTTCGGCCTCAACTTCAGCTTAACGGGTGGTCAGAAAGGTCCGGTGTTATCAGTTGACTAGCCACGACAAGTTTCAGGTGATATGACAGTTCCGTTTACACCGATCTCCATACTTTTGAAGGTGACCATTCTAATAAAGCATAATGTTATGCTTGGAACCTTACAAAGGACATGGCCACTTAGAGCAAGGGTCAAGCCTGTAAGGATTATACTTTACTCGAGTAAATCGTCCGTGTAGCCCATACATGCGAAACGCAATATATCAGCATAAATCTCTGTTCCCTTATTGGTCTCAGCCGGGTAAGGTATTATTCCACCATTGATTCCCACGAAGAGACTGTTATGAATAAATGGATCTTGCCGCTCTTTCTCATCACAGAATCTACTGATGAGAACCAGAAAACATCAAAACTCTTGCAGTATGTCATTGAAAAATCGCTTCAAAATCTGACTGGAGAGCCAAAGATTGTAAAGAAGCTCAGCTCCGGTTAATCTCTTGTTGAGCGTAGATGTAAAGCTCACTCTATTAGTCTAGAACGCTGAAAGTGGTTTATGGAGATGCTTGGAGATCTCCGATCTCAGAGAGCCTATCAACTTAAACGAATCAACATTGGACGAAAGGGCACATTGATTTCCACCAACAATTACACACTTACTTACGACTGCACCACTTTGCTTGCATTAATCACTATCGGCCTTTTTAAATATCCCAGTGGACCATTTCATCCTTAATCCATTGAGGTATTTTAACTGTCAGAAATATGGTCCCCACAAAGATAGATGTAAGCGAAAACCTGTGTGCTCCGGATGTGGGCAGAAAGGTCACAGTGGACCATCCTGCAAGGAGTAAATATTTGTGGCAATCGCCCTGGCAACCACTTCTTATACTCCAGAGACTACCCCGAGTGGAAACAGGAGAAGGAAATACTGCCCGTAAGATGGAATACACATATGTCGATTAAATAACTCCAAACCCTCATCTCTTGTGAAATTACTGCAAAGTCTTAAATTGTCTCTTGATCGTTGAACAATATAGACATTTTACTTTTCTTTTATTCGTTCTACTCTTGAATATGCATATATGGTATACGATAGGACTTTATTAATGACAAGAAAATAAAACATTAACGTTGAAGCCACAATAATTATGACAGGAGCGAATATGTTAACTAACATTGATGTCTTATACAGTGAATCGGTTGGACAAGTTTGACAATAGACGTATAAAACACAGTCTAACACATTTCGTCAAATTGTTTCATGGAAGATGTCCTTAATACTTGCAAATATCATACATGTGAGCAATTTAACCATTCAGGGTATTTCCTCTGCAATTATGGAAACATTCAGTATGATGCATAGAACACGACTATATTGCTCCTCATTTCTTCCAGCAACACTAAGAGACTGGAATAGTACACCAATACAGGTTAGGAATGATCCTTTTAGTTAAAAGTTTACAAGACACCTAAATAAAACTCCGGCATACTTTGGTAAGTGGTTTCTGGCTGGAAAACGAAAGGTTCATATAATTGATACTCCATTAAATAAGATACAATTGAAAGAATATCTTTCCAACATAAATAGACCCTTCTCTGCGCTCACGTGGAGAAACAGAGAGAATTTATGTTTCTTACTTAATTGTCATTAAAATATGTTGAAATAAGAAAAAAAAACACTTTTTTCATATTTCTACACAATATAACTTGCATACCTTACTTTATGGAACATCTTAGTTTACAAATACGGAAACTTAAGATATCTTCTTTAGAGTGCACGATTGCGTGATACAGCGCAAACTATTTCATTTTCAATTATTTATAGGATAAATTATGATTACATGTCTTTAGAACGCAACAGTTAAAGGTTGTCATCTTCTTCTATATTTATTCACAAACTGAAAAACTAAACACATCACTTTTAAGACTTTATTACATCCATCTTAGATGAAGATACTTGATTACCTAGCTTAAGTGGGATTAACATTTCATTAAAGCTACACCCCTTTCCCATTATAAAAAATAAAACTATTGATTTCATTCATTACACCACGAGAATTACATTCTCTAGCCAGTTTTGGCAATATCATGACCATTGGTTGCGTTGCTAAAGTCTGTCGCTATCTAATTTGTTAGAACTTATCATTTCTAATAAACATCAACTTTAGTAGAAACAGCAAATAATAAATAGTAAATGTATCGTAAAAATAAAAAGTGCACGCTCTTTGCTGTAATTTTGACACAATCGAAATTTGGAATATCTTGGATATTATCTTTTTCTGGAATTGGAAATAGGTACAGTTGTGTATTTTTAATCGATTTTGAACTTCGCTTGTTTCCACTGCATATACTTTAGCGCGCAAATTTTGGGCGCAACAAGCTATAAAATATGAGTGTCATTCAAGACAAATATCATGCATTTTCGTAATTCAACAAAGAAGAAGAAAGCTATCTGGAAACTCATATTCAGAACATGCGAAACCTTTAAGTCAAATTAAATCAAGGAAGAGCAACTATTGACAGAAGTGCCTAATCTTTTCTGAAATATCAGATTGCAGGAAAAAGTTGACTCTTCTATTTTGAAGGTTGTCTGCACAGCCACATTGGTATTAGGGATAATAAAAGAGTAGCCAAAGCTGCCCCACGGTCACTCCTTTGTGAATGGAAGATTATATATACTGACTTCTACTATTATATACATAGGCATATTCTATATCCTTGGCAAAATATGTGGAATGAAAACTCCACAAACAAGCTTTGGAGCATCAAACCCATCACTGAAGAGTGGTATCCCTCATATAGAACAAATTGCATAGATGAGATGATATTTCAACGATTGCGTATAGGACACATAGATCTTACCCGTGCATACCTCCTAAAGAGTGAACTCGAGCAGAGTGCATACCCTGCCAGTATTCACTGACAGTGGAACCCATTCTTGTCGACCGTATTATTTCCACCATGTGAGACAGACATTTTCTGATGTAAACCCAAATAAGGAAAGTTATGATGATGTCCCGTCAGAGAAAGTCTTAGACTTGTTGAGGTAATGCAGTTTATGTAAGAAATTTTTGACGCTATCTTTTAAGATTTCTTGTACCTTTATCTTTTATTTTGTATAACCTACACATAATATTGACACGTTTACCTTTATTTTTTGTCTTGTAGTACTTCGTTTATAGGTTTTTTTTAAACGTTTTTATCTTATCTCTATATTGATAGTTTGTTAGCTCTACTTCTAATAGGCCTCATTCACATGTAGACATTATTGTAGTGACGTACCGTTAAACGCTAATACATAACATATGCCTTGGTTTGCTTTTTAGCACTTTAGCAGCGGATAATTTTACGGCCGGCGGTGACTGATAGCTTCAGTAGGTATTTGAAGTTTTAATTTAATTTGTATATAATTGGATGTCATACGAAAACGTACACTGAAAGAACATCGTTTCAATACAAATATTGTGTAACACCCACCCCACTCCCACAGCGCCCAGTGCTCCTGTGTAGACACAGAGAGTACTGAACAGTTTTTTATTAGATTGTCAAAACTATGCCTAAATCAGAGAACATGTTAATTGTATTATTTCTTCACAATATGACTTGCACACCTTACTCTATGTATGAAAACTCTCAACATGTTAATAAGGAAAATGGTGACAAGAAGAGTGAATGATTTAAGTTTCAATACCTTTGGTGTGCAGTATATTTGTAGTTAAGCAGCATTAACAGTTACCCTTTCAATAGATTTTCTAATTTTATAAATGATACAGTATGTTAGTAGACTGGCAATTGTTAAGTAACATTCATACATAACAATGTGTACACAGCATTGCTGGATGCGGTGTATCACTGTGGCCATATCCATATGTCAATATCGGACTTCAAACGGCAATGATGCACTGGTGATTTGTTATACTTATCCTATCGCAGAGCCGCGTCCAAAACAAAAGTCTGTGCATTTCGCATCGTTTGTACGTTGACGAAAAACCTACAATTGTGTTAGGTTATCCAGTTGTTCCGAATCTGAGTAATATATTAGGCTGAACGATTTACTAAAGTGGTTATTTCTGAATAGATCTTAGAAGCTGCTTTGTCCGTCCGTTTTACATCAGCTGATCGTGAGCGAGCGCCCCTCTGGAAAGAGATTATTAAAGCCAATGTACTAGACTGATGCCTTCACCATGGAAGCGTTAAGTTGCATATGATTTTGTTGTCTTTGTGTGTGTACTTTTATGTAAGAATATTATCGGCGCAACAAGTTATAAAATGCGAGAACGTTTAGTTTCTTTCGGAGGATATATTATCCATTTCCGTAAGTCAACAAAGAAGAATTTTATGAGTCAAAGCTTTTCTGATACTCACAACTACTAAGAACGTCCAAAACGTACCTGTGTATGCCTTTTTTGGACGGAAGTGACTAATCTTTATTGATTTTCAAATTGCAGAAAACGGCTAATACTTTCGGCCTTACATCCAGGTCTTGAACAAATGTCAAATTTAGTTTTAAAAAAAATACTGCTCGTGTTACATTCATTAAATTGATTTAATAGAAACTACTTCATTTTATCCATTGTACACATAACATGGATTTGGTATATCCGAGATGTTCACTTTTGCCAGGATTCAAATTAAGTCCATTTGTGCATTTTAGTATCGACGTTTGAACTTGCATTTCCGTAATTCAACAAGAATTAATTTGATGATTGTGTATCGAATCAAGCATGTGCAGGTAAAATGTGCAAGCTGGTCCGTACATAATCAAGCCATAGTCAAGTTTAGATCTTTCTAAAGACGTGTATATCAGAAGTAAGACCTCTCTGTCTGCTCCCCTGTTTAGTTTATGGTCAAAAATAAACCTCAAATAGTTTATCTTCTCAGCAACAATGGTATGAGAAACGTCAAGATTAGAGTTCTGGGTCATCGTGAATTCTATGTAACTGGCAGACGTGCATACACACAGTTTGAGATTATTAAATTTTGAATCCGTTTTCCACTTACCGTTGCTAAACTCTAGATAAGCATATCTGTAGTTGACATTCAATAGTATAGTTCTCAATACAGTAGATCACAGTCGTCAGTGTAAAATGAGCAGTCACGTCCTCAGTTAATGCAGTTCGTTATGTTACGAGAATTCAGCATTGATACATGGGATCTCCGTATTGACATATTGCTCTCCCTAATAGCACGACAAGCTTTAGGAAGTATTGACTGTTTTAACAGGAGTGTCCACCGTCTCTGGAGTTACTAGTATTTAGATAGTAAGGTCTAATTTATATTGCCGTCATGGAGTCAATGGACATAGGGGGTTTAAAGTCTGGGTTAACACGCTCTCGATGACCTGGTACGAGTAACTTTGTACTGGGGAGCTCGAAAGCAGGCCAGAGGAGTAGGAGACGGAGATATGTTCCTTGAACTATCGGGGATGTACATAAATCAGCAAAGTCAAGCAACCTGTCACTGGGTTTACGCTTTCATCAAAATGTATGTCAAAGATCAAAGGTGAAAATGTTAAAGTTACAAAATAAAATCTTAGATCTCCTAAAATGGTAGTTAAATATATTGAAATATTTTCAGCTAATTAAATTAAAATCAGTGACTGCTTATATTCTTTATGCATCAATACATAAAAGCCAAAGAAAAAATGGCAATATCTTGAAATACTGACTCCAAGTAGAAAATAATTAAGACGTATAAATAGTCCGAATTTATACATAATCATACGAAGAAGACTTAGAGGTTAATTCAAGCGAAATGTAAATTAGTATACATGTTATGGTAGCAATAATCAAAAGTTGTATGATTGTTCCAATAACATTGAGCCATATTTGAGTGGCCACCACTCTAAAAATTTGATTCTGTGTAAGCTCAAATAGACTTAATGATCAGACTTACAATAACACCCACTCAAGACGAACAAGCTAAGTATATACATTTTTACCACAGAACCAGAACTGTTAACATAATAAACAGAGGTGAAATGGACAAAGCCTTTAAATGATTATTCGACATTGAAGACACAACATTGTAATAGAAATAATAATAGCTGCAAGATGGATGTTTCACAGGATATAATATTTAACATTGCACATAGACAAGTCTCAACCGCTTAAAGAAAGTTCACATATCTATTTTTCTGAATGAATTAAGAGCAGAAGAGCTTCTGTTAACGTCAAATAACGGATAATATGTTTATATTGCTTGGAATGAGTTGTAAAATATTCCTGACAAAACTATCACCATAAACCCTCAAAATACTATTTTGATAGATATCGTTTTTTGACAGATATAAGTTAGAAATAGAAGCCATTAGTAAATTTGTATGGTTAAAAACTTTTAACACCTAATAGGTCTGAGTATCTTTGCACCACATGCATAAACTTGTAATCAATATTCATGCAGAAAACATATGTGCAAAGCATTATCATGTTTTGCACGTATACAAAAGGCACAATATGACATATCAATGAGAACCAGAACAGCCGAACACATTACATCTGGTCTCTTTATTTACTTCAAATCAGTCCACAAGAGACACAAACCAATGAGTTACAGAAGAACATAGTATAGTGTGGTATTCTACGATACGTTGAATAAAATCGCAAAACGAGTGTATGAAAAAGACCCAAATATATATATGTGTGTGTGTGTGTGTGTGTGTCATATCTATGAAAGTGAGATGCTTTAAAAGATGCGATAGTGTTCGGTAGAGTGTACTGAAAGTGCAATATAAAATGGCAACGTTTGCACCCACGATCACTTAACAGGTAAATATGGAATTCAAGGTCATAAAGAACGCGGTCTGAATTACAAATATTCAGATCCTTTCATGAGTCTTTCTGACTTCCTTGTTGCTTTATGTATTCAAACAGCAAATTTCGTTTCTTAATCAGTTCATTTGAATCGAAAAGTATATTTTTTGTACTGCTATGATGTAGTGATGTTCTATAGAAAGCAAGGTGGCTTTTCATCTGTTTATACTATCCTTTTGCGATTGTTATAAGGATTATTAACGGTGTAGGAAAATAAATCACCGTGAAATACATTTTTATAAGGTAATGACTCTAAAAGACTTGAATAGTATCCGTTGGAGTAATTCTTGTGTGGGTCAGTTGATCAAGAAATATGCATACATTTCTAGGCCTCAAAAACCCGCAAACTGTATCTGATTTTGTAGATGTCTGGATAGGTCTCTGACTATTAAACCCTAACAATTCAGAGATGTAATTAGCTATGTAGACGAAGTAATTAATTAATCAGATTTTGGAGTTATGTTTCTGGCATTCACTATCAATGACTTTTTATCGCCTTTATTAGAAGTTATTCCTTCTTCGACTCTATTCATATACACCTTTAATTGTAAAATTCAGTAGGTACTTATATGGCCTTGGTGTCTTTCCTATTGATAATGTAACAGAATATATTGTTTTTATCAACAAGAAAATCTGTTCTCTGTAATGCAATGTATAATTTACAATATCTGTTATCGATTGGGTTTGAACAATATATTTCGTCATCAGTCTGTCCTTTCATTGTGTCGTAAGTAGGATTCTCCTTATATAGGTTTCCATCTAAATGACGAAAATTAAAACAGTTAAGATTAAAACAACCAATATATATAGATTTCCTGTTTATTATATCCCTTGTTTCGAAGAACTTGAAACTTGTTCTCTTCACTCCCACTTCTCTCACTTGTTTTATTAGTCATTTTTAGGTTATTTAATTCATCTTTAGGAGTCCTAATGTCTTGATTTAGAATCGGGTTTAAGAGTTCCGATTTATAGTAATGATGTGACGTCATGGTGTCCTGTTCATTGCACGTTTTTCTAAAATCTCTTTTACCTTTATCTTCTTGCCGTCTTCCACTGTTCAGCTTATAGCAGAGATCACAACCTCATCGTGTTTTAAAATTTTACTGTACACTATTCTTTTGGAAGCGTTTGCATCAAACCCTATTATAGTTGCACTAAACCCATCAAAAGCTATAGGAATTACCAATTATGTAGCCATTCCAGTAACTTCTAAACTAGCGAATGTGATTCCCATCCCAACTGAAGATGTTGCCAATATAGCTTGTATCCAGTTAAAAATCGTATATGTTGTTTTTTCTTTCACCTCTGCAATGTTATATCTCTTTAAGCAAATTATTATTAATTTCACTGCTTTTCGTCAACTTCATTCCGTCGTCGGTAGGTAATACTGGATACAATGGTGGTGCACTTGATGTTTTTGCTTCTATTTAGATGTACGAGATCGACAACTTAGATTTAGCATTAGTGTTTGTAAAAGTATTAGTTTTTCATGCATGTACGCCTTGTCGTCAAACTTTATTTCATGATATTGTTACTCTTTGCATATTTTTTTTTAACATCGAAATATATTTAGCCTCCTTAGGTCTACTAGCGCCCACTTATTTACTCAATTATTTTCTCTTGTGGTATCCCTTGTGCTATCAGATAATCAATCATAAACTGAGTCAAATTAATTGGAAAAACTAATTGTATCTCCTCTTCTATACCCACGTTAGTTAGCGAATCTATTTTAATATTAAATATCTTCTTTAAGAGTTGAGTATATTCCATGGTAAATATTGTTTCATTATGTTGTCCGTTTCGCTTGTTATTTATTAATGTAAATTTTAGTATCAATAGGCCTAGCCTTCGGCTTTGTGTTTGCTCCGATGAAATATTTTTTAAAAATATCTTTACTTTATATGCTTCATTAACTACGCCAACTATTAGGTAGTAAATTTTTCTTTGAGCTTCTGCAGTCATGTCAGTAGGTTTTTCCGTCTCTTAAGTAGGCTGCGCCGTTATATTCAGTTCTCTTATACCCTTGCTCTGATTTCACTTTTTCGTTTTTGGATTTCTTAAATTCTTGTGAATATTTCGAAGTTCTTTTCCAAGTTGAACTCTACATGGATCTTTTGCGAAGTTACCTTGTCTGGTGATTTGAAAGATCTTCGACGGTTTTGCCGTCATTAATCTTAGCAATGTCTTCAGTTTTGTTTTCACGTCCTGATTTATAATACTGACCGTCCTGGTTTTATATTTGCTCACATGTTTTTGTTTTTTTTAAATTACTGTGCTTAAAGGCTATCACTGAATGATGACAGTGGTAATCCTATTCTAAAATAGTAAAGCCCAGTAAAGTATTTGGTTCCATTTGTTGTTAAGCAATCTACTTTCAACTCTTTAATTCATTTTAATTATCAATTTGAACAAATGTACTCACTGAAGATGTTATTCCTAGTATTACTACATTTGACAATGACTTTGTATTTTAGCTGATGTAGCACTTACTAAAATTTAGTATATGTTTCTTGATTTGCTTTGAATATATTTTATGCAATTCTGTGTCAGTTAAATGTTTTCGATTTATTTTCTTGCATGCGTCCTTTGCAATCCTACCTCTTACTTCCTCTTTGTATTCTTCTTCATGTGTGCAAACTTTGCTATCACGTAAGCAAGCTTTGTCGCCTTTTATCACTTTATTATGTAAGTAGGTTTCGCCGTAATTTAGATAAGATTTGCCATCTATTGTGAAAACTAATTCTTTTTCAAGTGGTTTTTGATCTATTTAAATAGTGAAAAATGGCAGAAAGTGATTTTGGAAAATCGTTTGATAATTCTGTTTCCATTGGGGATGAACTGATGAATATAAAATTGCAACATAGTTATGAAATAGATGAAACACAATATAATGTAAATAATCTTCATTTCTTTGTTAGGAAGAGACCATTGCTTTTTAAACTAATAGGTAAAAATATGATACAAATGTTTTAAATGGTAAGCCACATATAATGTGATCACCTAACTCATCGGTATGCAAAGAGGTGGGAGTTATTTGGTGTATTAATAAGGTGGAATAAAAAAAAGAAATATGTGGCAACGGCCTAATTATGAACAACAATCTACATTATCACATGAAACTACTTGGAAAAGTAAAGCGTAGCACGATTATTCAATCAGACAACCAACAGAAGTTCCTGCAAAAATAGACTCGAAAGTTATTAACAAAAATGAGCCACTTAGTCATCAAATAACAGCAGCAGAAACTATAATAAATAAATACAACAAAATAATTGACAGGTAGACACCTTCTAGAGGATTTACGCTGCAAGAAGAAACAAAATAGTAAGTGTTATATAATTGCAGTGTAAGTAGCTAATTCAAAAATTAAATTCGTGAAATCAGACGTTGATATGTATGTATAAAGCGATATTGATGATTGCAAGAACCTTTGGAAAGATATTGAAAGCATAAGAGCTAAAATAGTTCGACATTTAACGATTTAGATATCAACAAAATAAATCTGAACGTCAAAGAAAAGATGCCAGTATGTGAAAAGTTAAACAAACTGTTTAAAGAAAAAGATTTAACAATAGCTACAGTTTTTCAAACTATTGATGTGATATCAGCAACTATTGGGATAATTGTGGCAAATTTTGTAGAACATTTAAGAGGAGGAAGATATTTAAAAGAGGTATTACAATATTGTCAGCTAGTTGTTTCAGTTAGCTATAATAGCAGCAGCAGCACTGTATTTTATCATTGGTAATGCAATAAGCTATTTATTAAGTTAACTGAAAAGTCATTTCTCTCTTGGGCAATCATACCATTTTATTAAAAAAACCTCCATTAATTACCTTGTTCTAGTTAAACTGAATGTCTTGTTTTCGAGACTGGTTAACGTTATGTAATAGTCAATCAATGTTTTCCTTGCAAATGATCTATCTTTCTGGCATTTAATTTTTTCATCTGTTATATTTGTGCTATTTTTCGTTTCCTAAATTCTCCATGTATTTCTCTAATACGGCGTTATTCATCAACATAAACAGTCTTTCTAAATCAGTGTTAACTTTTTGTCTCAAGCTAATATTGAGCTATATCTAGGTTATAAGACAAGGCTTTTGTTCAAGCAAGACAACCCTGTTTATTCAATTTTAAACATAATTACACGTAAAGTCTTTAGCTTCTTTTGTGAATAATGTATTTCTCTTAGTTTCTTTAATGTACACAAGAGATCTGGTACAGCTGATTGTGTACCTTTGTAATCAATAATCAACTTCTTTCTAACGGGGCTACATGATTTTCGCGTGGTACAAGTTTTTCAGTAGCTAATGGAAAGTCTTTGAAATGTTCATTCTAGTATAATGGAATCTCCAAACCTACTTAAAATATCCAGCTAGTATCATAGTCATCTAGTGGTATTGCTGGTTGATTAGACCTTTCAAACTATTGATATATTCGGATGAATAAACATCTTTCCTTAGAAATAGAGGTGTATTTGCACCTCAGATGTAACCTTTGTTGCTCTGTGACATATCTCTAAAATGTTTCAGTGGTTATGTAAATGTATGATCACTTAAATATCGAAACCTAATTGTTCTTTCAACAATTCTTTGTTTTCCTTTATTCATGAACCTATCAGTTATGAAATCTTTTCTGAATGATATGTATTTCTCGCAGTTGATTGGTATTAGCTTTAGCTCTTCATCTAGATCATTCTTTAGAAATGTTTTGATGAATTGATGCCTGCTTGTCATAACACGCACAATTTATCAATGAATAGTTGAATATATGTTGGATATTTGTAATTCAAAATCCATTCGTTTTGAGCAGTCCCTCTGTAGAAGCCTGTTAAGTGATCGTGGTCACGAATTTAGTCTTATTTTATTCTCACAAATAGTCCCTATTAAAATGAAATGTTTTTCGTATTCGTCTGTATGTACCACTGCTTTACATCTTTTGAGTCTTTTTAATTTCTTTTATCCAGCGCATCTTAAAATACTTGAATATAGTCTGTACCAGTGTAAACTATTGATATATATATATATATATATATATATATATATATATATATATATATATATATATATATATATATATATATATATATATATAGTGGTCATATTTAAATTAGACATCGAAAGCTGATGGACTGTGTTAAGCTGTATTGATTGTTCAGGATATTGTATACTGTTCCAAAGCACTTTTACAATTTTGTGTCTGTGATACAATTAATCTTTCGAAATTATAACAAATATATGAAGCATTCAAAATCCCAATAAATAACATAAGGAACTTTTAATTGCCGGTGATACATTTTTGTTTTGGAACTAATCCTTCGTCAGGCATTATGACTACTGAGTTGCCTACACTGTAACATAATCTTTTCTGTTCTGATAATTTTCCAGACTATAGCAGAAAATTAAGCATTCTTTACGGTGATAATTCTGCTTGTCATGGCTCTTTATTTGTAAAGACACCCATTTTTTTGAAAAATGTTGATTTCATGATACCTTCCATCTTTGTAGTTTCTCTTAGGGAAAATTCATCACCTTTGAATAAACATTTCGACTTTTCTCATTCTCGCTTTCTCTCTCTCTCTCTCTCTCTCTCTCTCTCTCTCTCTCTCTCTCACTCAATTACTCTAACCGGTGTAATGTTCTTTTTCTTATTACTTCAGTCTCTCCCTTCCAGTATTTAATATTTAAAACACATTGACATAACTTGTTTTCAGCATTCACGATATCCTCTGCTTTCAAGTGATATCTAATAAACCAATGGATGTACCAATCTAAATTGTATTGTGATGGTCTATGGAGAATTTGTTCAGGAGTATTTATAATTGACTCGATAGCGTAAGCTAAACATTATTCATATTCTACATTTATACCATCTTCCCTGTTCTGTTTCTGAGTTTCCTCCGGATGGCTGGTGTTTATCAACGTGCAATGTCAAATATTCAATCCTGTCAAACATCTGTCTTATTCTTTCGCTTATTTCCTGTCCAAATCTGGTATACACGTTCAGTAACATCATCCATTATGTTCACAGATCTTTTTTTATGGTAACAATGTATGCACTCATTTTTATTCTGCTTCTTTAGCGGGTCGTTTCATAAGTGTAATTCAGCCAATTTTCCCCAATACTTATATTGATGATTTCCTTCACTGACCCATCCAAAAGGGGTGCGGACGAAGGTGCCGGAAAGGGGATATTTATACGGTAGATCTTTACCTACTCTCCATGACTGTTATTTCATCTCGCATATTACCTATTCTAGACTGTGTTACGCTCATGTTCTTTGGCACTGCAAAGAGTCTTTGCCTCTCTTGTGCATGCTACTTATTTTGACTTCCTTTTTAATAGTATGCATGTAATACAGATTGTCTCGCGCTCTTGTGCATCAGTCGCAGTGTAAATTTGGCAATTTGTATTTGTTGGCATGTCTTCTTTTAAACCTTATCCCTACTCGTGGAGCATAGTTCATGGTCGCAAGCTACATGCGAAAATCCAATAAGCTCTCTTATCATTTGCGGTACGATTTACTCGTTTCTCATGAATATGCATAAACCTGCTTAATCAATCACTGCGAGCGAGAATAACTGTTTCTCGCAATATTGACCTAACATAATCTTCTATGCTGTTTGAATGAATCAATCAAATTTTCTCTTCTATCGATAACAAGGGCACTTTCATTGATATGTAGGAGATTGTAACATTGCATTGTTGATGACGTATCTTTGTTAATGCGTGCTCATGAAAACAGGGTGAAAATAGAGTGTAGGGGATTGTCGTCCGTGGCCTGAGACGATGAGTTTATTCCGATGGGGGATTATATTTTATCTCGTTATCTAGTGGCTGTTATGTAGACAGTGAGGTGGTTCTTAATTATATGTACAACAAGTATCAGAAAACTATAATCGAACTGCAAATTTCTGGCTTTCAAAAACAATGACTTTACTTTTCTACCACCGATCTTGCCTGCTAGCAATGTGCAAATTACCAGAGTACCAGACGACATATTGTGTTCCCCGCACTCCTCTGGTGCTATTGCGCTATAATTGTATTTTTTTAACTTTATCTAACTGTTATAATATTCCTGCACTTTGGCAACTCAATTTCCTTTAGTAGCACGATTTTAATATTACGATAACAAGTCTTGATATGTAATATTTACAATTTCACGGTGTGATGAGTTTTCATTTATTATTAATGGGTACATATCCTGCAAAACTAAGATGTACAGTTGTACATTTATGGCGTTATACATTTATACGTTAAAGCAGATGATATTCAGTCATTAGGTTCATGGAATGTCTGACGTAATACATGGCTCACGTGATTCAACGTGCTTGGATGAAATCAAAAACAAAATCAAACTAAATGAAATGTCTCTTCTATGCTAGCTCAGCAGATATGCTAGAGTAGTTTACAAATAGACCGAGATTAAATTAAAAGTTATCAGTGTTATCATTTTGTTTTTCTTTATTTTTTGTGCGTGAATGAAGCCCACGCAAAAAAGGATCACACTAATTTAAATTTCACTAGTGTGCTAGACCTTTCTGTTTGTAAACTACACTAAGCAAATGTGCCCCTAATAATGTAAAACTAAAAATGTAGCATATTGTACAACATAAGTAGAAGTGCAGTATAATTTGCTAAGGAGAATTTAGTTCACACGTTGAAACGATCATAAGCATCATAATAGTGCAAATGAGTTAAATAAACTGTCCTCAAATGTTTGAATTACACCAGAACACAGCAAGGACATTCATCAATAATAAGAAGCTTTCTTCCAGGTGTCTTTCTTTCGGTCGTGGACAACAATTTTATACAGGAGTGAACAAAAATAAAAGGTCAATTTATAAGGATGTAAATATTGATAAGAATTGACGGCAGCATTTGAATATTGCAAATGATAACCTACATGATCCGTACTAGAATATGTTTCCACTATCGGGAAGTTCCCAAACTCTTTGGGAGTTATCAACACATGAACTAAGATTGATATTCGGTTCTTTTATCTGTAACTTCCCTGTACGTATCACTTGGTAGGGGGTAAAGTTTACTCACACATTTTCAAAAGTAAGTTCTGTCAAATGTGTGTCAGGATCGTCCTTTTTGCTACTTCTGTTGTTAGTTTTCCCTGGCATTTGTTTTAAGAGAAACTGCTTACTCTCAAGAAAACTGCCTGTCCACGTTTTAAAAGGCCCATTCTAGAAGATAATAAAACTTGAATGGCTGAGGAAATTAAAAA
The DNA here is from genome assembly GCA_029931535.1 of Margaritifera margaritifera. Lineage (NCBI taxonomy): Eukaryota > Metazoa > Mollusca > Bivalvia > Unionida > Margaritiferidae > Margaritifera > Margaritifera margaritifera. The sequence goes on from JAQPZY010001683.1 coordinate 2,551,338, forward strand.
ACTTGACTTAATTATATCGCATACTGAAAAACCCGAATTTATTGAAAACGCCTAATAACTAAATCATGTATTATACGCAGATATCTTCCAGAATTAAATTAATTACCAATATATGCAAATATAACTACTTACACATTTATTATACATACTATTTGTACAAAAATGTATTAGTGTAATCGAAAGGAAAGGAAACAAGAGATTTATTAACAAGTATACTATGATAGTGTCTCGTGAATGGATATCTTTTTTATTTCGACATTGTTTTCATAGATTGTAGGCGTTTCTTCAAATACATACCTATATGATGCGTCAGAATAAATTGTACACTTCCGTGTACATTATTTAAAAAGAACTGTAGATGACTTAATAGCATTATTACGTACTCAAGTAATTCAATTTTTTTAACATTCGCACTTCAATATGTCACTACATATCACTGTTGTTGAGTTTTCTTGGTTCTCTACAGCGATTAGCAACGTATACCCCAGAGTTATAAAGGTTTGCTAACCAGTCAGTAGTCAGTAGTCCCCATTTCAAGCGAACAATTATTTCACATTTGCTTTCTGTTTATAATCTTCGACTGTGACCTGTATTTTTCTCTCTAATGTTTAATCCAAACAGTTGCTTTTGATTTAATAATTTACAACTGTAGCACTTTCTGATAAGAGTAAGATGAGATTTAATTGAGCAAGAAAAACCAAAAAAGTCTGACCGACTTATATAGTTTATTACATTTACTACATGTTGACAATATTAACAAAATTCAAGCAAAATTTAAAAACCAAAAACAATGATTTTGTTCAACAAGTACAGTCTAACACATGTCATTCTTTTTTGGGATTGTCTTTTCCTCACATCATATCAGTTTCTTCCGAAGCCTTTAATGCATACCAGTTTTGTATCAGTGACACCATTATTGATTTAATATATGTGAAAAACACATTTAAGCTTCAGTGTCTAAGCCTCTGGCAGTTTGTTAGAATTAAGTGCGAGTGGACTGAACCAAACATCGATGTATCACGAAAGATCCTATCGGCTGTACTCGTAATGATGTAACAAAATCTCTATCTAGACAACATAAACACTATTACATGTACATGTATCAAATAAAAGCTCCGTCTAGTGATTTAAAGATACAAAATAAATATAGATATTTCACATAAGCTACCTCGATTAGAGTTTAACCATTTAAACGTGTGACTGTTGCATTATGTATGGTCTGTGCATAGTAACATGGAACAACGTTTAACTCGGGTGCATGAGATATGGGCAACCGCAGCCGCAGCAACAGCAACAACAACACTAATAATAATAATAAGAAGAAGAAAAAGAAGACGAAGAAGAAGACGAAGAAGACGAAGAAGAAGAATAACGATAACAATAATAATAACAACAATAAATTGACTAAAATTCCTTACAAAGATAATTGATACGAGCTCCTAGTGATATTCGGGAACTTGACCAATAAAGTGCACTTAGATGTAATATAAAATGTATAACATTAATCCCTTGGTTTTATGTTGTTTATTTTTAAAAGTAAAGTGGTCAATCAAAACAATTTCTAATGTTATATGTATGGTGAAAACTGGAAGTGTGCGTTCCGTTCCTCCAAATCACGGTCACGATCAAGAAAACTGAAATAAAGAAATATTTTGCATGCAAAGAATAAGCATTACATTAGCATGATACTTCAAAGTCAGTCAATATTTAAACCTGTAAAGTTGACTGCATTGAAAAGAATTATCACAGAATTTAATTGTAGAGTGAAATAATCACTGAATAATCACGCTAAACCGTCAAAGTCCACATCTTGAGACAAAGATCAAACAAACACATTTGATTATCTGGACTCGAAACAACTTAGTACGAAGAAAGAAGTTTATTTCAAATCAGTGATATTGTTATAAATCGAAGTAATTTAGAGATATAAACCGTGCGTAGGAACGCTTAGAAGACAAGTGAGTTTTGTTTCTTTTTATTTTTCCTTTGGCGTTTTTTAAAATTCGGTTTCATACCAAACATATGAATCTTTAAATAATGTATCTGACGTGTCGGTGCTACACAACACACTTAGCTTGTACACGTACGTCTGAGTGCTTTATGTCTAATTGACTAGAACTGTAACGTGCTTGTATGCCTTCTAAGTAATTACAGATAAAGATTAACACCAGGCGGTAGTCGATGTAAGGAAAGGTAGCCATCTACACCTACATTCCAGACAACATATCAGGGTACATTATCAGCAGTCCGATCAACGATTCTGTAATTATACTCTAACATAGCTAGAACAAATGATGTCATCTGCCCGTGAAGACTCAAATTAAGATTTGGTACATCGCGCTTTGTTGCAGCTCTGAATTAGAAACAAAAATGTACTAGGTTTTTTGTTTTTCTTATTGTAGCAACAGTTACATCGAATAAACACATTTTTGTGGTCATAACTGTTGCCGCAGAAAATAAAATCCAAAATCATATCCGGAGCCTGATTTTGTGGTGGTAAACTTGCAATTGTGACTGAATTCAAAAGAAAAGAAAAGCATCAAGTAACTGAGTGACTTTGTGTAATCTCAATACGATGACTGAACCATTCCTTACAATTTCACGTTGCCGATTAAACCTTTTCCAACAATTTAACATTGAAGTACCAGATGCGTATCCTTAATAGAAGGTGAGTTTGTTTCAAGACATACGATAACTGTATTTCCAAAGCCTTTTTCATTATAATAGTGTTACTTGTCCCAAAATATCTCTTATATAGCAATGCAAGATATCGATACCAATAAGCAATCATTGTTAACTACCCCGAAACCAATTTGTCTGCTATAAAGATTACAGTCACAATTTATAGTTGTTTTGATTATCATTATTTTTCACTGGAGTTTTTATTCTTTCATATTGTACAAATATTATATACAAATACACTGTTTCCCACTATAAAGCCTATCTGTACCCTGCTGTCCCTTTGGCCCTTGTATCGACACAGTTAAAATATAATTTCACGTCACTCAACGCCCTTTTCATACGTTTTATATTCTGTTTTTTAACCTAATGACAAATTGTTACTTATTGATCTATTGGTATGAATGACTTTATGTCTAGCGTGTGTCACTATTGTGGCTCCATGAGCAGCTTTATAAACATGGAACACTGAAGAACCAAATAAATCTTCGATAACACGATATAATTATATGATATAATTCGCCGAATGCATAGAATACGTTTTAACCATGTACAAGTTGAATTTCCAAAAATTTTAAGCTCTTGTTTATACTTAACGAATCTGGAAATACACTGATGTAATATATGAGTTAATAGGTGATCAACTTTTCGAAACAAATTAGCAGAGTATCATTTCTAAAGATATAGATGAACATTCGGATAACTTCACAAGGGTACTTAGTGAGACTACAATGAATGAGATTCGTTTTAAACCTGCAACGATGACAATGTATTCGTAGAAAAATCAAATTCGGCAGGCGGTAGTATATAAAAACAACATTAACTCATAACTCAGAACATTTGGCTAAATATAGAAAACTAAGAAATAAAATAATGAATCTACTAAAATTTGAAAAGTATAATATGAAGACAAATTTGTAAATAGACTATCAAATAAAAATCCGTCTTCCAATTATTGGTTGAAAATAGTGCACTTGTTGCCCAGTATGAAATCGAAATCATATGCTTGCCCTTCGATTGTTTTATCTGGACAAATACTTTGACGATGATAACGAACAAACATAAGCCTTTAAGGATATTTTTAATTTTAATCTGTTTTAGGTGACAGAGGTAAACTGATTTCTGACTAAACTTTGTAACAAATATTTTGCTAGGCTCTATTTCGATAAATTAGCTGTGAAGTAAAAAACAAAGTTATAACCAATCTTCATATATTCAAAGCCTCACGGCCAGATTTAGTTAGCCCTAAAATCTTGAGCTCATATTATCTGAAGCCGGCACATGGAATACACTGATATATAACATTCTCTTATATCCTTATCTCTAATGAAACCTGTTCCCTTGACCGTTGAGCATTACAGGCTTTTAACTTTTGGGCATTTTATAACTTTTTTCTTCGTCCTATTTTTGAAAATGTATATGTTGTATTGTATAATTTGCACATGTATAAATGAAAAGAAATTGAAACATTAATGTAAAATCTGCAAGGGCGACTAGGTTAGTAAATGTGAATATCTTGTACAGTGAATCAAGTTGGAACAAACTTGAAAATAGACGTAGAAAACATACACTAACACATTTCTTCAAAATGTTTTGTCTAAGATTCCCTTCCAAAATGTTTTACCAATTCATCGAAATAACCATTCTGTATTTCATCAGCCATCATGCAAATATACAATACAATGCGACTAACACGACTGTAGAGCTCCTCATTTTTTCCAGCAACACTACAAGACTGGAATGGTATGCCGATACAAGCCAGGAATTATCCTTCTATATCAAATTTCAAAAGATACCCCAATAAGACTCTGACATCGTTTCCAAACTACTTCTTGGCCCAGAAAAGAAAAGATCCAATACTTCACACGCTATTAAGACTATGATGTAGTGACTTGCAACGGTGAGAACTGAACTTGGTTGTGAAAATATGCGGGAATAAAAAAAAAAAGACTATTTTTATTTTTTCTCAATATGACTTGCACACCCTTATGTGTGGAAATTCAACTAACAAATATGGAAATCTTTTAGAAAGCCTATGATTTCCTGATAAAGAATGTATCGTTGTAGCTAAGCAGTACTAACAGTTACTCTCTCATTAGGTTTCCTGTTTTTAAATGACTCATTGAGGCTATCTACATTTTTAATAGATATAAGGAGATATTTCACGAGTGTTGTGACAACAATGTATTGTCACAAGTGGAGATTGGCGAATGTTTCCACTTGACGGGTGAAATATTTCCTCATATCTACTTGGAAACAAACCCATAGATTTTCTTTTTATTATATATTTTTTAGGCAAAAATATTCGACTTGCATGGAGTTTGTTTCCATTCTAAACGCTTCGTTGCTAAATCCATAGCAAGAAGTTCCTAAACTTTACAATAATTTAGGACAGTGACATTTTGCAAATTTACATTCTCTAAACTGAGTATTTTGTCAAATTAATGATTTTTTCATGTGAAAATGAAACGATTTTCATTTTCGTTAACACATTTCTTCCGCAGATTGATACAGTGAACAGATCACAGAGCTGTCGTATCCTACAGACTTCCGGGCATAATATCTTTAAGTAAAAGATTTTAACTACTGTGAGTTTCCCTATTCTGATTCTGTTTTCTTATTTTTTTTATTTCTGCATTCAAGGGTGAATGTTTTAGTCCTGGAAATGTTTCAGTCTAGTTCGGTAAGATAAGCTGCAGCCAAATTTTGATAGTTACTTAGTTTTCGTTTGCAATCAACATTCATCCATCCTCGATTTCTCTATGTTTTCGAAACATGATTATGAGTGGGACCTGAGTTAACATCGCTAATTAAGCAATTTTAATATTCCATTTAATCAAGATTTTCCCCATACAATTTCTGCTGGCTTGTCATAGAGCTTACACAAAATATCTACTGGCTTGTCATAGAGTGTACAAGGTAATGTATAATGTATGGATGATACTAAATATAGAATATAAAATGGACATGTATATTCAGTGACTGCCAATTTGCACAATTCATGCAAAACAAATCTATTTTCAAAGAAGTTAATACTTGAAACCTACTTTTTGCTGTTTGGAATTCGTTTTTAGGCATCTTTCTTATGGCAACACTATATTCCTTGCATAAACATAGTCTTGATATAATTTCTGTTCATTGCGATGAAGAAACAGACAGTCACATAGTTTTTTTTGGTTTCAACGGCACTTTTAACACATTGTTGCCTCTATCATGCCAATGAAATAGGAGCTAGTGGCTTTCCAAAGTACACATCGATGTAGCCGATCTGGGCTAGCCTGGACTGTTATCGAACCCGCCAACATCGATTACGAGTCTGACGTTGATATGTTTTAAATATATATATATATATATATATATATATATATATATATATGTGTGTGTGTGTGTGTGTGTGTGTGTGTGTGTGTGTGTGTGTGTGTATATGCAACTTACTTTCCAATTAGTAATTTATGAACAAATATGCGTGATGCCATTAAAATATTTTCAGAGACATTCTATTTATACAGACAGCATATCATTTGTATACGAATACAATTATGTGCATATGTATTTACCTTCTTTTTATCTATTTTTTTCAGTTTTGTATGCCATATGTGCTAATACATAAGTGCATTAGTACTTGTTGCCAAGTACTTCCTTTTACTTAGCACCACGTATATTCTTAAAATGTTTTTTTTAATATTATCATAATTGTATATATGTGTGTATGTATATATAAACTATTTGATCATGCCAATCGATGGAGTCATATCAGTTATTTGGTGCCATATGGCTGAATTTCCACCAATCACAGTTTTTGTAGGATTAACTCTATACATTTCTAATTTGTACCAATATTATATTTCCTTTTTAAATGTTTCCAAGTTTGGTACGTTATTGTGAATGTGTAATTTAAATATGTAGTTTTTTCCTAAAAGTAAAAAGAAATTTAAAATTTCAACAGATTTTGTTTTGCTTATTTATTCTTAATATTGTGCCTACTGTTGTGAAGTTAATATGTAGAACGTGCATGCATTTATCCTTCAGCCACCAGAACAATTGTAATCAAAATAAATTAACTATTGTCATAGAATAATGAAGTGATTCTTCTGTTTCTTCTGTTTCTCTACAAAAAGAACATACCTTGTTTTTGTCTCAATCTCATTTTGTGTAAAAGATTATTTGTTAGTAGAATTCTATGGAACATTTTGAATTGAAATCATTTAAGATAAGTATCGTTTGTATACTTATGTACCAATAAATACTTGGGGGGGGGGGTCCAGTCGAAACACCACGTCTCCATTTATTTTGTGCTTTTGGATATAAAGTATGTTTTGATAAAAATCGATACATAATTTGAGAGATTTCTTCTGTTGAGTGAGTAATCGTAGAAGAAATGATATAGTTGATAGCGAGAATGAAGATGATAACTGAAGCTTCTAATGCTTGTACTCTCAAATATTCTTTGATAGCACCCATAATATTGTAATGTTGCTAAAAGTTTATTCCACGTAGATAAATTGTTATAAAAAGAATTAACTCCACAATTGCAAAGATGTTTATAGAACTTGCTGTGATCTCCGACTTTAACATTAGTATTTAACCATACCGGCTCAACTAGAAACGATTGCCTTGATTCAGGATTATTCATTTCTTGTAGTTTTAACCAACTAAATAAAATACCCCCCAAACATTGTTCGTCAAAACCCTAGATATCTTTTTTAGTAAATTCAGTTCCAAAAACAAATATATGTAATATTTTTGGACATGTTTGAATTATTAAGTGTTTCCACTTAGCTGTATCCAAAATAAGTCTGCGTGTCCAGATTGCTTTAATTCCGTCACAAATATTTCAGTGTTAATCATGTTCAATATTCCTTTAGATAATTATTTAGTACGGACTATTTTTGTTTTATCTTATCATTCGATTCATCCCATAAGAAATTAAAAGACATTTGATTAAGTTTAGTCATAATAATTTCTGATGGATTAGGTAACCAAAGAATTAAGTCACACAGCAAGAATCTTTATAACAGTAATTTTTCCAAAAGGTGCGGACCATTGCGAGAACATAAGTTTTATTTCTTTAATTTTGTCTTGATGATTTAATTCTATCATTTCTCTTAAATTTGTCCTGAATTTAATGCCAAGCAGTATGAAAACACAAGTTTCCCAATTTAATTAATTTTCTGACAAAACCTAACTCTGTAATTTTTCTTTTTCTTTATTCGAAACCAAATGGCTCTAGTCTTTTCAATGTTAATGCTAAGGCCGGAGATCTTCGCAAAGAATTTCAATGTATCTAAGGTATCTCTCACTGACATTTCGTATCGTTTAAAATAATAGAGGTATCATCTGTATATTGGGATAAAACATTCTATATTATCAATGTTATACCTTTGATCTTGGGATTCAACCTAATCGTGTGTCATTGAATCTCGGAACATAAAATACAAATATATGACGATAAAGGATCACCTTGCCATCAAAGGCGCTCAATAGGAAATCACAATGACACGTGATTTTATATCCTTGAAAAATTTTTTAATCCATTTTTAACCATTGGGCCCAAATTAAAAATATGAAGAACTTTATCTGTAAATTTCCATGAAACCGAATCTAAAGCTTTTTCAAAGGCGATAAGGAAAAGAAGACTAGAGATATTATTTTCTTCCGTATATTACATTTATATCATAAATAATTCTTATATTTTCCCTTATATATCGACCAGAAATGAAACCCGTTTGATCTTTTTGTATCAGTTAGGGTAAATAGATTTTTAAAACTGTTCACAATAGTTCCGGAGGCAAGTTTATAAATAGTATTTAACAAAAATATAGGTCTCTAATTCTAGCCCCCCCCCCTCCAACTTTTGAACTCAAATTCCTCTAAGTTCATATTTATATTGGTCTAATGTATCTGTAGAATATCTCTGGTCTTCCTCCAATTTATTTATTTCATCAATTAAATATGTTTCTCTTTTATTCATTTCTTTCCTTTCTATGGGATGCATATATTAACTCTCTCTAGATATAAACTAAGTTTAATTAATGTGTAATACCTACCACTACCTCTCTAGCTTTAGGATTATTTATATGAAGATATTTTTTTGTATCTTTATCAGGGTTCATGACCAGGTTACAATCGCCTGCCATAATTACGTAAGCGTTTTGATGTACGTTTTGAAATGTACTTATTTATTTTAATATCTCTTTATGAAACTCCAGTGAATTACAGTTAGGACCATATATATTAACCAGTAAAAGCTGTTTTCTTTCTATTATTACATCTAAACGTAACCTGTTTCATTTGTACCTATTATCAAATTGTTTAATTTATATTTAAAAATATTGTTGAATAAAATTGCGACACCTCTAGACTGTCTAGTAAAGGAGTTAAAGAAACATTCGAATCAACATATGGCACGAATGATTTTCTCCTCTTTTGTTTGGAAATGTGTATCTTGTAAAAAATATATAGAGTGGGGAGGTTTTTTGCCTTAGGAAAATTCTGAATATCACGCCTTATTAAGCGATACCCTAGGACTTGACAATTTACTGATATTATTGAAATACCATTATTTAAAGTTATGTTACGTGGACATATATTTACAGGGAAAAATATTTTTTGATAATAATATTGCTAAGATCAGGAGTTTGAAAAAGGTAAATAAAATCTACCTGTTGATTTAATTATAAATGTTTGCTTTTGGGCAGATATTTTGACATTTTTTTATGGAAGCTCCATGCTTACGGTACCTCACATGCACAAGACAGGTCTTCCCGGGGAATTCATACAGGAAAGAAAGACGAAAGCAAAACGAAAGACAGCGTAATATATGAGACAACTACGGCAAGAAATAGCATACAAACAACAGTTGCTTAAATAATAACCTTTCATACCGACGCGGAGAAAACAAAACGCAATAAATCCATTATTAAACCTTCCAGCTCACCGTTATTTTTAACTGACTATGCAAAAATTGTATTTGTACTGATACTATGTTTTAGTACTTTCCCTCGCATAAGGACACTAATATCTCTTTGGTATTGATATTCCTCGATTGCTGTTAAAGAGAGTTTTGGTCCAAATGCTCTCGAAATTCTTTATTTATGGATATACTCTTGAAAGGAAATATTAAGTGAATTTCAACGAATATATCTATTTAGACATATAACGATTGTGAGTGAAATATCTCAGAGTAAAGAAACTAGTCTTTCTTGATTACTGGTTATATAAACCCAAGTAGAAAAAGGAACAAGTATCAAATGTAAGCAGGAGTATAGTTGTATCTTACAAATGTGAGCAAAATATCACGGAAGCTTAATTGGATGAATATTATATGTTAAAAATCTGTATGGATAATATATGTCTGATTAACAACTTTTTCATTTCCAGTCAAATGCAGGTATGATAGTTCCGAACATATAAATTAATTTTGTTTACCAAACCTTTGATTATTCCCTATATATAGAAATATTTTTAAACAGCATGGGTTTTTTTTAACTGTTTTTGTCCCCTACCACACATTTCAGGTGATGCGTTTTTTCTCAGTATCATTTCAGTATAAGACACTTATTCCCAAAAGAGTTCCTGTTGGGGAAATTGTTGGTAAACTTTTTTTTTCTCGGTTTCGGAGTATGACAACAAACAACCTTGATGTGATTTGTGGTTTTTATGTGACATCGATCACCTGATAAGGCATGTCCTAGGAACCCGCTTGAACACGTTTATGAACTTATTTAGACCCGTATCTCTCAAAGCAACATAACTTCCTTGTTGAAATCTGATATTTAAACAGGCAGTTAGCTAGCTGTTTAATATACACCTTAAACTTGGGCACCTCAGATGGAGGAGATCATACCACACACTGGCAAAATTAGCATATAAGCTGAATTTACATCACAACAGCCTCACGATGTGGTTTAAATTTATACTACCACCATTCTCTTGTGGACTTATTTTGCTTCAAATAACCCTCATTGAAGCGTGGAGGGGGTGAGTAAACAAATTTGCGTATGCATTATCTTATGAACTAAATTGAAATAATTATACTATTACTCGAAACTAGCCTTTATTTAACTATTTCAGCATGTTTTATTCCAACTACCTTGTCAGAATAGGACTAGTAACAGTAGTAGTAGTACTTATAACGGTACTGTTGTTGTTGTTGTTATTATTATTGTTGTAGCAAAAAGTAGAACGAATAGTACCTGTAGATTGAGACATTGTTGTTGCTAAGGATGTCATGTTTCTTGTTGTACAAGTACACTCTACACTTTCAGTGATATCAGCAGTGGCATCAATCACCAATGTCAATAAAGTGGCACTAAATCTTTTCCAAATATAACTTGTTAAAATTGTGATGGTTTCTATTTTTGCAGTATATATGCTTTGTCGTTCTTTTCAGCAATATGGTTTGTTGATGTTGTTGTTGTCTATGTACTGCTTTTTGATGCAGTTACATGTCGTGGTGATGTAGGAAAGAATGCTTTGCACACAAGTATTTCTGCAGTTTTTCTTTTAAATTGTAATATTATGTATTTACTCACAAAAATAATTTAAAGACCAACACAAAGCCGCTAAAGATCTAAATAGCACCCTTTAACAGGCTAGATTTGCATCTCTGCGATCTTGCATATATGACTGGTTCCGTCAATTGACACTTTTTTAAATCTATCCAAAAACGGTTGCTTTTTCTAGATTCTCTCGTTTCGTCCAATGTATAGGCTAAATCACAGCAACAATTGACTCGTCCAACTGAACTGAAGATACTTGACTAACGGACTTAAGTCAGACTAACATATCGTTTGTCCGACACCTGCCCCACACCTCGATTCCCACTACCAAAAATTAACAAAACAAAAAGACTATTGATGATATTTGTTACAGCACGAAAATTGTCTTAGCTATACACCTTAGCCAGTATTGGCAACATCTTTTTAAAATGCGTCGCTATCTAAATTGCTAAAACCTATAATTTATGATCAACGTTAAACTAAGAAACTTAGGTAGAAATAACAGAATAGTGAATAACACATCCTAAAAGAATACACGGTCTTTGCTGTTATTTTGGAGGAAAGCTTTATAATGAAATCAAATCAAGAAAATACAACCTTTGACAAAAGTGCCTACTTTTGACTTATTTTCAACTTGCAAAAAAAAATGAATACTTTTGACGTTATATTTAGGTCTTGAAGCAAATGCAAAAAGTTTAGTTTGGAAAAAAAAATAGTTTTCGTGTTGTATGTATGCAACTTGATATAGTTGAATCTTCTCTGCTTTATCCATTTGGCACGTCGTATGGGCTTGTAGCGAGATATATGGATACTGCAATTATTTTAACGTCATCTTGTAATAGGTTCTTGAATGTTAACAGGGCACACCAGTGAAAAATCAGTGGAATTATCTATAGAGAAAAGTCATGCTTATATATATATATATATATATATATATATATATATATATATATATATATATATATATATATATATATATAGATTGTATTTTATATACAAAGAATTAATTACTTCCTCATGCATCCTCTATTTTGTACTGTTGGCGGCCAAGACAGATTCGTTTATATATATATATTTTTTTTTGTTGAGATTTTGATCGCGTATAGGACACACATACCTGATTGTGCATACTTCCTGAAGGGTTAATGTCGACCAGAGTGTGCATAACCTGCCAGAGTCCAATGAAAGTGCAACACATTCTTGTCGAGTGTGTCGACTTCCACCCTGTGAGAGACAGAATATTAAACTGCCTTTCCTCTTATATGCGTATCTGGATGACAGGAAGTTCATATAATTTGCAAAAGAAGTTTTAGGTAATATGCTCTTGTGGATTTATACAAAAACAGTAATCGGATTCTAATTTGTTTTAAAGGTAGATAGATCACTATGTTAACGCATGTCTGTTAAACTACATACATACATAAGTATAAACCCTAGATGCGTGGTTGTAGCACAATATGCTGCTATATAATTGATTATCTTTGTATGCGTCACGTATGAATATATTCAAATGGCTTACATTTTGGTCAAAAAACCACCTTTGGTCTGCAGGCTGTGAGCGATATTTGTCTGTATGACGGGACCGTGTGTTGGCTCCAATATGAATAAACTGGTTCTTCGTGTACCTCCATAATCGGAATTCACCTTAATTATTTATTATATAATCAACCATCGTTATTCTGTGTGACATTTTAACAGTCCCGAAATAAACTTTATGGCAACAACGTATGGGCAAACCAATGTATCGGCAAAAGACCGGATGCATCTTAATGACGTTACTACTGTATCCATCATGGCGACATTCGTAGCCCAGATTATCGACGCGAATGTTTTAAATTAATCGTCCATATATTTTAGAATGCATACTTGTATTGCTTTAAAGCATAATTGGGTGACAGGAAGTACATGTAATTTGCAACCATATTTTTAGGTAATAGGCTCTTCTAAATTTATACAGGAATATTATCTACTTTGTTTCAACAGTGCACAGATCACGTGTATTAGCTCTGATATCTGGTGTCCGATAAACCCTAAGATATATACCTATAGACCCGAGATCCGAGATGCATGGTTACAGTACAATGTGTAGGTATATTATCGGTTATCTTTGTATGCATAAGCTATCAATATATTCAAGTGACCTAGATGTTTGGCCAAAACACTCTACCTTAGGTCTGCAGTTAGTGCAGACCATATTTATCAGTACAACATGTCAATGTATTAGCTCCAATATAAACAGATACAAACCATTAGAGAGTAAACTATACTTTTATTCTTAGCGACAATAAACATGACCATCTAAGAACATAAGCAACTGGTTTACGTGCCTTAGAAAAATAATTAATAATTTTAATACAACATTGAGGCCTCGACACGTTTTAAGGCGGGGATCTTATTACTACATAACCCAAACAACAAACGAAGTAACTCAGTATATAAGATTGATCAATCATAACTTCTCCTATTATGTGAATCACTTATTCATTTAGACATTTGTCAAAGGGTATCAAGGTCAAGTAGCAAAAAACGTACTAAACAATGTTGAAAATATAGAATGTACAAATATTTTACTGAAAATGAAACCAGAAAATAGGTAGATATATTATAAAACCTGATTTACGGAGACCATAAATCATACCATGGATATATAGATATGTCACCGGTTGAAGCAAGCAAGAAAGAAATAGATCCAAAGTATGGATACATTTCTTTTGGCTCTCTTATAAAAAATGATTATTGCATGCCCAAAATATAAAATAGGTGAGAAAGTCACGATCCCAGTGTATAAGTCTATTTTAACCAAATGGTATCTTCTTAATTTCACGGAAGTAGTTTTTTTTTAAAATAGAGAAGTAATGTTAGAAAACTCTGTAGTATATAAAATAGAAGTCTTAATGGCTGAGAATATTAAGGAGAATATTGTACAAAGAGAAGTTATCTTTATACGATAAGCAAAATAATAACTTCAGAACTAAGAACAAAATAGTCAAATATGAATGGCGAAAATATGTGTTGGTAAAATGTAAAGTGTATGACAAAATCTCTTTTTTGGTGGGAGCTGGAAAAAATGTTGAAATCGTCGTAGTAGCTATATTTAAATAATGTACACTACTATATAAATGTATCAAATTATCCATTATGCGTGTTATGGCATTAGGACTATTGAAGAAATGGAATGTCTAAATTCTCACTACTGTCGATGTAAAGAGCGTACAACTATGATGACATCTCAATGGTATTATGCTGGAGAAGATAAGCTAGCCAGAAATTACAACCAAATATGAATGTGGAAAAACTATAAAAAGATGCTCAATGTTTTACCATAAAATGATTCCACGCTAATTTATTAATTTATGAAAATTCTGAGAGAACAAAATGTTGTGTCACTTGCGAAACAGTCCTGACTTCCAGGCCCTGAATAATATCCTACAAATCATCATGTCATTATATGTAAATTGTTTACAGTATATAAATGGAACCAATTGCATATTATGTGTGTTATCAAAATATATCTTTTGATGAACTGGAACGTCGAAATCCTAGTACACAGGATGTGCAAATACAATGAAATCTCACTGATATTATACTGGAGGAGATAAGAAAATCAGAGAATATAAGAAACGCAAAATTACTTGTGAATGCTGAAAAACTATTACAAGAGGCTCAATTTTGAGTCATAAAAAATAACAGATTTCACGTTAATTTTATAATTGCAAAAGATAAAAGAACATTTTACCGAAAGTTTGATTTAAATAAAATAGTACTAAGACAAATAGCTCTAAAGTTTGCTTCAAACAGAAATACCAAAATTGGTAAGAAGGAAATTACAACCGCCTCTATTTCCTCTTCAAACCACAAGAGAAATAAAAATAATCTGTTCTAATAAAGCTAAAAGAAAACAAAAAGCTACAAGACTCGTTTTTTTAAAACAAAAACAGAAGAGAAAGTCAACTACAAAGTAAGAGATAATCATCACTTAGCTGGAATATATAGGGGTCCAGAACACCTACAGTGCAATTGAAAATATAAATATTTAAAATATGTTCTACATTTTATTTATAATATGTCTTTTTACAATTCTCGTCTCATTATTAAAGCCTTTGCTAACAACGATCTTGATCAAAACGTATAAATAATACTAAATAATGATAAAAATATGCCTCGTTTAGTAAAATCTTATAGTCAATACATTTGTATAAGAAGCAAAGAAGCTTTAGCAAAAAGTACATTAAAATGTATAGATAGTGTTAGGGTTTGCACTGAGACAAGAAAATCCCATTCGAGGGTTACATTATGTGTCTCCCGGAGACAATTAATGTAACCCTGCAAATTGGATTTTCTTGTCTTGTTGCAAACCACAACGTAGATTATTTTTCTGACGCATTCTTTTCCTTTCAAACTAGAATAATCCGTCACTTTTCTCTATAGCGTTGCACATTCAACACATACAGTATTCATCAAGTACTATTATTTCCTCGCATCATTCTAGAGGTCATTCGGTCTTATAATGTTTTATGAAAATCTAAATAATCTCAGTAGAATCCAATTATATCTCCACTTTAAAAAAAGAAAAAAAAGGAACAAAAATAGTTTAGCAGTTATAATTGTTACGAGCTGTAAGTATTGCACCAAGAGCGTCTCGAGCCACGTGCTGTGGTTTAGTAAGCACAGCGCATTGATGTGAATATGTTAACGAGGGCCGTTGCGTGACTTGTCGATCCGAAGTACACAAGTTCTACGCGTGAGAAAATAACAACATTAAACATTTGATAGTATTGCTGTATTATCGCATTTAATTGATGGATGTCATGAAAATAATAAGTAATAACAATAAGTAATTAATTTCTTTTTACAAGAAGAACTTTTAACTTTCATCACTTCTAATTTGGAAACGTTCTATTGTAGCCAATGATACGATAATGGGTACACAGCTCTAAAGAAGAATAAACTGTAGAACGATTGAGCATGTGTTGGGTTATTCATGGATAATTAGAGATTTGTATCACTATTATATGTAACCCTTCTCTTCTTTGGAAGAGATGAAACTGTTTGTGACATACTGGTAATATAATTGATATTGATTGTAAAATTGCCCCCGTGTATGAACGACTCCCTCAAACACAGTACCCAGCTGATAACAACGTGTATATCTTTCTACTTCACGGTTTCGTTGAAAATGTATATGTTAGGTCCTGAAATATGGCAAGTGTTGCTATTACTAGTGCAAGGATACGCTACAGGGAGATCTGCTTGTGATATAACGTGTGGACGAATAAACTGATCCTCTGATTAGTAAGTGGAGGATTTTTCATTTTGCATGTTCATGTTTGATTCAACTGAGGCGGATTGGGATTGTTTGTCAAAGTTAGAAGAAAGTATGTTTGACATAACAAATATCTGGTTGTTTCTAAGTTTGCGGTAGTTGTTGAGAGAGTTAGAATTGTTTTGGCCAGTCATGTGTATATAATGTGTGTCTGGAACATTGCTTTCTATTAGTTTCTGAAATAAATATTTTCTCACGCTTGAGTTTGTAATGCGTATAGAAGGCAACTAGGGCAAGTTTACTTTCACAGCCATTTTTATTAATGTACTAAGCTTTCTTGCCCCAACTGGTGCCAATAAAAGAATGGATGGTCACAACAATCATTGGGACGTTTGTTCTTATAACATCTGTAGATAGTTACAAAACACCTGTCTGGAAAAAATGGAGTTAGCTTGCTTATAATTAACATATAAATAATATATGTACTATATATATATATATATATATATATATATATATATATATATATATATATATATATGTACATATATTATTCATAGGTAAATTGTAAGTAACGATACGATCCTCTATGGGGTTAGCGTTCATCATTGGTTTTTCATTTCATGTGAATCTTATGTTCTCCCCAGTGTTCGTCTGTGACTCATTAAACTGCAAATAATCTATTTTGTTTTTATTTTATCTCTGTTGTTGATTTTCTAAAGTTATTCGTTTCTCTCCTGCAAAATAATTTGATAGATTTGTTAAAGTATCGGTAGTTGTTTGATTGTAAAACAACTCCGTCAGGCACAGCAGAAGAGAACAAGGTTTTTCCCTTCTCTGAGACAACCGGACCGAGATAATAAAAGTGAGGTTCGAAAATCAGTTAGATTTCTAAGTCGCATGCGTACAAAATACCATAATATAATTAAACGTGCTAATGAATAAATTAGTAGATCTAGCGAATCTTGAAATAAATATAGTTTTTATTCTATATTTCACATTTACAAAAGTACGAGCATTTAATATGCAATTTAAGTTATATGATCTCGATGAATCTAAAGCAGGAAGAATAAAAACACGATTGATCGATTGAGGAATTGCAAAAAAGATAATGACTTAAATGAACGCAGAACAAAGACACTTGATTTAAACAATGATAAATTAAGGAAGCAAGGTTTGGTTTTTCAGTATTTAAATAAGTTGGATAAAGCTTTTGATTTATATGCTTCTACTTATCCATACGACACTGTCGGTAAACCTTGGTAACCCCAACTTATTGATTTTTACCCAGCGTCTGATAAACAGAGAACTTATGAGTATCCTTTTATTACCGTTGTAATGTTCGCTGTTGTTCATATTGTATATAAATTTCTTAGAGAAATGAACAAAGAGTGAGAGAAATCGAACAATGTCTTAACGTTTTCGAGATCTTAGAGTAAGTATAAATACATTTAAATAACTAAATAAACAGATGGCAACATATAGCAAATACATAATTCTTCATCATTGTATTACACACACTCCAAGTAGTATAAAATCTTTCCAACATTTAAAACTTTTAATACTTAGGCTAGGATCAGATGTTTTTATTGTACTAGGAATTGTTTTTCTTATCATTCTATATAAAGGTTAAAGGTGCTGCAAATAATTCAATTGTAAACAATCTTGAAAGAATGCCGATTAAGGACACAACTTATTCTTACGATAGTGATGATATTTTCATTCTAAATGATTATACCATTTTCATGACGTTTAAAGACTGGTGAGTGCAAAACAATCTTTCGGGTTTTTTTTTCTATCAAGGTAATAAACCACGTGACTGTCTGTGGGGCACAAGAAGTATCTGAATATACGTTTGAAATTATAGTATATAATGCCTCTAAACCAAAGGTTGCGAGTTCGAACCCTGGAATTTTGCATATAAAATTTAGTCCGACACTACTTAAGGACTGGTAAGTTCATTTTCATGCATGATAGTAAAACTTAGCTAAATATCCCGATGTTTATATATTTCCCAAAATGTCGTTGAATCGCCAATAAACAGATTGTAGGGAAGAAGTCTTCTCTGATATTTATTTTACAAATTCTTTTTCGGTTTTCTGTAGTTTTTTCTGAGACAAGTCAGAGTAAATTATTTGAAGGAATAGTACATTACAAGGCAGGTGCCATTTAAATATATGATTCGATGTTGGTATTTCAGGAATCTCGACCCGTACCAAATTGTTGTTGACCATCAAAGAAGCTACTGCTCCTGCCACTTCTTGTGGTGGTAAGTAGAAGTATTTTCAGATTATTATTATTATTATTAGTAGTAGTAGTAGTAGTAGTATGGTGTTGTTGTTGTTGTTGCTGTTGTTGATGATGATGATGAAAGGAATCTGTTTTAATAGTATTTTAATATGTGTTATACACATGCTGATAAGAAAATCCGTTTTGTCTTCCCACTTATGCACTTTGCTATATTGGAATAATTGTAAGATGGCTTCAAAACATATTATGGGTATGTATCTCTGTAAGTAGGCTCATATTGCATACAACTGACCTATTGATTTTCTAAAAACTTGTAAAAAAAAATCGCACAAGGTTTTCTTTTCTTTGTCTAATCGTTTAAGTCGAGCGAATTAGATTCAAACTCGTTGAGTAAGTTTTCTTGAAGATTGCCGCTGCTTATTAAACAAGAAAGTATAACGTTTTCATTACAATACTTGCATAGCAAACAATATATATATATATATATATATATATATATATATATATATATATATATATATATATATATATATATAAAGAGAGAGAGAGGGTTGTTTGTGTGCTTAAAAGCACAAAAGCTCAAAGAAATATTAATAACTTTGATGAAAGGTGATTGTTTTTCTTTTTCTTGTTCAAAATTTAAGGCGAGCGAATTGGATTCAAACTATTTTAGTAGGTTTTCAAATTATCTTGATAGTTGCCGAGGCTTAGTAAGCAAAAAAGAATAAAGCTTTTATTACAGTTGCTATAGGGTATATGATTCGAAGCACGATAACAAATATCCATGATTTTGATGAAATGCGGCAGATAAGTATATGATGAAAATATGGATTTTAGACAACAATCTTTCACGACTTTCGTGTAAAGGTCAAGGATGAAATTTTTTATTATGAAACTTTTTATATCTTATTAATGTGTGCATGAACACAAATGGATATTGATTAAACATGGTCTTTGGGTACATCTAAATCAATACTCAGATGAATTATATAATGAACATTGCGTGACGTTATGCTCAAGATCAAAGAAAATGACTTAGGTTGATGTACGATGATGACTTTATGAACATAATAACTTAAAGAGATAGTAATAAATTTGGATCAATCTTCCCTTGCTTGTTTACCTCGCCAATATCTCAGAGTTGTATTAGTGCCGGCCCTCATGTGCCTTTTATATCCAGGCCAAAGCTTACTTTTCCGAGTTCTGCACTTGAGTAAGCGTTGGATCATAATGTCTATGGATCTTAATTTCGTATATAGTTCCGCCAAAATAATATCTAAGATGAACCTAATGGCAAACATTATACGACCTTTGGTACAGGGTTGAAAGGTTTTTGACTTTGGCTTGTTTACTTCATTATCTTGTGAAAATAATACCTTGAAAATAAAAATTGAAATGGTATTTTAATCAAACTCAGCGTGTCTGTATATCTTGCCAATATCTATGATCAGTGAGATGAGACCACCTCAAACACTTCGCATCTAAATTTGGTAAATAAAACTGCCTTACATCTAATATACAAAATCAGTGATAGTCACTTGGTTTGTTATATTGTTAATTATTTTTTTCAAAGATAACTCTTTACAATTTGCATTTTGCACTACAGTATGCTAGTGATCACACTAACTTAAACAAATCAACTTGCATATTGGCCCAATCTGATATATGGGTGCCTTTTTATGAACCTGAGTTTAACGATCAGTATTATATGACATGGAGTTCATGGGATAGATCTTGAGCAACCTTGGTTTTTTTAGCTATATTTGCAATATATTGTCAGTACTTTGCGACATTGTTCTCAAGATAACGGATGATGACTCAGGTTCCGAAATGCAATGGTTTGGAAAGAATGTAAGACAAAAAACATGAATGTATTTGTATTTACCTGGTTCATGTGTATATCTGGATGAATTCGATAAAGTCTGCTTGGAATTTAATGTCAATGGTCTTCTATTTGTGAAGTATAGTTGCTTGATTTAAACAAACACTATTCACGAATTGTAAACCAAACTTGTCATGTGGTTATATTTAACAATATCTGCGACAAGTTCATTTATCTGATACCCATGACTTTAGGTTCAAGTCCAAGGTCATGACTTAAATTAATATACTATACTTACGATAGACACCGCCTCCAAACGACCAGAATCAGATATTACACGTTTCGTACAAATTTGCTGCCTGAACGGCTTATGAAGCTTAACTGAAATTCAGCACGGGGGGGGGGTCACCGTGCTCGTTTTCATTGTATGAAGCTATAAAGTTGAGTATTCACGTTAATGTAATTCAATGTTCATGGGTTGTTCTTATTCAGCTTTTTAAGAGCTTTTTCTATGTAAGGTTTGGTCAAATGAACCTTACTTACAATCATTGGGAATACAATATTCTTAATAAAAAGTGTAGATAAAAGTACTATCAAATGTTCAGATTTTTACGTTGCTTCTTGTTTTTTTTAATAGTATTTTTTATAGTGGGGGGTAGTTATATATTAATATATATATATATATATATATATATATATATCTATATATATATATATATATATATATATATATATCTGTAAGTGCCTCTACGTATGAATACTAAAAATACAAAATAAAAAAACTAAGTCAGTGGTTTTGTTTCCTGGCAGTATAACATTGTGTAAATGTACCATACTCGAAAATAGATTTGTTTTTATAAAATATGTTTCATGTACCATATGCATTTATAATTTATTTTACAACAATCCATGACAAGATATCAAATCGGTGAAAAGAGATAAAGATTCCACAACAATTCCTTACCATTGTATTTTTTTGTCTAAATTTTGTATGTAATCTATCAAAAGAAGCAATAGTTTCAATTAGATATATGTTTGTCAGAAATGTTGTTTATTAATATTTTTCAACTAATAATCAAAACGTATGTGAATACTAATATAGATATTAAAAACAATAATAGGTAACAATAAATAAATAAATACAATTAATACCATTATCATCACCAACACCTCAGCCCAATTTTACACAGAAAAACCAGCTCATTTTCAAACGATATTCTATCTAATTCATACACTCGACCAAGTTAATCCAAACTTATTAGAATAGTCGCTAATATTATTTTGAAAACAAATTGCCAGCTGGAGGAGGATGACTTCACCGGGGAATGCTGCATAATGACGGCTGGAATAGTCAGCCTGCCCGAAGAGGAATCTTGGGAGAACAGCGCCGGACCTCTCCAGTGGCAGACTGATCAAAATTGCCTAACTGTATGGGGCTTTCCTTTCGATATATTTGAGAACCCTTTTCGATTACACTCTTTTAAATCACAAATTTGACTGTTTTTGAGCCACCGTCTAAAACACAATCTTGAGTAAATACTAAAATGAAATTAGTAACGGATTGGTATTATCTTTGGAAATATTATGTACACTATGTACGCAAAATGTCTACCTGAATGGATTAATTAAAGAAATAAAGAAATTTGTGGCTGTAAGAATTGTAATAATTAAACATGTGGTTAACACATAATTGGTTTTAGGGACAGCCCGACTTAGCTAATTGGGCAGGATTTGATCATGTACGTTCATGACGTTTCAGTATTTCGTTCCACTTCGCGACTCCCTTGCCGAGTCGGTGCATCCTGCCACTCCAGACATTCAATTAAGTAGTGCGCCGTGAACACTCCTGTAATCCTATGTACATGTATAATTAATTGTACACACCCTCCCATATCGCTCCTTCATTGAACCCATGTATTTGCGAAACCTTGCAGCGAGGTAGTGTGTAAATAGAGTGCAGTTCACGCATTAATGCGTCAAGTGGGTTTGCAGTCCGGCAACCAACTTGACGATAAATTAAGTAAGATGCGGTGTACGCATTAAATATTTGTAAATGGCCAAATGGCCGCACACGAACTAAATTCAAGTTAAGTAAGTAAGTAATAGTCGCTAATATTATTTGAAAAATAAATTGTCTTCATTACGTCACAACATGTATTTGCAATGAAACCTTTTGCTGCAGCTAAATGAGTATGCTCATCTTCACATTCAGGTGTATCAAAATGTTGTCTTATGTGTAGATTATTTTAGTATTCTTTTATTGGTGTGCATCATACTCGTACAACGAACTTAGTTTGTTTGTTGGGTAGACCAGCTTTAAGTTATTTTTCCTATAGTCACTTGTGAGCTCTAACAAAACTTACGTTTTCAACTGATCTGATCACTCTGCACCATCGCTTCTATGTAACCCCCTCTGCTATCTGGCTGTTCACTATATAATATTGTATATTTCCCATTGATGACCAGCTCGGTGGACACGTATGTATGTTAAGGGTCTAACAGAATTGATCCAAACACTTGGCCCCTATATTTTGTTTTGTTGTGATGATTTTCTAAGGTCAGTCTAATATGTGCCTTGAAATTCGAACTAAATTATATATTTTGCAAAAATGTGTTAACATGTGCTTTTGCAGCACATACAATTGGACATGTTCATTGGAGCACTTCCGTTGATATATTTTCACTTTCGGAGGTGAGTAGTGGTTGCACTTTGTTAAGCTCTTCAATTTCGCAGGTAGGTAATTCTTTCATGTAGTCCACAATCCCATAATACCTAAATGGAAGTTATTGGTTTTGAAAACCATCGGTACTTATGAAGTTTGCTGACCTGATGTTATTGGTGTGCATCTTTTCATGTGTGCAATCAACACCTGGTTCGATTGGACAAAGCTCGATTTAGTTCTGAAGTTTTCTTCAGAATCCCAGATATGTGAGTCCACCTTGCTTACTACATGGACACAGACCTTTTGCTTGCATAATTTGGAAAATTATAATTTTGACGGTTTCTCTGAATAACAAAAAGTGTATCAACATATTGCAAGTTATTTATTAATTACATTTAATTTATTTTACATATTATTTTTTCCCTTGTTAATTTTCTTCATAGTTTAAAATTAAAATATTTGTGCCCTTTTTATTTCATATTTGTGTTTTATGTTTCGTTACCTCCCCTAGAGAAAATTCACTCCTTAGCATGCCTGATTGATCTTGTTTCCTTGTGCGTATGTGAGATTTCATTTACCGTAAGTGGTAAACATGTAAACTCAAATATGTATTTAATTTTGACTAAACCTGTATGCCGGGGTTTCTCAAAGATATCCTTGATGATTTAAATACTCAACACTTAGAAAATAATAAACGGAACGGAATAAACGGACTTCTCGTGGATTTCTACTAAGTCTTCTTGGTCAGAAGAGAGTCGTAGTTTTATCCGGGACACTATCCACATCTGCCTAGTAAAACACAAAATATTTTATAAATGTAAATGAAAATGTGTAAATTCTTTCAAATACTTTGAGTGTTAAACCAACCTTCCATATCTCCTAGCAAAACAATATCGTGTCTATTTCCACTAAAAGTCAACTGCATTGCTAATGTTAATCCAGATTCATGACACGGGATCAACATTAGCAAAGCCGTTCAATTTGAGTGGCAATGGATACGATAGTGTTTGCATTGAGATACAGAAGGTTGGTTCAAAAATAAAAAATATTTTTAAAAAATGGAATCATTTCATGCATATTTGAGTAATATTTATAGTTTTATGTAATCCTCTGTAGATAGGAGTACAATCCGCTGATGGTCCCAGATAAAACTATGGCCCCTTCGTAGAAATGTTGATCGGTTAATACTTCTAATTTAAAACTCTAGCAAAACATTGTAAATTAGATTTTTCTTCAATCAGGTGCACTCATACAAGCTACTATAATGACCCGACAATTGAAACGCGTTATAGATGCGCAACTGGTTGGATGGATAGAAATGGGGATCAAAATTGTGTTATTCGTAAGTATATTTATATTCCATGTTCTCAAGTATCTGATTTCGTTGCTTTTGTGAATTGCTTGAATGAATAAAATTGCAATTACACCTATTAACTGGATCAATTTTAGTGCAATTAAAATTAGCATTGCATAGCAATTTTTGTCGTGGCGTACAGCAAATTACCACTATTGTGCACGGTAGGTCACAATTGTAAAGGACTGTTTTAACACATCATTAGGTGAATTGTAACAATGCAACTTTTATGTCAAAGACAAATTCCTTTTTTCTTCTTTTATTATTGACAAAAAAAGTTCAGCTATCTGAGTAAATCTTGTTTGTACTGTTACAACTCTAGATCTTAAAATAGTATAACATAAAGAAAGTGAAACCAACAATGTAGGTAAAATCAACAAGCAATTTATTTGTAGACAATTAAAGTGAAAATTCAAAAGACTCTTAGAGTAACGTGAATTAAAATCCAAATAATCCAATAATCCTAACTATCCTAACCACAAGTCCTAAATATTGAATGTTCTGAATGAATTCAAGTAGCCTTGAATGTACTGATGTGTCAGTAGTCTAAAATGTTCTGATATGCCTGAATGATGTAATCCTGAATATCTTTGAATAAATTCACATAAATCAAAAAGTCAAGTATTAATCCAATATGAGAATGAGCACTTTTAGTAATTCCAGTGAATATTTCAAATACATAAATTATCTCTCTGAATTTGCTCTTAATTTCATAACTGTAACATCTGATTACTAAAATTAATTCCTTAATAGACTGATCTTAATGACATGAAGTTTAACATAGGAATGAAATCGTGCTTACCAAACCTATATAAATATAAAGATAAGTCCCCTGACAGAATATTCTAAAATATGAGTAACTCTAATGTAAAATCACTGTGTGTATCTGACTTTTCTCACATCAGACATGGAAAATTCCAATCTAATTGTTAAATGCTATGTAAACAAGTCTGACCTTGAACTCAATGCTGTGAATATGTTGTTTACAAAATGACCAAAGTACAACTTACCTCATGGACACATATTATAAATATTGTATATATATATATATATATATATATATATATATATATATATAACAGTACAATTTACACAATAATATGCAGTAGTCTATGTCGATTTTACATTTCTCAGTCACACTGCAATATTTGCTTCAAAACTGTGTGTAATAACTCTAGAATTTGCAATGAACGTTTCATAAATGTCACGTTAATGCAATAAAAAGACTAAATATATAAGTTATTTATGTTTATTCTGAAAATAATACATTATTATTTTGGTTTGGATAAATATCAATAGAACTCGAGCCAATACAATGAAAAAAAGGAAATGTACTGATGAAGCTATTTCATTTATGCACTAACATGCAGTTATCCATATTGAAGTGGTGGATGATGTATCATGTACTATATAGATACACTGAAATATTACGTTTTAAGTTTTATGTTGTTAATATCTAGAGAGACTAATTTGAGGAATACGTAATATTTTTAAATCGACATATCTATTTAACGATTCACTAAAAAGAAACATAGCAAAAATGCAATTTAGATGAAATGAACGATTGATTTGTTTACTATAAAGCTACATGCAACCCAGACTGTTACAACGGTGGGACTTGTGTTGCTCCGAATACATGTTCATGTCTAGCTGGTTATGACGGTACAGCCTGTACAACACGTAAGTAACTTTTACAGTTACCTTAGATAAGAGTTAACATTTCAACATTTCTTCATCACCCTTCACTGTGTTGTTATTTTAGTAATTTTTATCAGAATGTTTGTTTTTCATCAAATATGCAAATAATTTAAACAACAGCCGAAAACATTATTCTAAATTATTTAGTATTAAGCTATCTTGTTTTATCCAGTACGTGGAATATATACCTTTCCAGTTCTTTCATGTCTACCTCTCCCTGGCCACTATTGTGTCACTACACGCGCCCGCCATTAAGGTACTGATTACAAGTACTGATTTTATATGTGCCTGACCCGAAAAGACTGAATTCAAAAGGACAACACACCAAACTCTTATG
This sequence comes from Margaritifera margaritifera, assembly GCA_029931535.1. NCBI lineage: Eukaryota > Metazoa > Mollusca > Bivalvia > Unionida > Margaritiferidae > Margaritifera > Margaritifera margaritifera. Next base: position 2,577,905 of record JAQPZY010001683.1, read on the forward strand.
TATTTTTATCACTATGAATTTTGGCAGAAAGCTTCGAATTTTTAGTCTCAAATATAACAGTAAACAGTACCATCAAAGTATTTATAAACAAAAATGGCAGCTGAATCATGAAACTTACGTATATTAAATTTTATTGTCCGTATTTCTGAAAAGTCGTCGCGTAGTCATAAACAACCCGTCCCTATAATTTTAAGTCACCATATAAATTTATCATAAAAATGTTTTGAAATTTTACTGATAGATTTAATTGTTACCCCCTTCATTAGCATCATGAACTAGAAAAAAATATGTCATAAGCATTATCATTACTTTCCTCCTTTTCTTAAAACGTGGAGAATTCACTTTTTAGAATTCAACACAATTCTTTGAAACTTTAGTCACATTTATACCTAGATTCGATATATATAGTAATCCTCGTGTGCGTCCGTCCATCCTTCCGTCCGGCATACACGAATTCAACTAGTCCCACAGTTTTTGATGGATTGCCATGAAACTTGGTAAATTGTATGGTCATCACCTGAAGATGAGCATATCGGCAAGTTACTTTTCCCCCGCAATGTTTGTAAGAGTTATTGCCCTTATGCCTTGTACCACTTCATAACCTAATCTCATTAGAGCAACTGATCCCACAGTTTTTATGAATTGGCATGAAACTTGGTAAATATTATGGTCGATATCTAGATATGAGAATATAAACAAATCAATTTCCTCCAACACAATTACTTACATTTATCGTCATTTTTGTCCTGGAGGTTAATGCAAAATGTATGACAGAATCTCATTAGTGCAACTAGTCTCGCAATGTTTGATGGATTTACATGAAACGTGGTAAATATTATGTTCATCACCTGAAGATACGCACTTCAAGAAGTTACTTTCCAACGCAAAAATTGTTAGAGTTATTGCCATTTTTGTCTTGAATCTTAATGCAGTGCATGACATAAGCTCGTTAGTGCAACTAATCCTTAAGTTTTTAATGTCCGCCATGAAACTTACCAAAATGTATAGTCATCGCCTGAAAATGCGCATATCAACAAATCATGTTGCTTGCACAGTATTTGTTGCAGTTTTTGCCAATTTTGTATTGTATCTTAATGCCGGGTATGACACAGTCTTCAAGTGTTTGATGGATCGTCATGAAACTTGGTAAAATGTAATCGTCATCTCTTAAAGATGCGCATACCTGCAAATCATTTTGCTCTCGCAATTTATGTTAGAGTCATTAATACGTTTGTGTTTAATCTTAAAGCAGTGTATGACACAATTTCGTTAGCGCAACTAGTCCAGCAGTGTTGGATGGATTGCCATGACACTTGGTAAATATTTTGATCATCACCTGAAGATGCGCATATCGACAAATCACGTTGTTCCCTCAATCTATGTTAGAGTTATTGCCATTTTTGTATTGTAGCCTAATGCAGTGTATGACAGAATCTCATTAGCACAACTAATCCCGCGGTTTGTCTTGCGGTGTTTGCATGGATACTTGTGACAATTGGTACATATTATGGTCATCATTTAAAGATGCACATACTGACAAAACTGTGTGCTGCTTGATTTTTGTAAGAGTTACTGCCGTTTAACATTACAGTGTTATGCAATGTATGACGTAATTTTGTGAATGCAGATATTCTTGCAAATTATAGTTGATTGCTGTGAAACTTTATACATATTATGGTCATCATTAGAAACAGGGATGTTGTCAAATCATTGTACACACACTATTTTCAGAATAGTTATACAAATATTTGTACTATAGATTAATCTCCATCATGGTGCAGGGTTGGGATGCGGTGGTATATTTACGTGAGCATATTTCTCGCCATTCCCATAGCTGTGAGTTTGTTATGCAAGTACTTTTGGGGGAAGAAATAGTATTCTTTTTTCTTGCCATTTGCGATAAGTAGGTCTAAATCACGGTATTTACAAGTATTTGTTCAATATAGGAATTCGATGAAAATTGATAGAAAGGATGATATAAATATTGGGATAACAAATGTTTTCGTCATCTGTGTTTCTTTTTCTTTTGCTCAATTTCCTTGTAATAAACAATTCCAAATGCAGTAAACGGCATTGCTTGTATCAATAAGTTTGAGAGCATACTCATATTCAGTCATGTTGAATGCGAGATTTATTTCTTGATGATTTCTTTATGTATGTATTTATTAATTTATGTCAAAAATAGTGTGAACAAACTAAACGTTTACATAGCAAAACTAGTTTATATCTTTTGAGTCTTTATTTAAAATATGACATTGTTTGTTTACTGGACATAATTTAATTTAATAATCAATTAATTATTGTAATTATTTGTTCAATTCATAACTTAATTAATTTATTCATTAGTGGGTTTATTGACATATTCATATATGTACCTGCTAGAAGAATTAGAGAATGGTAGAATACCTAAACGAAATTGAAGGTGTACAAATTATGATCTACACTAACAAGCACGATTCTTATAATATAATTATTTTATAATTTAAAATTTAGAACTATACACAATTGAGGCAAACAAAACAACACATTAGTTTCTGTCTCAATATAATTTTTTTTATAAAATGTTTCAAAAGTAATTATACACAAAGCATACCTCTTAACGATAATCAAGCTTGAAATTACGAAATCCGACAAATAATGTTTCACAGTGATACACTATTGACTTTAATACTTGTGCAGATAAATGACATTTGCACTAAATGTTTATATGGAATTATGCTCTGGGCATTATCTGTCTCGTAATGGCGAGATGTCGAGTGATGCGCATATTGCCTCACCCTGTCAAACCGTGATGAAAATGGTCTATACAGAGGATAAGCTATGTTTCGAATTTGCTATTCTATGATGTAAATGATAACCCTGATATTGGTCAAAACCAGTGCCAGGATATGCTAGGGATATCGACCGACCTTGCTATTATCATCAAGAATACAGATTACTCTAGCACTCTTACCACTTTATATTCCCTTACCCCAATATTACCAACATAAGACTTACAGTAAAGTCAGGACATAATAAATGCACTTTGGCTAACTTTAAGTCAGAGTTAAATTTCAGCCAATCAGGTTTCTGGATTTTAGAAGTTCACATCCTCGAGTCATAATAAATCAGCCTTTTGCTTTAAAACATGTTTAAATTGGTTATAATTACCAGTATGTTTGTGTCCAAAGGGAGCCACAAAGACATTTACTGGTGAGCATTATTCTCTTTAAAGCACTTTTTATATGTTTTACGGACAAACATGCACATGTAAATAATTACATTTTATAAAGTAGATTATGATACCAATATTCACCAAATATTCACAAGATATACAAAGAAACACAATATTATTTTACCAAGAATATTTGTGATTTATACGCATTTACACATGTGTATCAGCTAATATCATGCTATTGTCTTGTAAATAATACATACGGATTTGGTTAGCGCTATTATTCGTCATTTCTCACAGAAATATTTCTTTCAGAGAAGTTGCCTTTTTTAGTTCATATTTTGTTTTACAGAAAGAAGTGGTTGTCTATTATTTTTTATCCATAAATATGTAAAGCTTTGTTGGCACCAAACAAATAAGATAATTTTAGTCAATATTTTTAATTCTTCACTTTTGATTTTTCATCAAACATAATATCAGTGTAAATGATAGATAAATTGAAGTATGAAGCGTTCAATTTCAGTTACATGTTCCCACTTGTTACCATGCTACCCTGGAACCTGCATTCCTCCTAATGGCTGCCATTGTGACGTTGGGTTCAACGGGTCTGACCAGAGTTCCTGCCTGACAAGTAAAACTAATGACCGAATCCTATCTCGTGGTTTCTTATTTTTAATTCTGCACACATTTTGTGCGTTCTAAATTACATATACAATCGCCATATTATCAGGTCAGTTAATTGTAATGCATCAGTTATCTAGTGGACGGTTCGAAATTCATGCACATCCAAGAAATGAATGTAAACATTGTAATCTTATGCAAAAAAACCTAATAGTGTATAGGATTGGATATTGGGGATTTGGGACTTTCGTACTACCTAGAACAGAACAATTGACCACCATTGTAGGACTTTATAAATCATACTATGGGTTGAATATTGGGGTTTTGAGATCCTAAAATGTAACCTACATGTAGCATTTTAGAACAAAAGTGTTCTTCACCTTTTTGGGGTATTTCAGGAACGGAATGAATCGCCTGCATTCATATGTGTTTTGCAAACCACCAGAATATTTGCAAAACAAGGAAGGGAGAAGGGAGAATGCGGGCTTGTGTCATATATAAAAAGTCTTACTATCAGATATTAGTATGAAGAGATTATATCATCACATACATCTTAAGGTACTGTTGTTGAGAAGCTGCGTATATTGGCAGCTTACTCTACTATGAAAATACATGACTCAGTTATAAATACATGCATTTTTTGTACCAGTATAAACTGAGTGTTGGAGAAGAGAGTATGGGAGAAGAGTATGCAAATGTGTAAGATAGGAGCATGTTTGCATTCACTTTTGCTCTTGTTTGTCTGTGAGAAAGTTTTAATCCGTTTACACTACAGATGGATATATATTTAGAAGCTAATTTGTCTTTATTGTATTATGATATTTTAATAAGAATACTTTTTTGCAAATAAACAACTGATCATTTCTTATTTCAAAGTACATATACACATAAACTGACACAAAAAGAAGGCATTATTATTATTATTATTATTATTATTATTTCTGCATCTTACAACCACTGTTTGGAATAGTATGTCATATATATGTAGATATATTTACCACATCATTCACTTTACTTAGTACGTCTTTCTTAAAACCACATATTTGAATTACTTTGCTCTGACAAAACTCACTCTAAAACTAATATCCTCAGAGGAGCGGACCGCCGTCCTAAAATGATTTTTCACACTTCCACAATAGTAGTCACTCGTGTTGTCTTCTACTTTGTATGGAAGTGAAAAATATAGCAATTTCAAATTTGCCAATTGAAACATAGGATTTAGTCCCTATTATACTTATGGCATTCTCAGTGACCCTGACACCCATAACCAAGGTGGACATTATGAAACGTTAAATAATGTACCCTTGGGTATACTTTTTGGCTGGTGATCACTTTTCATCTACAACATTGCATTAAAGTGGTATATTTCATGTGCGTTTAGCTTGCTTTATGTCGGTCGTGACAGCATATGTACCAGCTAACCTTACCAGCCCACGAGGTGCCCAATACCATAATATTACTCCACACTTCCAAGGGAATGACCCATATGGATAGTGATCAATTGTTTTCTTCTGGGTTGTACTAGAGTAATGTTTTTCTGGTTTTGCTATTCCTCTATAACTGCGCATTGTAGACCTGATTCGTTGGTTTGGTTGTATGCTGTTGGATTATGAATCTTGGACCAAATAATTCCGTTTTTCGTTGGTATAGTCATGTGTTGAATGAAATTATTATTTGTACTTTGCATATGACTTTGGCACGCTTAAGTATTATTGGTGATATTTATTAATTTTTTTTTCGATAAAAAGCACTTAATGATTTGAGAGTAAATATAATAGAAACAAATCATTGATGGTTCAAATTCAATTCTGAAGAGCGATTACTGCTAATGTAGCAACCATTCTGCCATCGGTGAATTACTTAACAAGGCATGTGAATATTTCTCGTATACACATTGGTGACGAGGGCGCGATTACACATTGTAGACGAAGCGCCGTTTTCATAAAGATAATTAGAAACTGAAAACCATACCACACCCATTACAGAAAACACACCCATTACAGGAAAGGATTGCTCGATTGATTGAACATTAGACCTGTCGCGATCATGGGAAGTGGTGCACAAGGCCGACACACACGGTTATTAAAAAGGTTCCAGCACAATGCACTTTTGCGAAAAATAAGGGTGTAGTGTGTAGGTGTAGAATTTGCTTTAAGTTCAGATTTATAGTTTTTTTAACAGTTGATTTCAGCTAAAATTAATAAATTAAATATGTATCTGACCTTTTTTGAAAATGAAATCATGGAAATGTATTGACAGGATATGAAAATTGAGTATGGGGTATTTTTTTCCAAGTATAAACCAAGTGTAGAGCACATTTGCATTTAGTTTTCTTTAGTATGCATCTATCAGTTTAAAAATTTGACATAATAAACCCCGCTCAAACGGAGAGTGCTTATTTATTTTTAAGGAGAATCGACAGATTTCAAAATTACGGAAATATCAACAGATAGCATTTACTCTCAAACACAACAGGATAATTACCAGAAACGAAGATATAAAAAAGGTTCTTACCGAAAAAGTCTTGCAAACAGTAATTTTTGCACATTTTTTCTCAGAAAATGTAACAAATACTAGCCAAACTACGATGACACGATTATTGCTACTAAAATCCGACAAAATAATATGGTATACTCTGCTTAATAAGGTAACATATATTTAAAAATAGTTGTTCCATTTATTTTTGTGTCAAAATTTTAAAAAATAGCATAGATTTTGAAGGATGCGAGAAAAAAAACCAGACTTGAAGTCCTAGAAGTGCAATTATTTGTGCTGAGACTGTTCTCACTTAAAGCTTTCGAGATGAGTGATAAGTTCAAATAATCAAAAACAAATAACACAGTATTCGGTTTAAGTCAAAAATCAGGTTTATTTAGTGTATTGTCTTGTGTCACTGTCCTCTCCGTATTCAGTAGCTGTTTGCCGTTACTGACACGCCTTCTATTGTTTAATTTCGCGTCAGTAGACTGTATAAATAGGACGTAATTAATGCAGGCCGTTTGGATAATCATCTCTCATAGGAGTCTACTGAAACAGTCACAGGCTTAATCGTCGCGTATCGAATTCCCATAGAGGGAAATGTTACAGATTGTACTGTACGGAACATCAGATCTCAAACATATTTCGTTCCTGCTTTGTTTAGGCTAAATATTGTTTTGGGGACAGAAACATATTTCTGTACCTCCACTGAACGCAATGCAACACATGTTTTTGTATATCACGCCTGCGAAGCATATGTGAAACATATGCGATGTTTTAATTGATTCCATTAACGTCAAACTTATATTCTTTGGCATTTAGGTCGATTTCTCTAAACCACTCTCATTAACTGCCATGAAACGTTATGGGTACGTTATCAATTGAAAAACTAACTACTACTAGTTAAAGGAGGTCATACTGACCCACTCTCACGCACTGGTAACTTAAAAGTCATCGCATTTCGCATTTAGTCCTATTTCTCTAGCGATAAAACATTTATAATATTGAAATGTTATATTAATTTCAAGGACTTGTGTACACATCTTTAAAATCTGTCACAGGGACATACTTTTCTCTTGTTGTAGTGAAACTGAGCAGTCTTAAAATAACATTCCGTGGAGTTGGTCTTACAACACTTATCTCTTGTTAGTTTGTTTCGTTTTTAAATTAAAGTTATTCACCTTTGTCTCTTTCTTTCCGTCTTTGTAATCATTCTGTACCCAAAGGAATTTCCCAGAGCATATAATTAGTAAAACTTTATTAAATTCTTTTGTATTTTCTGATTGCGTGGTTTCCGTTACTGCAAGACGTAAGAAGGTACATGCCATTAAAGTAATGTATCAGCGTTTTTTATTATTGAATTGATGATGTTGGATGTCTGCAGGACGAGAGAAAGGAAATTGAATTTAGGATATAATGCTAGTATTGCCAAGAATTTTTCTTTACAACGCAATTATATTTATTGCCTTTTTCGTGTTGGTTTCAATACACCCCTACCATGTGTGTCATCCAATTATTTCTTATCATTTTGCGACAGAATATATATATATATATATATATATATATATATATATATATATATATATATATATTGCATCACAGTTTACGATCGTTTTTATTATTATTATTATTATTATTATTATTATTATTGTTATTATTATTAACAGCAACACGTTGATTAATTCCAAAGAGAAAGACACGATAAATCCTTTGATTTGGATGCAAATGAATAAAACAGACCAATTGTGGCGTAGACGTAAAAAAGTATATGTTCTCAATCTTATTGTCCATATCATGGAAAAAGTTAAATGATATTTATGTTTCTGTGGTGCTTGAATTCAGATAGAAAGTGCAATGGGATCCTTTATTTTTTATTCTACGGCTGATCTTGGGCCATACCTCCACTCGAATAACAACAATTACGTCTTATGATGGCTCCGTATCTATTATGCTGACATGGGACAACTAGCATTTAAGTTCCCAGATGTTCATGATAAGCTTAGAAGATCATGCTACTATTAATTAGAATTGGTAGTTCTTTTGGACAGGTATGAACTCAGCTGGCATTAGAGTGGTCCATAAATCAAGATTAAAGACCATATATAGTATAGAATATTTGGTATAATATAGTAGTATTATCATCAAAGAAAGGACCCGAAATACTTCCCTTCTAGTGCGATTGAGCAGCTATAACTGATTGTGTTAAAAGTATGAGTAAGACAAGAGAAACTGTGTAAAATATAGGCTGTATAGGAACGAAAAGGCTGTACGCTCTCGTTTAAATCGGATATAATCACATGAATTTAAAACTTTGTACATTTGGTCTTAGAAAATGCATTGCTTATCATAAATATGACATATGGTGTAGTTCATGTCCCATGATATGGGGTATAGCCTCCCTGATCTCAGAAGACAGAACAGTAGTACCTAGTGTAATTATTTCCACTAAGATTGATTTATAATAAGGCAGCGTTCAGGAGATGTTTCAGCACCTTTAAATGAAGACTTTGTTTATGATGTATCTACAACAAAGACGCTCAGCTCCACATTGAAAACGCTTATTCCTTTCTTTTTATTGTAGATTTACAAATGTAGCTAAATCAGAAAATACCAGTCTGAGAGAAGTCGATGACCCATTCTCAAACCCATTCATGTGCAACCGTCTAGGGACAATCCAAACTAGTACTGTCTTTTCGATTACAGCTTAAGAAACATCTCGATTTGTATTATCAGTGCTAGTTACCAAATAAGATATACCAATTTGTCATATTATCAGCATGGCAAAGCCTCAGACGATCCAAAACTGGAGAAGGTTTATATTCGAATAATTATCAAGTAAATGATTTTCAACTAGTTCCATCATGCATTTGCAAAGCAAATGGGTTTACAAGAGCTGATGCAGCATCTGGTAGATATAAAACCTGACCTGTAGATCATAAAACCCTGAATTTTGAGAGATAATGAGTGTTTATTCTCAGCCAATTATAAATGACGTCACTAAAGTGAAGTCCTTTGTGGTTGGCTGATACAGAATCTAAAGCTCGTGCTCAAGCTCAGACGTTTTATGATTTACAGGCCTCTTCTATCACGGGTCTCAACGGATTCAATGAGGGCTGAATGGATTTAAAGAGGGGGACTCTTCTACATTTCTTGTTGAAACAAAAACCACATCTTAGGAATAGATTATAATTATAAAGGCAATCTCTTAAACAATGCAAATCTTACCGATTTTACCAGCCACTAGAGGCTAGAATTGAAGAATAGCGTTGGCGATAAAGCTCGTCTTTCGTGCTGGATTGGATTTTGACATGTATTTTACTTGTTGCTTAGGCAAGCAATCGATGTCACTGACATTTATAATATGATCAAGAGGAATTGGATACAAGAATATTGATGCATGTTTGTACTTAACAACAATATTCCTTTACTCCCTAATCATGACATAGGTTTACAGGCCATCGTAAAAAAGGAAGGCAATAAAACCTGCAATGCAAGGACCATATTTATGGCATGGTATTTTTCGGTTGATTCTGGTACGATAAGGAAATTTTAGAATTTTAGAGTTAAATTGTGGGCGGCCTACACGAGTTTGAGAAAGGTTCGATTGACAACTGACAATGCATGGTACTATAATTTTGCTAGAAAAAAACTTTCCCCTAACTTCAAATAATTTGCTGCAGTAAATATAACAGGGTAGTATCGAGTCATTAGATCAGAAAACAAAGTTTTTGTTACCAGTCATTCCTCTCCAACAGATGACGGATGGCAGGAAATGGATGGTGCATGCACAGCTAGGCCAACATTTTTATTACAGAAGACCCAACCCCGACAAAGACAGATGGACATAGTAATATCTTGATGTGTAACAGAATGTACATTTTATGTATGCTTTTCAAATATAACAATGAATAGGCATAGGGTGCGTTTTATGTCTAAATCAAAACAAAAAGTTCGCTTTGTCTGACTCAGATGTTTGAATAACTGCATAAACCTATAGTTTAATTGTACGTCCTTTTATTATTTTAAATTTGCAGCGATATCTAACAAAAACGAACGATTGCACGATTGAAACAAACAAAACGTTACTTTGTAATGTCGTCCATAGCATTGTTGGCTCCATCCGAAATCGTTGTCAATCAACGTCATTTTCACGTTAACGTTTGATTGATTGGATCTTTCTCTACATAAAGGTATTATCATAACACTTATGTATTGATTTGCTCAAAGTAAACACGCTAAGTTGCAAACTTACAGTGAATTTAACCCGATTTTATTTCCCCTACCCCATAATAAAGTTAATAAATATCACTGGACAACATGATGTCAAAAATATAAGGGTGACCAAATACACCACTTGCCACTTTCACCACAGGTCTAAAAATCATGTTTAGATACTAAATAATCAGAAACTGTTCGCATATCTTTTCTGTAAGGGTTGTGCTACGACATCATAATGTGGTGGACCTGGTTTTATAGGCTATATTTGTTACCTCAGTTACGCACGAATAACAGAATTGACTATTATCGCTTTTACGGCCCCACATAATGGCTTAAATTATTCCTGTTGTAATCATCATCATCATCATCATCATCATCATTATTATTATTACCACACTTATTATTATTATTGTTATTATTATTATTAGTAGTAGTAGTAGTAGTAGTATTGTTGTTGTCATTAGTAGTAGTAGTAGTACTATTAGTATTATTATTATTATTATTAGTGACCAAGGACAAGCGAATGCCAGTCATAAGTCTAAGCAGGGTTACGTTGGCTCACGTCAGACGAACGGACAATACGACAAAATTTTCCTACTCAATGGATGGTACATCGAAAGAGAAGGACACTTTTTGGAGTAACCAGAAGGACTTTAACTACTTGAACTTTGAGTTCAAGTCCGTTTACATTCCACCACAGCTTCCTTATAGGGAAAAATACATTTCTGATGCACAGCTAGGTATTGTGGAGGGTCATATCACAGCAAACATTTCCAAAATTCCAAGAGCAGGTTAGAGGCACTCGACTAATTTTTCAAACATTCCATAATAACTTTCCTTACACTTTCCATAGATCTTTTTTTGAATGGGTTGGTAACCAACATCAAGATTTTGATGTGTTACTTGTTCGACTGCTTGATCTTCAGCAGATTTTGGAATCTTTTGTCCATTTCCACATTCCGTTTACACACCACATGGTCATGCAGGCATCACATTTTTATTACCAAACGTATGATTGAAAACATACACCCTCATATAGAGAGACAGCGACAAATCATTAGTCAAATACGATAACCCATAGCGCCTGTCTTTACCAATATCTTTCCTTTCTTCTTTATTATTATTTTTGTTCTTTTTACAAATAATTGGAATGAAAAATGCTTCACTTTTGTCTGAATTAGGTTTAAATCTGTGAGAAAACTGAAAACTATATAAGTGTCCCTATTCCAATAAAAGTGTAATTGATAGTTTTTTATATCTTTCGTCGGAACATATATGCAAGAAACCAAATTAACTTGAGTATTGCGTTAAATCCATGACAAAAGGGAACTTATGAAATGTGAAATTGTCCCATGAAATGACATCAACAATAATTTTGAATTTTATTTTGTAACTTTGAATGTCTTTATTGTAATTTAAAACAGGTAATGTTCGCGATATGGCTTTCCGTAAGGAATATCATTGTCCTGGTCTTTCGGATACGAACCCTAATAAGGGCATCGTTGATTGCATAACCACCGACAATCAGTTCTCCACAATTATAGAACACGGTGACTGGTAAGCTCTCTCTCTCTCTCTCTCTCTCTCTCTCTCTCTCTCTCTCTCTCTCAGATACATTATATTATCTATATTTTTGCACTCCGCGGTCTTAAAATCCCAAGAACGAAAAATCTAAAGCCATACGAATTTGCTTTTTGTCTAAAAATTTAAGAATATATATCGGAATATTTTTGTTTCTGTTTTACTTTTGTAATTTCGGAGGGTATTTATCAGTTCACTTTGTGCTGAGGTATGGCAGTAAGTCGCATTTCATCCGCACTTGTTCTATTTCAAGCGATCTACACATCCTTAGACATATTTTCTTTCCCCCTGTTCTTGGTTATTTATGTACTTATTAAAAATTAAACTTGCATGGAAATTTTTAATGTTTTACTCCAGCCTCCACATATAAACTTTCTATAGAAAATATACTGTTTGTGTAGTAAACGTTTCTTCACTTACACCTCTATGTTTGATGTTACAGTATTTAAATGACCTTGCATGAATTACCTTAAAAACACCTTTCCTCCTTACAAATTTGCTTTTGTTCGACGTAGAAATTTCGTAGTTTTCATTTGAATATTTTTAAGTATTGCCAGTAAAGATATATCGTAATGATTCAATAGGGATCAGCAAAGCAATAAATGTTTCTATTCTTGATTCACACTAGGTTCGGTGTTGTATTCATCGCTAAGAGTGGAGGCTACAGACGTCTGGTCGACCTAGATCATCCTAATCGCATTTGGATCACCCAGAACTACCAGGGTTTGACTGATCAGAAGGAAGTGGAATTTAAGTTTGATTTCTATGTACCAATGCATTGCTCAGAGATAAACAGCACAGTTAAATGTAGAACAACTGATGTTCCTTTAAAAATAGAAAATGAGTTTACCAAGGTAATTAGCCAGAATAAACAGTTCAGCTATTAAATTCAACTAGTCTTTATCTCTTAATGGGTAGGTAATTCAGGGAGAACACTGAACAAATATGATTATCTTTTGTGAATGAATTTCTTGTCAATAAACAAATTTCTCGTAAGCTGTCTTACATGTATAATTTTTTCTATCTCTTATTCAGAATATTTTTCCGGGGGTTGGGGTGGAATAAGAAAAATAAATCACTCGAACTAAAACGTCAATTACTTATCTGGGTAAGATTTGCATCGAGGGATATAGATGTGATGCGGATTAGAGATATAACATGAATTCGTTGTTCAGGCATTTTCTGCTATGGAAAGGTTAGTCAAGTATTTATGCCAACACATTTACTCAGACGTTCAAATGAAACATTTAATTTCAAATTTTGCTCAATATAAATGAAACCAATTCGCAATTATTGCTCTTTCATGTGATTTGTGTTCAGAAATAGTGGCCTATTCAAATAATTGCTTTCCTTTCTTGCATCTGAAAAGCTGTTCAAATTAGCCCGATTCAAATTTATGGATCTTTCATCAAAATATGTGTTCGCCATTAGGTCTAAATGATTTATGTATGAAAAACGCACATATATTCCATTCGTAGAAAAACACTTGTGGCTATCTGTAAGTTCGTATTTAGGTCATACAATAAATTCTGCTTGAATTCTATTCTCAGTTACCTATCAATATTTCTTGGGCTGGATGGGAAGATGACCTGTCTAAAATGGACCGCTACCACGTAGAAGTTTTCCGGCTTTTCCCAGATCCGTATGGCGATTTAGAAGAAATCACCGCTCTTAAACCTGTCGCCTCTGCAGACTTCAATCATACCCATGATGGCATTTACCAATACACCTACTTTCCTTTAGAAGGTGGCATGTTTTCCGTATTGCTACAGGCATCCGATAAGGCCAATAATTCCAAGATCGCTCGACGACTTGTACTTTATGCACCCACTTCAAATATCAGCCTGAATACAGATGACGATGGCAGAATGTTTGTTTCCTCAGCAGAATCCGAGACAGGTTACATGTGGCAGACAACAAAAGTAGGGAAAACGACGGAGATAAACGTCGAATGGAAAAATCATTTTGTAAATAAGTTCATCTCAGAAGGGAAACTACTAAACAAGGTCAATGAGTATCCAATACAGTTTCAGGATATTCAAAGAGAAGGCATACTTCAGAGCTCAAAGTAAGATTATGTCTTTTTGTACGTTACGATAGATTATGTTTGGTGCTGAACATACCATGCATTTGACCTAAAACTTAAAAATAACTCAAACCTTAGAGCAAGAGTAATCAATTCTAGAAGTGGTCCTATTCTGAAAAGCCACGAACTTTCTTTGAAGACAAAGCGTTATCAGACACTTTTCGTTTAGATAAGAGTGCAAGAGCAAATCGAAGTGCCATGTATGACCTATATACGACCCAAATGATATATATATATATATATATATATATATATATATATATATATATATATATATATTAGCTTGCTGGTGCGGTATACAGTGTTCACACCAAGTCACTCGTAACGCGTATAGGGATATGACAACACTAAAATAAGATAAAAGCATCCAGAATGTATAGCGCACTAACGCAACACGCCAACTGACACTTACAGGGATATGACATTACCAAGCATACAAAACATTCAGTAGTCACTGTCGCAGTAAGACTTGACAGTAGTACATTTCCACAAATCGATATTTTATTGGTGATGTGAGACCGTTTAATTTCAAGACAATCGAATTTCCTTAGTGCAGCCCTATTATTGTACTATTTTAAATTTTACTCGGCTACATATAGATGAAAAAAGTTATAATTGTGTCACTGAAAATTCACCAAACCATATTGATTCAAGTAAATGATCACTAGAACAGTTGCTTTTCCTTGAGCGCAAACGCAGGGAATCAGTAAAAGTGGCGTTGTCCCGAAATCAAAAGCTTTGTCTCGAAGCGACAACGGCATAGCAAACACAAACGAAAATTTAATATGTTAAGCATCATAAATAATGGCACAAAACTAACCTATATTGGATTCAACCGTTTTTAGAAAGGTGTCCACAATACACATATGACCGTAATAAACAGGTGTCTGCAATGTATGCAACTATTCACAGTAAGATGTTTGTAACGTAAGGGTGTCAAAAGGGAAACGATATATGTATGTAGCCATTCGGCAGCATTGACTATAGTAATTGGAGTGGCTTTATTATCTCAAGTTCCTCCCATGTAATACCATTTAAATCGTGTTTCTTTTACAAGCACTTTACATGTCTGTTACTGTTCATTACATTTTTTTCTTCCATTTTCTTCATCAATTTTCTCTACTGATTGTACCATTTGTTTAATTCAATTTCAATTATTACCAGATGTCAAATGAAAGTTCTGTGAAAATTGTATCTTCAAAATCTCTATATCTACACACTGTAAAGGAATATACTGGATTTTCCTTCATCCATGTGGTGTAAAATAAATTCTCAAATCAACTGATTTTGGTAAAATGTGTGGACATTCTTTGTAAAAAATAAGATTTATAGAAGTGCCAAAATTGTACATGGTAAAATTTTGCCTAAGACAAATGCAGATTTGATTATGAATTGTGAATGAAATTTGAGATAAATGTATACGTCTCTATAAAAATATCAACATTTATGCTTGTTTCGTTAGCCCTTATCTTTTCATGTTACCGTTTTTTTTTCTTCTTTTTTTTTTCTTTTTTTTTTGTTTGATTGTTTGTTTATTTTTTTCTGTAATTGCAACTATTACTCTCCCACGACATTGTTTAGATTTGAAGTCACACGTTTCGTGTTTCTCTTTTTTACGAATTTGTGTTTTTCCCGTGATGTTTTTGGATTACTGTACTTTTTTTGCTCAAATTTTGTATCCAATACAAATTAACATTTCATGGATGTATTAACTCCTTGATGTAATGCACTGTTATATTTCCACATTCTTCACTTTCTAGGACATGGCTATCTTTGAAGAACTCAAAGGTTTCGTGTTCTTAAATATTTCTATCTATGTAAACTGCTTCCTTCAGCTCAGCGGCGCTCCACGACATGGACATCCTGTATTTTAATGCATGTTTTTCAGCTGGCTCCCAAATGTTAAACGATTCATCATATTCATTCCATGAGTACATATATTTTATCTTTCATTCTTTTTGTCTTAAAAATTTTTCCAACTTTGTGCATGTCATCTTGTTTGTCCTAGTTTGAAAATATATCCTCGGAAACATTATGATGGTCGTTAATTTAAAAATTGTTTCTATATTGAAATTTGGACTGTTTCGTCTATTTTAAATTTAGGTATTTGAAATGTATCAGTTGTCAAGAAACTGAATAGATTACTTCCACACTTTTCATCTATTTTCGTCCTTGCTTGCTGCAACCGGAGTCATTTCGATTGATCTGTAATGAGTGTTATTGCATTCCTCAAATGAAATTTGGTAAAAACGTCAACTCATTTTTGTGTTCATCTTTTGTGAAATACTTCCACATTCTAGTTTTTAGGGTTCTATTAAACCTTTGCATCACAGATGATTTTTTTCTAAGTGTGAAATATTCAATATTTTCATTTTCCAGCAAGTCCTTAACTTTTCTGTTGTAAAACTGATTTCCCTCTTTAAAATACTCAGGTTTTCTTCTTTAAATATTTATCAAGAGGTATGTGTATGTCATCTCCCATTTTCTTTTTTCTTGTTCAACCCAAGTGTATTTCAAAACAAATATATGACTGTCAAAGTGTATTTGTATCCAATGTTGTCTTTTTTATGGGTTTTGACGTCAGGAATGTTTAAACACTGCTCATCCACTGGGCTACAATAAACGCTTTGTAGGAAAATTATGTTCTCGCTTGCTTATATAATGTTTAGGTAGACTAATCAATTACTCATTCTTTTAATTCTGAGTATCTCATTTTATTTTTCCAGTTTAATTTTTAACCACAATTAATTGTTATTTGTGTAAGCAACTGGATTTTCAGGATCGTAGTAATGATGTCTTAATTCATGCTTTTATCGGTCATTTAAAACTAAAACGATGCAGATAATATTTTATTCCAGATAAATTATATTTAAGTGTTATCAACAAGTCAACATGACGACAGTCTAAAACGGGTGCTTTTATTTTCAGCAATTTGCAACGTTTCTTCAATCCTTCGAAACGTATAAATGAATTAAGATGTATGTCACATTTTTTCATTTCTGTGGCTGTCTCTGCTACAGCTACTTCATACAATGAGTCACCATTTGATGTTTTAAATGTGATTTTGCTTTCAATATATGTTATGTCTGTTATTATCGTAATTTGACCTTATAAATTATTAGATCTTAAAGTTGTACAGTAAATGTAGCCGAATACAAATCTGTATATTTATCCACAACAGATACGTTCATTATTCCTACCTCGTATTGTACTGTTTTAACCATCTTTCCATCAGAGTTGACGCTGCTTATTTCCATGTTATCGTAATGAAAGGTAATATGTAAATCAGTATATTTTCTAAAGCTTGGATTATATGATTGGGATGCGTGAAATCAACAAATTTGTTGGCTTTGATCACACTATTATCCAGTCCAAACTTGTAAATAAATTGACGTTATGTCTTCATACCAACATTATTGCATTCATGGTATTAAGCTCGGAAAGACATCATATCTCTGAAAACAGTCGACTTCAATACAATATAACTTTGTGCCATTATTTATGATGTGTAAAAATGTGAAATTATTATTTAGTTTTCTCTGCTGTTGCTCTGCAACAAGGCATTTCCCATCGGGACAACGCAGGAGGCTACGTTTTGTACGTTTGCACTCAAGGCAAAGTAACCACGTTAGTGTTCATTCTCTTAAATCAGTCAAGTTTTTCAGTACAACGAATATAGCATTTTATCATCTCCGTTTATTTTCGTAGGGTTTAAAATAGCACAACAGGACGGTTGCACTAGTGAATACTGAATTTTGTGATATAATACCTTGTCCTACTGCACCAGTGAACATCGAGTTTTGCGAAATAATACCTAGTTTTACTGCGCAACTAAATAGCGATGTTTGTAAATATGATACACTCAAGTCTTACAGCCCAAGTATTTTTTTTTTGGTATTATAGTGTTGTCGTATTCTTATTATAATGTATTAGTGTGAACATTTTATACTGTGTATACATTGTGTACGTTCTCGATATGTATGCTACTCACATGCACTGGAAATAAAACCACAAGTTAATCAGATTTTGAAACATTTTAACATATTTTATTTAATGACATGTTTCAAACTGTTGGCCTCAATTTTTCAATATTAGTAGGTATCTGATATTGGTAGATAATGAAAGCTCAACACATGTGAATGCATTTGTTTCATGTCGCGTACTATTTTATTGTCTATACCCATTCTTTATTATAAATAAATATTTCTTTACAACATTAATGACTCCAATAGTTTCGCTTTCAAGGGTTGGCTGGACAATTAAAGGTCCACTTTTTCGTAGTTGTAGCTTATATAAAATTAAACATTATGCACAGATTCGTGTTTCCCGGTTTGGACGACAACGAGGGTCAGAGAACTGTCAATGAGATACCAAACAAGAACGGCATCGTCCGCTTCGAGGTAGTCATGAGTTTGTCGGACGGTACTGATGAGCCTAAATACGGATGGTTCAACATGAGTGGATTAGCCGAGAATTTTACATTCAATGAAACACTTAAAGACGGAAGAACTGCACGAATTTGGGTCAGAGCCCACGACGTTCTCGGAAATACCATGAGTGACGAGACAGAAGTGCATTTTGATTCCTCAGCACCCCAGTTGAACAACGATTCAATCGAATTTCACCGGAATGTTACGCACGGGGCCTATATTTATACCTCCAGGTAAAACATTTAAAAGGGCACTCAAGCTGTCATTGACGAATTAGCATGCATGCATATCACTAATTTATTTTAATGAGGCATGTTTCAAAGAGGATGTGTATATTCAAATATATACCGCCGCTAGACTCAGGGTCATAACTATAAGCATTCCTGGTTGATTTTCTTTACCAGTATGATAAACGACTGTGAATCAGACTTGATGAACCTGGTCCCAGATTATTTTTATATATTCCAAAATGCTATTCGTTTACAAATGCACACGAAAAAAATCAATTTGAATAAATAACGGAAGCATCTGATAGGGAATATTATATATACACGTGTTAAAGAAGATTTTAATGTGTAATCTTAAAATTATATAGATGTTTATGGCTTTAAATGAATCATTATGCTATGATACATATTAAAACTGTGAAACTATTTATGGTGTCTACTTGATGAAATATTAAAATTTGAGTTTAAATCAGGTCATGTAACTGATACATATAGATAATGAATCTCTATTCTACAAAGTAACATATATATTTTACGTTTGTCAGGATCAAGTTTAAAGCTGCTGATCAGGAGAGTGGTGTTCATAAAATTGGATTTAAACTTATGCGGATTGATACAGGAAAAGTGC
This sequence comes from Margaritifera margaritifera, assembly GCA_029931535.1. Taxonomy (NCBI): domain Eukaryota; kingdom Metazoa; phylum Mollusca; class Bivalvia; order Unionida; family Margaritiferidae; genus Margaritifera; species Margaritifera margaritifera. Next base: position 2,597,328 of record JAQPZY010001683.1, read on the forward strand.
AGTACAATGGATCAATCTCTGCATCACAAAAGAATGTGAGTATGTGCATAGTCTGTTTGCTGCAAGTAACAGCCCATACGATTGAGAACGTGTCAAAGTACGTGATTATCTAAACATGTTAAAGTTTCCTAGTAGTATAGATGTGTCTTTTTTAAGGGAGCATTTTTATGTTTCTCCCATAGGAATATTGAAAATCACCAGACCAAGACCAATCATTTTTTTTTTTGTTTTATTGTCCTTGTCCAAGAATATGAGAAAATTAACTTTTGAACTTGAAATTCACTAAACCAGCACTAATGTGGGTATTTTGAAAATAATGAAAATTAAAAGACAATACAGATTCAAGACAATTAGCAAGCAACACAGCGGAGAAGCACGGCGGCAGGTCCTCACGCTGTGCAAAGTACAACACTATGCACATCATAATTAATGTCCCAAAGCTATATTGTACTGAATTAAACAGTTTCCAACAGGTGATACAAATAGTTTATGAGTTTAATATTAAAGCACCTATGTCGTTATAAAGAAATAATGAGTGATTGCTAGTGTTGTCACGGCTAGTGAGTTACAAACTAATATACAAGAAAACTAAAGTGTTGATTGCCTGATTTAAAACATTAAATGGTATAATTCAATGCTTTAGAAAACATGCTGATTTGAAGATTAAATTAAATGATGATAAAATTGAATTAAAACAGATTGATATAAGGAATAAATAAATTGCGTATTGTATGTGAATAATTGCAATATTACCAAGAAAAAAAAACTATTCTGAAACTCAATTTTTCGGATACAAGACATTGCACATTTCTGATAAGAACAATTTGAATTTGACAATGATGACTCTATCTAATGATACAGAGCACAGAGTAATATAAGCTTTTGCCAGAATTTACATGAGGATGATGCATGCGAGTCTAGTAACAATAGTAACAATAGATCGTTACCAAGCGTTATTCGGTAAAGATGGTTTTGCCAACATTAAAAGTGATAATAAGTAAGGAAAGATAAAACTTGCCACATTCTGACAAAATTAAAGAGGGGTTAGTGCAATAATGTCTTGATCCAAACGCTGGTCTATAGCTATCAGATTATTTGAAATTTAAAGAAAAACTATTGGTATGAGCTGTTAAAGGTCATTCGACAGTCTCTAGACTTTAACTATTCATTCAAGTACCGAGTGTGATTTCCGAATTATTTTCAGACTTTCGATGTCAATAATATGTTAGTAATATCATCAGACCAGTGAATAATAGGAATATGTAAGTTTAATATAAAAGACATCAATTAGTGTTATATCTTAAAATCTCATCAAATACAAAGTCAGTTCCAAATCTTTTGAACGGCATTCGATTATATTTACCAAAGTGTTATGTAGACATTTATGCTGCACTACCTATAGCTGAATACTGTTTGTTTCTACCATATTTTGCTAGTTTCGAGCATTGACACTCAATCCCAGGTGTTTTGAGTGTTTATGACTTTGTGCAACATATTACTCGAATAATGATCTAGGAGCCAGATTCACTGACGTATCTGAGGAAAGAAGTCACTCACAACACATATTATAGGAAATAGTTCTTTTCAAAGTGTGCTTCACGAAACGTTTTATAGCTAATAACCTTTGTAGGACACTTCGTAGCTTTACGAAAGATAAACAGTTGAAATCAGACAGAGCTTGACGTGTAAGCAGATCATATATAGTCTACAATTTAAAGTAAATTGTGATAAATGCTAAAGTTTTAATAATTATTGGTTTAGTAACACCAAAATGTGAAAGATGCGGGATGTGGTAGTGGTGATGTTGATGCTATGATAACAATGAAGAGGAGGAGGAAGCTAACGTTCACGACGATGACGATAATAATGATTCCCTTACGTTATAATAAAATAAATTCCTTGTTTCTTTTCTTAAGAAATAATTACGGATGCCATATTTTTCCAGCGATTTAATTATTCTGGCGGTAATGGCTCCACGAAAGCAACAATTGTTTACTAGAAAATGAGTCATGCATTGACATACCAGTTGTATGTAATTTGTAGCAACAACATTTTGGTACAGAACAGGATGAAAGAAAACGGTGGTCATCATTTTGGTAGGCAATTAAGAGATAACTAAACCACAGAAACATATGTGGAAAAATGTAATCGTATACATTCCGGTAAGCCATTCTTGCGCACAGCAAATCTGTGAAGCACGGCCTTTATCCGTCTTTCGGTTAGGACAAATAGGATTGAACAAGGAATTAGGAATTGTAAACTGAGAACGTTATCAGGGGCCGGCAATGCATAACATACTGACACTGAACGAATACAGTTTGCAGCGTATAGAAAGAAGTTTAGAGCACCATTAGATGTTCATATAATAACAGACCATTGCCTGCTGCATGATGGTGCTCTTCCACAGGATTTAAGATTTAACACAACACTTTCAAAAACTTCGTAAGTGAAAGAGTGTAGTAACCAAGACTATGAACATGAAATCATTTCCCTCCACTACAATACAATTATTTTGGAATGAATTGAGGAATCATTTAGTGACAAATATAGCCATGTAATTGTGTCTTTAAGAATACATCAAAAAGGATATTGACATAATAGACAATAGAAAGGGAACAAGTATTGACATAACAGTCAACATGATGAAACTGGGATCTAGTGAAAACAATTAACAATAGCACTTTAATGAGATGTTTATTTATAATCCAGATTAATGATGAGTGAATCTCTTACACCCTAGCTCACACTCTTACTTCCACCTCTCATAAACTAAACTATAACAACTGAAAAACCCTACCATACACATGCACACAAGCTTCAACAACGGATATAACAAAATGGTATCGTTCCTCAATAAATACAATTAAAGCATGGATTTTCAACAAGCAATCACAAGTGATATCGTTTCTCAGTGGTATGATCAAATTATAGCTTTTATTAACAGATGATTGATATAATGATGTATCAACAAACATGATCAATGTCTAGAATTATAAAAAATATATGACCAATGTATGGAATTATGAACAAATATGATCAATGTTTTGTTCATCAACTAGTATGATGGTGCATTAGATTCTAACACACATAATGGCATTGACTTATATATATATATATATATATATATATATATATATATATATATATATATGTGTGTGTGTATGTGTGTGTGTGTGTGTGTATAGATAGATAGATCTAGATATACTGACACAAAAAGTGATAACGGCGCTAACACAAAATAGTTTATTAACGTTCTGAGGTTAAACAAGCTCTTCGTCGGAAGAGAAAACAACTTGCATCCACAAAACAAACACTAAACACAAAACACAAAAGCCAAGAGGAATGCTTGACTCTTACATGTTTGTCTGACTAGGAAATCTGCAAACAGTGGATGCAAATAGAAGAAGCAAAGAAGAACACATTGAAGAACTGTCTTAAAACGGGTAAACTACATATATATTGTATGCTGCCGTCAGCCCAACAAAGTCGATTAACGAAATCAAAGAAGGGATTAATGTGCCTATCTCACAGAGAACCAAAATAATTAAACATAATTCCAAGCTCGGGAGAAAGGACGGAAGCCATGCGTGGCGAAATATCAACGCCATCTACACAATTTACAGAATACAATTTTATCTCGGTAAACTCCTGGCTGGAGTTTTGATAAAATTGCATTGGGAAGGTTATACGTTGTGATTTGGGCCAAATTTCCTGTGAGTTCTCAATTGTAGTATCCAGTATATTCAATGGCACAGATTTTGCATTTTAAAAAATAGATTACATTTTTGCTTCGACATCCTAAATTCTGATTGATAGTTAAGCTAAATCCAGTTGTCGACCGCGGACAAGAATGCCTCTAGAGCGGGAACATCACTAGGGGTGGGACATACACGCTTTTTGAGCGGAATCTATGAAGCTTATATCATTACTGGCGTTGGATTCTCCAGCCACGTCTGTGAATTTGCCCTTGAGTCTCATTCTTCGTGCAAAACTCGCGAAGTCTTTTTTCAATTCCAGTACTTTGTACGTTTCTGGCAGGGAAAACAGTTGAGGCCCTTGAAGAGGAGACATGACAGAGTCAGACGAATTAAACAATGACAGCTTTTTGACAATAATGACATTCCGGTTTGCCGAAAGTATTTTCCTCCGAAACTTTCTATTCTCTTTCTTTTTCGCTCTTCCGTGTACAAACTAAGTTTGGGACTTCTCTGTATTACGTGATCTCTGGAAAATGTGCTGTTTTGTTTGTCTTAAAGTTGCCTATTAGGTTCGTTAGAAACGTATTTAGTTTTCTCATGTAGTAACGAAATGTTTTTAAATCACAATGTGTTCGGAGAAGTTCAGTTTGGAATTTAATACCTGCCCTCAATTATCTGGTTTAATGTAGAGATTTAGCTTCCAGGATTTTCTGAAGCTTCAGAGAAGTAAAATGAAGAATAGAGTTCCATCCTTTCATACAATATGCGGAGGCTTCACCCGCAGATGGGGCGAAACGTGAAATTTCAAGCCTAATGGGACATTTTTTGTTTTTCAACTAGGTTCTATAATTGGCTAAATGATGTTCCGCCCTGATTTTCTTTTTGTTAAGAGATCTCAGACTGGAAAAAAGAGACCGAGTATCCATGCTGAAGACGGTGAATATGACACAGGAAAATAGGAACATTTTACAAACGAGAACCACGACACGAAAGAGTAAACAGACATAAAACTAAAACATAGAACAAAATTCTTCCAGACAATGCAGGCTGTGACATAAATAGAAGATTTATTAAAAGATGCCAATGCAACAAACAACCTAACCCTTGAATGGCGCCGGCTTCCCAAGTTCTTTGTGTAAGAGGACAAGGAAATGCAAACCAATAAAACAAATAATATAAATTGACACAAAATATGATAGCGGCGAAAATAACAGAACGGTTCCCAATGTTTCGAGCTAAACAAACTTTTTGTCAGGTTAAGAAACAGCTTACATCGACGAAACAAAGACTAAATACAAAACCCAAGAGAACTTCTTGACTCCTACATGTTTGAATGACAGGGGGAAATCTACAAACAAGGGTTTGAAACATAGAAGAAGTTAAAACGAAAACATTGAAGAACGGTCTTGAAACGGATAAACTACATGTATATTTTGTGCTGCCGTCAGCCCAATAAAGTTGTATAACAAAAATCAAAGAAGTGATAATCGTGCCTATCGCACAGAGAACCAAAATAGTTTGACCTAATCTCGTGGCATCCATGCGACGATCACGAGATATTTCCGATCCAAAGCTCCTGACAAATCATTAAGGAACAATCTCATCTAGTCCGCTCCTCCCAGCCTGCCGAAAGATTCCGCAAGAACCACCCTATCCCGCAGACCCGTTGGTCCAGAACCCTTGGCCCTTCACAGTGAGTTAACCAGTATCGTTCATCAAACCAACTTCACCACTGACACCAGTATGCGGGTTACTCAACCCCAGAGAGTTCGACGACTCTCCGTAATAGCTAAAACTCTATAGATTGCTTCTGTAAACTTGGCAGCTTCTTGACAAGACTCGTCTGTATTGTCACGATGCAGAGAGAATTTGGGCTATAAGTACTATCGTCGTGGTCACATCCACGCCCAGAGAACACATAGAAAACCGGGTTCTCCACTGCCGGCGTTTTGTGCTTGCATCAGTGAGTGAACAAAAATCAAAATATTTACGTCGCCAAGATAACAACTAACACAATTCGGGTAACGATGTATGCGACAACGAAATCCATCTATATTTTCATTCATAGATAATGCATTGACATTTTCGTACACACAATTCCTTGATGCTCATCAAGAGTAAATAATTGCATGATATCAAGCATGTATTAAGAATCATAACACTTGTAGAATATCACAAGTCGAAATCCGTTCCCTATTTTGGAAACATCAAGTAAAATAGTTGCATTGCGAGATTCGTCTCGTGTCTTATGTTAATGTCTTTTATTTTTGCTCAGAACGTTTCAAGAATACTTATCGAGGTTTCTCAAGTTACCAGTTTGTACTGTTACGCGATCTGCGCCAAAAACTGAAAGCAGACAGAAAGGCAGAATATCCCCCATACAAAAATCCTGCAAAGTTTCCTTAATAGGTTCTCTGATTTGAAGATATGCTTGTAAAAACAAAAACAGCAGAAATAGTGTGTCGCTATACGATTACATCACTCCCAAGATTCTGACTCTCTGTCTCAATATGTCCTAGAACAAGACAAAAAGAGTTTTTGTTAAGAAGTGCATTGAAAATTTCGATAGCGAAAAACACTATGTGAATTTTATCACGGTTCCTACATGCACTTTTTATATTTTTCGTGCCGACGTTTCCTACCTAATCAAAGTTAAAATTGTTTAAATCTGTTTATTTTATGTTTACTAATTTTCCTAATTTTAGTTAGAAATGTGTACATTACAATTCCACATATTCTTTCATTTATCTTGTAACGGTATACCGTTATCATTCATTTTGTTTGTTTAATTTGATTATATAATAACAAGAATATTAACTCGCTTCACTGTGTTTGTTCTTCTTAAATGTGTATATATCAGATTCGAAAACATTTATTTACCAAAGGCATTCCTTTTTCTTTAAATTCTTAATGTTCCTATATTTTTCTGGTTTTTAATGCGGCAGTATTAATTTAGTTTGATCATTCTTTTGTCTATTATATTACTATTTATTTTTTTGGGAGAGGTGGTTGTTGTGCCTTATTGTTTTTGCTTTTTTGGAAAACGACGTTAATGTGTTGTAATTTCTGCTTTAAATTCCATATTGTTTAAAATTTATTTTTAAAAATACACTTAAAATTAAGTAAGGTATTTTTAACTTGATATTATTTTAATGATGGGGACAGTTATATTATTTTATAGATATCCTGCAACACTAACACTGATTGTAAATGCGTCCTTGAGAAGTGCTTCATTCAAAATCAGGTTCTAGACCTCGACAACTGCTGGTTTATGACTAAACCTGAGGAGTTGGATCATGTAAACATAACTGTAGAGGTTACAGTATACAACCAAGCGATGCTGAAGAAAACTTTCAACGTGTCTGTACGTAATTAGCATTTTATTGCCTGCAATACTTCATTTATTCATTTTTTTTAGAGCTAGAGAACAACCTCTCTGTTCCAGACAACTTAAATATATATATATATATATATATATATATATATATATATATATATATATATATATATATATATATATATATATAAGGAGATATCTCAAGTAAAGGTTAGACAAAATCGATGAGAGTAAAGATAGGACGGAGAAAAGAACCAAGAAATTCGCTCTATTTGAAAGGTTACTTTAAAATGGATACTAAATTTATGGGACTCACACTTTGATGAGCGCATCGTGAGGAAAATAATAATTTAACACCTTTAACAATGTCAGTTTCATGAAATTGATGAATACATTTGTGCGCGGCATTGATGGTTTGGTATGACTTCTACAATGATAAAACCATGCTAACATCGCAACACCATCGTTTCACCTACAGGTAGGGATTATTATTGTTCACAAAAAAAAAATTATTTTTACAGAATGTTGGAAATGAAATCCCATGAACGTATCAACATCATATGTGTACCTAATAGTATCTGTGATAAATTAACATTCATGCATAATGATAAATAATACGTTAACTGTAATAACAGAAATTATAACAAACAAGTTTTCATTCAGATACTTTTCTTAACACCAATTCCATTCAGTGATAAGTACGTTAGATCTATTACCTATGCAGCAGATAGATGTCTCTTATTCATTTTTGTTTCTCTTCTAGGTGGTCAAGTTATATGAATTGACTGGCCTTCAACATTGTAAGTCTCCATATTGTTAAATTCACGAGACGGGTACTATCTATTCCGTAATATATATATATATATATATATATATATATATATATATATATATATATATAACCCATTGCTACCATAATAATATCGTGCGATTAATATTGTCATGTCTGCAAGATTTCAAAAAGCATTTTCAGCAACAGAGTATCTTACAAAAGTGCTAATTTCACATGAATGAGTTCAATTATGTCTACCTTTTGTCTGCCTTGTTACAAATAAAAGATTCAAATTACTCAGCTATTTCATAAATTGTTGTAACAACAAGCCCAATTGTGAATTATATTCATCACATGACGAAAATCACAGACCTTATTCAATAAAACCGCAAATTGATGCATTTAAATGACTAAAGTGCATATGGATATCAAAGACCATGTTGTTTGACGTCAATAAGGAAGAATAATGTTCCTCTCAGAACTTTAAACTTTTTTTCAAATAAAACTAAATTGTCATTTGGTGTTAGCATCTATATCTGTCAACTGTTGGCTTTTCGTTTAGCCAACATCTTATTTTCATTTTATTACTGAAACAAAGATCAAAGTATCAAACTTGTGTAAGTATACGCTCATTATGTACTTAAAGTCGATTGATTTGTAAGTTATTACATTTATGGAATCTCCACATATAATTCCCTTTTAGGACCTTTGTGACTACTTGTGAAATGCGAATACATGCATCGTTTTCCGTACCCATATTATATTGCCTTTAACGAATACGTTGCTTTGACACTTTAAACGAAATAAATCTTTTCAAGTTCGTCAATGTTTTCAGACTCTTTGCTCGCTCTCCAATGATCGTACTTAATGCATTATTATAGAAAATTAAATGGGAGTCATGCATTATTTAGAAGAAGGGTGATTTCTACAGCTATTAAATTTTCTGGTCCCTCTCATAAGCTACCTGAATATTGAATTATTCTTCATTTATGGTCAGAAAAGTCAACATAGACGCAGATTTGATAAATTTTTCATAACATATTCAAGCAAGCATTTTTTTTACATAAGTACAAAATATTGGATCGTTTCTTTCTCTTTTGTTTATTTTAGACTCAGGTCCAACAAATATGCGGGTAGCAGAGAGTAATGCTAATGGCGTTCGCTTGGAATGGGATCTCCCGAAAACTGAATCCTGCTACGGACGGACGGACATTGTGATCATCTTGTACATGAAAGATGGCTCAACCAGAAATTACACTGTCAGCAGAAATACTACATTTGTAGACATAGTCGGATTGGATCCAGAAAAAGGCTACACGGCAGCTTTCAGCCATGATAACGGAAAGCAACTTTCTTTTCAAACGGGTAATGCAATTTGTCACTGAGCATAATTTTTGGACAATGCTTATTGCAATAAAAAAAATCCACTTTTGAATGAATATTGTCTTTGGTCCTCTGACAAGTGTCAATTCAAATTTTGGATCAAAGTAAGTCACATTCTTATAGTGTGTGTCAGCCTCATGTGTCCAAACAGTTTCATGCATTCAATATATACTGATATTTTATGTGATGAAACTTTTATCACTACGAGCATGAAACAAACAAATATTTGACAAATTGTAATTTTGGAGTTACCTAATTGCCTGTCTCGACTAGAAATGTACACAGATAAAAAAGCTTCTTCTCGATTATATAGACATTTTATATAGACATTGATACCTAGTAAGATTTTGTGAATGCATTAACATTTATATTTTCTACATTCCAGTACTACTACCAGAAATACTTTAAGCTTTAGCTAAGTAATTAAGATTTGCTTGCATGTTTGTCTTCGTCATTATCATTTCCATCGTAAGTGTCTTTGTTATTTTTGTCATTCTACACCTCGTCATCGTTGTTATCATTGTTGCCGCCAAAATCATTCGCCTGATCGTTGTCTCATCGTGATGTACGTCGTGATGATCTTTATTTTAATTATCATCACCGTCATCATCAACAACATCATCATCGGTCCTTATATACTAAACTATCTTGATTTCTACCTCTCCTCTTTTACCGTATAGCTGCCAAGGAATATTCGATATCCACAGCGGCAATAATAGGAGGAGTATTAGGTAAACTAAAAATTTCCACCTCTTTATTTCTAGCCTTACATCCGTCTATTTACCAATCCATTATGTCTATATATCCATTTAGAAAGATACTGATGTTCTGTCTTATATCAATGTAGGGCAAATACAAGTATAACCGATGTCAAAATTAATGTTTAGTTTCATCAGAAATGCGTGGTGTGCAATTAATATTTTTGCTTATGTTTGCTCTTCAAACTACAGTTTTTGTCGACAGCCATATACAAAGTTTCTTTCTCTTCTTGTGCAAAATGGTCCATGTTATTTACCAATATTATCTGATCAGCTTTGTTGTAATTCATATAGAGCAATTAAGGCAGTTTGTAAATATGTCGTTAGGGGCTAGGAAAATAAGTTAGAATGTTATACTGGTTTCGAGAACGCTTTGTCACAGATTTAACTGGAAGGTTTGTGAATAGATTTATAGAAGATAAGACATATTAGCATAGTGATTACGTTTAATGATTAACGAGTGTCTCAGCTTTCGGGACTCATGCGTGAACACAACGAACGAGTGAGTTCCTTTTCTGAAACACGAGTCAAATATTTAACACGAAATATATGAAACATTAATAATAGAAATTATGAATGAAATATGAAATATAATCATTATACAACCATTTATCATTATATTTATTATATAAGTCGTGAACAACATTTATTCGCAATTATCTTTGTCATATTAGAGAATATATAATAGAGTAGAATTATTATAATTATAAAAGTTGAAGCATTGCCCACCAAAAGTATTTAATTATTTTTTTTTTTGGTAGTTTCAAGAGTTCTAAGATCACAGATATAAAAATATGTTACATTGGGACAAAGAAAGTCATTCGAGTTTCACAGTAGTTGTGTAGTTTGTTTCCAAGCTGAGTGTATAAATCCATTACGCCAAGTACATTCTTCAATTAACAATGGCGTCTTCTGGTATGAACGTTTGCTGAATCCCCAGTGGGTCCGAGCCAGAAGGACTAAGGTTTCAACACACCCAAGGGACTCTGCGAACAGTGATCCTAGAAAAGCATGTACGATCGCTATTCTTACATATATACAACTTTGAACTTTTCAGATGCAATTTAAAGTTTCCCTTGCGTAGGTGCCTTTCCGGTACGTTGACTTTACCCGGAGTTTGTTCGGTACGACGTGCACTTTCAATCATCTGATATAAACCAGATGTGCATATCGCAAGAGAGCCAACTTCGAAGATCTATTGCGAAATAAAAACTTAAGCGAATCATCCAGTATGATATATGTCATTTATAAATAATAAAGCCACGAAGAAAACCCGCAATTAGCACGTAATTGCGCGAAATTACAAAGATTCTGGACCATATTTTGATTATTTTGATACACACAATTATGGACCAGACCGGTTGACATATACGTTTTTTTCTTTCTTACGTATACAATGAGAACTTTGCATATTCTAACCGAAAGGAAATAATTGTGCCAATATGTATTACTTTTCCCTTTCCAGCGGCTGTAGCTATCATCGGACTACTAATAGCAATCTTTATAGTGTTGCTAAGAAGGGGAAGACTCGAGCCTGTCCGAAGACGTCTAAGTCGTTTGACAGTCCGATACCGCAACACAATCAAAGGACACAGCAATCAATCATATGCTGTAAGTGAATGTTCCTCAGAATCCAGCAGACGGGGATTAGTTAAACTGGTTCAAAATTAATATTCATTTTATGTGGAATAAGTAATATTATATTACCTCTTAATGTATTTTTATGATAGCTTTGTAGCGATATTTTTCTGAAAGTTATAGATATATGTGCATATGTATATACATGCAGTTACGTATATGTATGTCGTGGGTTTAACGTCACGTAAGCGCAATACTGGCTATAAGGTGCTGATTAAAGGTAAAGTTCTAAAAAATGTATTTATCAGGAGCGGATCCATAAATACAATTTAGTGGGAGCATAAACAAGTAGTGGGGGCCCAAGTGGTGAAGCTCTGGCATTTTAAGCGTTTCCAGGGCATAAGTTTAGCCATCTACTGAAAAGAACACTTCCTCTAACGAACGTTACGGTTACGGTTGTTACAAGCTCATTCTTTTCTCTTCTTTTTTTTGGGGGGGGGGGCAACGTGTCTGTTCCCCCTTGGATCCGACTCTGTTTATTAATGATTGTGTGTCTGCGCTTGTGAAGGAGAGAGAGAGAGAGAGAGAGAGAGAGAGAGAGAGAGAGAGAGAGAGAGAGAAAGTGAAGCCGGGATATATTATATTCGCTTTTTTGTAATATATGGTATATGAATACTGTTTTGTCTATGATATACAGACCAGCGCGGTCGATGACCTATATATCTACGGAGGAATGACATTTGATGAACGTCAGTCATGGCATATGAATCGTGATGACGTCGTCTTTGAAAGTCTCATTAAAAGCGGTCGCTTTGCCAACATATACAAGGCATCTCTTCACTTCAGTTCCAAGAAACGTCAAACTGTGGTCGCAAAGAGTCTGAAAGGTTTCCTTCTCCATCTCGGTCTTCCTCTCATATTATATGTGTGTGTGTGAGTGCGTGTGTGTGTGTGTGTGTGTGTGTGTGTGTGTGTGTGTGTGTGTGTTCTGTACAGGTTGAGAACTCATAGCGTTAAGATGAAAATAGAAAAGTAACTGTCCAATCAAATGTCAGGCCTGTGTTGTTCTATTTTCAAAGACAATGAACATAAAACACTTATATTAGCTTTTGTAGCATAACATTTTCATTAACACCAGTACAAGTATAAACACAAATCAATTTTAAGGAAATAGGAAAACCTACAAGTTAATCAATCCACTTGAAATTAGGAAATGGAGAAATGGACTTCAAAATACCACACAAACCAACTAATTTTTTCACGATATAACTAAAGTGAATGTGTAAGAAAATACCACCTAATGCACAACGTTTTGTTTGCAGACAGTTAACTTACAAAATTAAATTTACAAACTCTATGTTGACATAAATTCAGCCATGCTTATACAAATTATAACTTTGATTATCCTACGATTAATTTGAGCGAAACATTAAGACTGAGTATAGTCATTTCATTCCAGTTGTACATGACAATATATACATATATTAACCGTTTTCTTCCTTCAGAGGGATTTACAGACAAAGATAAGGAACTAATGATGGTCAAGATCAATTTTAACGGAACTCAAGTTGGCAATCACCCCAATGTGCTTAAATTTATTGGAGCTGTAATAGACGATGAGGCTAGTAAGTTACATTTACATGAATTCGAAAAACTATCTTCAGGTACCACATACGTATTTGTTAAAATATATTGGACTGATACAGTTGTATGGTCAACGTGACAAAAGCCTGTTCATGAATCAACAGGCTTGTGATAAATAGTACTGCCATGTATGTATAAGATTAGAAATCACTAATCATGCTAGCGAGGCTTAAACATAAATAATTTCCTTTTGTAATTCTATTTACTAAAATATAACACAACTTTACCTAAGGACAACACTTTCAAAACTAAGGAGACAATTATGACCACAATCTAGGTACCACAAATCTCCCTTCACCATCATCAGCGTGCATCATATTAGACATATTAGAATTTTAATGGCTTTTTTATTTTATTTTTATTTTTTTTTATTTAAGTTGAAAGTCAGCAGAAAACTCTGATAGCATATTGCATGACTGCAACAAGGTTTGTTAATGGCTTATCAGAGGAGCCATCACGAGTTGCATTTTCAACCGTCCTAGCAACGATTAACTGTTTAAATATTTAAAGATCACGACAGGCGATCAATAAGTCGTAATATCCTAATTTTTAGAAACGTCGTTCTTAGCTCGTGCGGTGTTAGAGGAGGAACGATTCCACATGCCGGCTACATTTGTACACATTGAAATAAGACCGAAGAAAAACACAGACTGTACACCTTTGATAGCATTTATTTGTCTAAATAATCCAGTACTTTTCAACACAGAACCGCTCTTCAGTCTCAACGGCAGAATCTGCGAATGTACAATCGTTATATTTAGATAAGGTAGATTTAGACAGTAGAAAATGTAGATGCGAAACGGATGCTTTTCGTATGGCAGAATTACTAATATGTTTCTTGATTAAAATCATATATTTGCCTTTCAGTGAAAACATAAAGTAAATTAGCATCTTTTTTTAATTGTGTGACTGCTTCTGATCTTATGTTTCCCTGTTTCTGTTTCTGTTCTTTGACACAGAACCAGTTTAAATTCTAAATAGAATAGTCTTGACATCTAACAACAAAAAGAGGGAATGCCATTTTCACATTAGTTTGTTTAACTTGACAGTTGGTCCATTCATCATCTTTGAGTATTGTGAAAATGGTCCCCTGAAGGACTACCTGGAAAGTCAGAGGGAAAATGTCACCTTGCAGCTACAGGAAAAATTGTTCCGCTTTGGTCTGGATATCTGCAAAGGAATGGAGTACCTCCTTTCCAAAAAGGTTGGTGTAACGAAAACTTGGTATTTTCTGGAAGAAGTTGAAACATGTACATATTTCTTACAAACAATAGCTGTTCGTTTAAACAGTTTTGATAAAGCAAACGTGGATTAATATAAATCATTATTTTTCCTTGTGTTAATTTATATTTGTGGCATCTTATATTTTGCTTACACCTTCATGCCTGCTATTACATCACATTATGTTTATATGTTTATACGTACACAGTTTTAACCAAACATAAATTACATGCAAGGTTCATTGACATTTAATTATTTTCGTCGGTACCAAGGTGGATAGATTTTTTTAAATAGATGTAAATGAGCTTCATCTGTTTCATTTGTTTTTCAATGCTAATTTCTTATCCTTTTTATTTTGGTTTTTGTTGTGGTATTGCGATATATTTACTCTTTTTGCAATACACCCTACTATCTGTTTAGATTGTTCATCGTCGACTTGCTGCAAGAAACATTCTTTTGACCTTCCTGAATGAAGTCAAAATATCTGGGTTCGGACCACAGAACTTTGAGCTGGATGATAATGATGGAGATTCTGAGAAGAAGGTGGGTATCATCAGTGTCTTGATTGTCCCTAGTTAATGACCCAGTCAGTAAATGGAACATTTGGGAAATATATACTAGAGTTCATCTTCAATTCTAATCGAAGAAACATAAAATGTTTTTCTCTTTCATATAATATGCAAAAACGTTTTAGTAGGTAGTATGTAAAGTACCGAGTAAAATATTTGCGACTCACGTGATTTATGTTAATATGGATTTTTGTGTATAAAATTTATTTTCTGGTTCACACTCCAGAATAGTTTCCTCTTCCGTTTCCATTGCGTATGCAATCCTATTATTTCATTGCTGGCCGATTTGCTCGACATGGTTAACTGATCATTCTGAAAGTATCACACTTGACTTTTGTTTTTCCTTTCCTCCATACAAAAAGTAGAAGATATCTACGTTTCTTGGGCAGATATAAGGACATATTTCACGAGAGAAGTGGGAAACATTGCATTGTCACGAGTGGCGAAGCAAATACCGTCGATTTGCATGGATTTTTTATCCATTATGTGCCATTGCGATTACCGGTTGCATTAATACTTCAATAAAAAGAAGTTCCGAAATTTACAATAATTTTAGGACAACGATCTTTTACAAATTGATCCTGTACAATAAATAATGCTTCTAATTGTGTGATTTGTTCAATTAATGATTGTTTTCAAACGAAAATGAATAAACGTTTATTTTCGTTAACACATATCTTTCGCGGATTAATACAGTAAACATTGTTGAGGTTAATAGAAATATAGAAATATCATGGAGCAGTCACATCCGACAGATTTCAGAGAGTAACATCTTTAAACAAAGATTTTAATGATCGTAAGTTACTTGTATGGGTTTTAGTTCTATATTTAGTGTATTTCTGCATTCACACGTAAATGTGTGGCCTTGGCAACCTTGCAGTATAGTTCGCTAGAAGACGCTGCACCCAAATTTCGATTGTCGCATAATTTTGGTTTACAATCAATATTCATCAATGCTCGATTTCTCCATCGTTTTCTTGAAACATGATTATGATTGTGTTGAGAGTTAGAATCGCTACTTAGCCAATTCTATTACTATATTTAACGAAGAGTTTTTCCTAAAAGTGTCTCCGTTTGTCGTAGACTACCGTATGTATGGGTGACAGAATATCTAATAGCAACAGTTCATGTAAGTTCAGTCACTATTAATTTGCAGGATTAATTTGAAAAACTAATTTAAATTTGTTTTTAATACTTGTAACCCGGATTTTTGTTTTTTGAGCTCGTTTTAGGCATTTTATTTTTTTGCGCCTAATTATTGATTAAATAAATGTATAGTATGGAGGGTCTACGGTCTTGACACATTTTAAGAACTGTTCATCCTGAGAGAGAGAGAGAGAGAGAGAGAGAGAGAGACAGCGAGAGAGAGAGAGAGAATGATCAAAAGAACAAGAAAGAAACAAAAATGAAATGGGTTAAAAATACAAATACAGATTTGAACAACATACATAAGAATATATATATTTCCTAAATGGGAAAATAAAGTAATTCCAAAAATGATATCGCCACTCTGGCGATATCATTTTTATCCCAGTATATGTCAGTATCTCATTATGATATATATAATAAAATACTCATACCGCACAAAACATATGAAATGTTACGTTATCCACGTAGCGGCTTAGACTTAAAGAATTGTTATGGTCAAATATTATGACGGATCAGACAATGCTGGTTGATTTAGTATAAAATGGTTTGATAATTTGTTGTTTTATAATCTGTAAAAAACTAATAAGTTTGTATAAGGTGAGAATAATGTCCGCGTAATGGTGTTGGTGATAATAATTATTATCACAAACTTAACTTATTAATAACTACTGTTATTATCGTTATTATTATTATTATAGGAGAGGATTCCGATTAAATGGATGGCACCCGAGTGTTTGAAGAGCACCGCCGGGGCGACCGAAAAGAGTGATGTATGGTCGTATGGAGTGGTGTTATGGGAGGTCTTTAGTCTAGGTCCGTTCTCTCTCTCTCTCTCTCACTCTCTCTCTCTCTCTCTCTCTCTCTCTCTCTCTCTCTCCCTCTCTCTCTCTCTCTCTGTAAATATGCAATATTACCTTATAACGCATATAAATTTTATATGTGGTTTAGGTTAATGCATTTGTCTTTTGCATTAATACATATATATATATATATATATATATATATATATATATATATATATATATATATATATGCCTATTGGTTTCCCTAGGTGAGACTCCATATAAAAATATCAGAAGCCGTGACCTATCAGCAAGACTGAAAAAGGGAGAGCGTCCTTCCCAACCAGAGCTTTGTGACGGCACGTAAGTTTTGTCAAATTACAAGGTAGAGAGATCTGTTACATTTATGTAGGAAACACAGATGTAAGAATTTCTGTTAGCATTTAGTTGTGTAAGCCTGATATATAAAATAGTGTTTACTACTTTAATCTGAACATATAAGATATTAAATACTTTGCAGAAATGAAATATATATGGGAAGGACAAATTATTTCTGTATTTTTGGCCATACATTATATACATTTTTTACTGTACTCTATACTAGGCTCTTCAAATAATGAGGAAATTAAACTAAGGGTTTGTGGATTTAGAGAAAGCTAATGAATTTGACGCCAATGTTCAAGTTATAGCTACAAATTTCTTCCTAAAATCTTTATAATTTAAATAGAAGAAGAAAAAAAAGAAAACGAAAAGGAAGAAGAAGAAGACAAAAATCAACAATACATTTACTGTAACAGCTTGTATAAAAATGTCATAGTCTGCATGAACGTGCAATACGCCAATCCCATCAGGTGGAGGGAACGGGATGGAATAACATAATCTGATATGTCTAGAGACAGTTAAAATAAAATTGCTGCTAAATATATACTCTCCATTAAAATTCCTCCTATGATATATCTGGTGTTTAGTCACCTAGCCATAAGGGCAAGTGCGATTATGTTATGGTCCTGCGTCCGCCGTGACTCGATCGTCAACAATTTGTATGTTCAACTTCTTCTCAAAAAACATTAAACCTGTGTCAACCAACTTGGCAGAGAGTACCCAGGCATAACATTATTTCAAGTTTACGCCTGATTTAGAATTCTTCTCAAAAAGCACTGAAAGGAATTTGATTGAATATAAGAGAAAAAATAATGTTGGCATTTAAAATGTATGCAAATTATGCCGATCCGCTATCAAATATGGTGCTGTGACTATAATTTAAAAAACACAACGTTCAAAACGTTCTTCTCAGAAACTGAAGAACAGAATTAAGCATAATTTGACAAAAAGCATCCTGTCAAGAAGACTTTTTTAGATTTTACAAATGATGCGGCCAGCCATCAAATACTACTCAACAGAATTAACCAAATTAGACAGAAGGCATCCAGGCATAAAATCCTTTCAATCTGAAGAAATGGAGAAAATGATACTAATCCATTAATCAATATGGCCATTGTTACTACCAATAGCAAACTGGTTAATTTCTTCTAAAACAAAACAGTAAACAGACGTTGACTAAATGTCATGCAAAGCATCCTGGTAAAAGGCTTTCAAATTTGCACAAATGATGCTGATCCACCATCCAATATGGCTGCTATTACTAAAATATTATGAAACCGTTTAATGTCAGAAAACACTATACTCAACCAGATTTCTTTGCCAAGTACTCTTGCACTCGGTGTCTAGATATATGTCAAACTAGTGAGTGATCTCAAGCCCACTTGGGCCTGTTGTTGCTACTTGCAATCCTGATCATGCACAGTATGAGTGTGGATGTGTTGTTAATTGACTATATATATATATATATATATATATATATATATATATATATATATATATATATATATATATATATATACGTCTTTGTGAAAACCAATTGCAAAACAGAGACAAACAATATAAACAATAAACACAAAAGAAATCGTTGAATTTACTGCAGTTGACCTGACTGTGTCTAATGGAAGTAATGTTTGAACTTTTTCGATGTCATGCCATCGTCGCAAGCCACGGGAGAGAATCAGAATTGTTTTAACATTTTCGATCTTGCGCCATCGTCGCAAACCTCGGGCGATATTCCGGTATGTTCCTTTGTCACCCGTGGCCGCCTGTGTGGAGATTTCTTCGTTTCTCATGAATATGCATAAATCTGCTTAAATAATCTATGCGAGCGCGAGTAATTGTTTCTCGCCATTGTGAACCAATATGACCTTTCATACCATCTGAGCTGATCAAAGTTTCTGTTCCAAACACAGTCACTTATCGATCAATAAAACGGGTACTTTCATTGATGTGTAGGAGATTGTTACATTGGATTGTTGACGACGCATATTTCTTTATGCGTACTCGTGAAAAAACGAGGAAATCTTAGCACAGGCAGTCACTGGTGATATAGTAGTGAAGCGGATTATCGCCCGTGGCTTGCGATGATGATGTCGCGCCTAATTGGTGTGAAATCCGATGACAAAATGGTAACCTACTTGGTATTGACCTGCAAAAGGATTACAATTGGACCTATGTTCAGCTTTTTTGCACGTTCTGTTTGGGCCATGTATGTTCACTTTTTCGCTCGTCGTTGTGCTAGAGAATGTGATACTTTCTATCACATGTCAGCATGTTTTTCACCTCTTGTCACCATAGGGACAAGATGTTCCAGTACTGGCGTTAGCTTTGCTCTGTCTAGGATGTTTTTGAGGTTTTTCGGTGAGCGGTAGGCCATTATTGGTTTGTTCGGAGAGATTAACTTTAGAGTGTGACACGATTCAAGTGGGCCGGTGTTTCTGGATGGTTTGACCTACTTTTGAGTTGTCTGGATAGTAAGTTAGGATAAATTGCATTTGATCACCCATTTCCTTTTCTCTGTATTTGAATAGGTCATTATAGTTTGTTTGTTTAGTCCTCTGTGTTACCCTAACTATCACGACTTTGTCGTGGCCTCGGTTCCTGAAATGTTCAGGCAACTCTTCAGACCTTTTTTGGAATATTTCATCTTCGGAGCATATTCTGCGTATTCTCAGTGCCTGGCTATACAGGATGTTCTAAATGCAATGTTTTGGATTACATCTGGATGGGAGAAGATACTGGTGTTTTATCAGTTGGTTTGTAGTAGATGTCTGTGTGGGGTTTGTTTTTTAATAGTCTGGTTGTTGTGTCCAGAAAAATGTTTGAATTGGAGACCTTTGCTGTGAATTTCTATTGACGGATGTTGCTTTTGATATAAAGTCATCCATATTGTCTCTTCCATGTTGCCTCTTTATTTCTATATCATCGTGTGTGTGTGTGTGCGTGTGTGTGTGTGTGTGTAGAGAGAGAGAGATGGGAGAGTTGTGTTTAAGCAGCAGCATCCGTACAATAATGCCATGAAAGATGTATAAGTTATTACATAATTACATTTTTTACTATGTAGAAATGTCCGTCTTAATAAAACTGTACGAGACTGCAGAAATCATCAAAACTAAATCATAGAAGATATTGGCTGAAATTAGACATAAACACTACATAGTGTGAGTCATTAAAACTATCATATGAACAAGAGATACAATATATACAACAATCTATAAATATCGCTACAAAAACTGCAGAGTCGAGAAAGCGGCATTGAGCATTTGTACTGTGTTAATTATACATGTAGATGTATATGATTACTGATGGTGTGTGTGCTAAAAATATGTAGAATTTCTAATCTCGTCAGATTTCGTTCCGCTTCAATTGATTGATTTGAGTAGTGGGTAATTTTCTGAAAGTAAATCACATTGACGTATTTTATGCTATATGATTTTGCCATCGACAGGAGTCACACAAAGAGTAAAAAGTTTTAGGAAAATGTCTTTAAGAAGACTTGTACACGGCTTTGTTAACAAATCTCATCTATACCTTTGTCAGAGGCAAATGTCGTGTATGATTTGACCACAAAGTCTCAGTTATATCGGGACAAAGAAGAAACAGAAACATATACCTCATCTTCTGAGAACATGCATCGAATAATCAAACTTATTCTCTACGTTTATGAAGTTACATTTCAAGTCGTATTTTACGTTTTTTTCTTT
Source organism: Margaritifera margaritifera (assembly GCA_029931535.1). NCBI lineage: Eukaryota > Metazoa > Mollusca > Bivalvia > Unionida > Margaritiferidae > Margaritifera > Margaritifera margaritifera. Next base: position 2,618,304 of record JAQPZY010001683.1, read on the forward strand.
TGCTTCATGAAGGAAAAAACTGAGCTCTCAGTGCAAAAAGTCAGTATTTTTCATTGGTGGACAGATAATGTAGTTGTCTTTCTTCACTTAAAGAACCTCACTTCATTGCAATATGGCAATCAGTCTTTTTTTATTATCAGGTGGTATGGCGTGATGCAGAGAGCTTGGAGTATTGCCCCAGAGAAGCGACCGACGTTTGCAGAAATCAGGGGAGAACTGGACCAACTATTTGTACAGTCAGCTGGAGATGAATATTACTACTATAAACGCTGAAGAGTAACTGGCCTTCTGGGGCTGCGTTTAATTCATTGCTGCAGTACATACTTACAGTTACGATATGGCGGTTCATATCAATTCATAGTAGGAATTTAGTGTAGTGAGTTGGATTATTTGTGTGTAGCTATAGATAATTATAATTTAATTACTATCTCTGCATTTCTGCAAATTTACCTTCTTTATATATTTGTAGGTTCTGATGTTGCTGTTTGCTAATTATCCAGTTATCTTTTTTTAATTTTGTCTAAGTGACTATCAGTATATCAATTTAAAATTGTGACATTGGTTTTTGTACCATTTTATTTTACCGATGCATATTATACTATGAATAATTTCTGTTATTTACACAGTATGTGCGCTATTTTGCATATTGTCTACACTTTACTATCATGCAATTTTGTATTTGAATGAGAACGTTTCGCTCAAATACGAAATTATAAGGGCGCTTAGTCGTTTGCAATATTTGAATTACAGTGAGTGAACATGCATACACATTTGTTGTTGTAAAACTGAGGTTCCAAAATATCGATAGAAACAACGAGTTAGTGCCCTTTACTTCTTATTTTTGTAAATTGGTATTATCTGTATGAGTTCTTGTAATCGAGAAAACAAGCATACTGAACTTTCTGCTATGAATATCGACAGCTCTTTTTAGGCAAGATTCAATTGATACCTGACTATTGCCTTAGACGCAGGATAACGTATCATGTGCATCTCCAAGTGACAAATCGGTGTTGTCACTTATTGCACACTAAAGGGAAACTTTTTAAATTAATTTTGTTATTTTTTATTTTATTTTAGTTTTAATTGTTATATATATGTATGTATATATATATATATATATATATATATATATATATATATATATATATATATATATATATATATATATATATTATTTTTCTTTCTATCTTTCTGTTGTTTTTGTTTTGGGTTTATTTTGTTTTGTTTTTTTGGGGGAGTCCGGAATGAGTTTGCATATTCTCTTTTCACTGACAATAACCATTCATCTTAATGGCATTTTTGTCCCCTTGTTATATGATGTCAAAGGCAGATAATGCTATACTTATTTCTATTGATAAGGTCTAGAAGGATATTTAATTTAATTGTGTATTTGTATCATTCCTTAGATAATCTACGGCAGTAAAATCGTACAAGGATTCTTCGCGATACTGAATGTGGACGCTTATTACTCAGATCTGCCATTTTAATATCATTTAATTTCACTCTCGTCTGAAAGCACTTCAATTAGTTTATCGTAAATTTATGTCATTATTTTCCTATGATTTCTCCTTAATTTGTTTCTAAAGTCCAACCACACTTGCGTTTAGGGTCTAACAATTTCTTTTTTCAATTTCAATAATGGAAAGCGTTGAGTTTTTTACTAGTATTTAAAATGCATTTATAACGTATTTTATAAATAGAATCACTGTTATCATATATAAATGTAATGGAAGCTACGGCTTTCAGTCATATTTTGTCATACCCGTAGTTCTGTCTCTTCCCTTACCCGATCGTATTGACATTATTTAGTGGAAACTTTTCCCAACTCTAAGAGTTCAAGTTATAAAAAACAAAAAAAAAATGTAACAACTTTCCTAGAATTTGATCCAACATTATGTTGAGATAATTTGGGATATACATTTCGATAAAAAAATATATTGGCCAGTAAACGTTTCTATGGGAAGATTCACTAGACAGATTCGTCGATTCACTACATGCGTGCGGATAGCAAGTTAAGGGAGAGGATTCAAACATATAATTAGTGTAAATTTTTCTAGTAATAATGTCAGTGATGCTAAGCAAGATAACTCTCTTGTAAGTACCAATGTCGTTATCCATACCCCCAAGATAGTTGAAGATAGTTAAGCATAGTACCAACTGGATTGTATCAAAGCATATTACTAACTGGATTGTATCAAAGCATAGTACTAACTGAATTGTATCAAAGCATAGTACTAACTGGATTGTATCAAAGCATAGTACTAACTGGATTGTATCAAACTGTCTCTTTATTGAATTGTGCACGAAACGGATGATTATTGATCTCTGCATTATGGTCATTTTAAATATTAATTTCCTCTCTCTATTTCGTAAGACTGATGATGACATTCATCTACTGTTCAAATATTTAAACTACCTGCCAAAATGTTACACTACCTTCTTTAATAAAAAGACATGAATTGTTTAACTAAATTCTATTACAAAAATCCACCACCACCCACAAAACACCAGTTATTAATTTCAAAATTAATATACTGAATCACATGACTGCACATATGAATGTATTAGTCCATGTGCAAGTGTTATACTTTACTGGGTTTGATGTCCTTTTCATAACTCTGTCACTTCAATGTTCTGGTCTGGTAACGGCTGATAAAGGTTGATAGTCGTAGAAGTTTCTGCACTCGCGATTCACATATGGATGGTAAAAATACATTTGCTTTACATTTAGCAGAAGTGAAAATCCATCTATAAAGATAGTTATTGTGTTTGCATTCACTGTTAGTCAACTGTTATATAAGATGAATCTCACTAAGTCGTTGATCTCTTCTCTGTACTGGTTAAACCCGATTGTGTTATCTTCATCTGTCTACAATATTTCCACAAAATATTTCTTACACATAAGAATTAGCATTTAGTTTCTAACATAATTAAATTTCGTAGCAATATCTATATGTATATTTTACTGGAATAAAGATCTAAATTTGAATGTATTCAACTCGAAGATCTGATCGCTTAGATGGTAATATTATTTTCCTCCTCAAACTCCCGATTTGGAATGGTTCAGAGTTTATAATATTCAAATTATTCCTCAACCATTATTTTACTGACTCTTATTTGGCCTACTCTGACTTTACCGATTGTATTCAGTATAGGATAATATCTGGCACATATAATACTACTCTAGTTTTCGCCTGCTGTTTCTTAATTTAAATTTCGGACTTTCTGGCTTATGTTGCTTTGGTTAGGGAAGTCTGACTGATATTTTTGATTTTTGGATAGTCACTCAGACATCGTTGTATGAGAAATGTAGACCTTCGAATAATGTATTGCACCAGTTCAACGCATCCAGGTATGTATCACTTCCAGCATCCATTGTCTTTTGACGAGCCTCTTTACTCTTTACCTTTTTTAATAGATTGTCTGGAAATCCACGTTTAACATTGAGTATTGTTTAGTTTTGCTATTATTTCGTGTGCAATCTTGTTTTGCAGTGTGTCTTTTTCAAAAGAGGCTTCAGCTTGGAAGTTCAGTAATCAACTAGCTGTTCTTGATGAATTCAGACAGATCACTTTTTTCCCCTTGGTTTGGATGTAATCTGGTGACAAATGTATACTTCCCTCTGTTGTTCTATGGAATGGATATTGCACATATCATATTTTGCATGCAATAATGTTAAATATGGTCCAGATATTTGGACAGCAAATAAGCCCCGATATCCTTCTTTGGCAATCCCGTAGTCTAATGTAACTACCGTTTATACTCCAGGTTAACAGGTTTCTTTGCTCTGAATCGAGTTCTTTTCGAAGAGACAGTCTTCACGGAACGAAGAAATATTTTGTCTAACTTAAGAGAACGGACTTCGACAAACCTATCTTGGCTACATTTTGTAACTTTTGAAACATTCTTTCAAATAGGGACGGACTAATTTTAGCCATTCTTGTATCAGAGACAGAAACATTCTTTCAAATAGGGACGGACTAATTTTAGCCATTCTTGTATCAGAGACAGAAACATTCTGCGGTATAAAAAGCTCTGTTTCCTTCTTTGACATTGCTCATTCATCATCTTGTGCCTCGAATAGAGCTTCAGTGGTTTTCTGCTTTGAAGGTATTCTAAGTATATCTGCGACGACATTGATCTTTTGTAGTGTACTTTATAATTATCTCTATTCAGTGTAAGCAACATTCATAGCAGCCCTTTTGATGTGTTCATGAAGATGGGACCCTATTCACAATTGCTTTGATATGTTTGTTTTCAGTTTCAACGATTATTCTAATGTCATACATATTGATGTTTTGTGTGCAAAATACCGTGCCATTGTTGACCTTTGTGTAAGTCGCTTTTGGTGAAGTGAGTAATTCTGAAAATCATGCAAAAGAATGTCTTTCTTGTATTGGTAAAGCTAATAAGCCATTCCTACATCTAATGCACTGATGAGCATATTCCTCTCTGGACATAGAGGGAATATTGTGGCAGAAGATTTTATAAAACTTAGCCGTTTTTAAGATACACTCTCAGTAGTTATCTTCATTAAAAACATATTTTTTCTTGACAAGCTCCAGACAAATCTTTGATACGTTTGAGAGGCTTTGGACTAAATACGGTATGTAGTTCATGTCTAGTGATTGGAAATGTTTACCTGGCTAACCTCTTGGTCAAGTCAACTGACGTAAAGTTTCAATCTGAGACTTTTGTTTACTCTATCAACGGTAATTGTATCGCCATTTAACGAGATTTGTCTCTCTTTTAACATTGAAGTCTCATCATTTGGATGGCTTCTTCATATTTCAGTAGAATGAGTTAGAAGCACATATCTATTACGAAATACCTCAATCCAATGTGCCATGAGAAGTGTTAATATTTTCATCATATAGCAAAATCACAGAAAGAATAGTTCATAGTGCACCAAAAACATCCCAAGGGTAGTTTATCCAATCACTTCTATTCCTATAAAGATGTATCCCGGGTTGGGTTGCCCATAAACATTTCTTATGAAAGAACACTTTTTGATACAATACATATGTTTCAGCAGCCATATGTCAGATGGGTGCACATTTCGTGGAGAGGAAACTCTGATTTGGCTTTTCCAGATGTTGTTTTTTTATATGTAGCACGATAAAACTCTGTGACAGATTTTTTTCACTGTTTTCATTTTTGATTTAATTATATACACGATTTAATTCCATTTAATCATATGTAGAATGATAAATGACTAATAAGCAATAAAGATCATCATTGTTTAGAGTTTAACTGAGGCAAATTAGTTTTGATAAATACATGACATTTATTTTAAACAGATGCACTGGTAATATCACATATTCACATCTGCTATCCAAATATGTATGGAGAATCAATTTTGCCTATTTTTGGATACTCCATATGTATGACAAATCATTACAATTATAGTCATTAACTATTATTTGTACATTCATATATCTTGTTATATTTGTCATAATTTCTTTTCTTTTTCTGCTTCAAAAGTTCAAGATTTGCAAATAAATTTTCTCACCACCATAGGTATACGTGGAAATTGTCTTTTTCTGCTTATTATAAAAACAATTAATTAGTTAAACTCTTTCATGGAAGAAGTAAAATAATAAGTAAAATGTTAGATGAATAGACGAATGGATGAGTGGATGGATGGGTGGATAAGTGGATAGATAATAGGTATATTTAGAAAGGTAAGCTGATACATAATGAAATGCGTACTCGTTTACATACCTATTTAGGCACTTTCATTCGAAGTATAATGTCTCTCCTTCATCACGAGGGCAATATAATACATTAAAAAGTTAGTTGGTTCCTTCGGGGGCATTTAAATATGTTTAAAGAAGACCCCAACAAAGGGACAGACGCTTTACTGGCCGAAGAAATTAACAACCATCCAAGAAGAGTAGTTTTCATGCTAAACTAGCTACATATTGATATAATGCTTTTTGGTGAAAGCCATATTTCGATACGACCATCCATTCAGGAGAAAAAGCCCTATAAACATTTTCATAATGGCCGTCAGGGCAGCTAATTTGTAGGTTGCATTAGCATCATTTTTATACAGGAACAACTATATATTGCAAGAAAGAAGTGTGGTGAAATGGGACGGGTGGGCGGGTTGTTCCTGTTTATTTCTTAGTTTTACCAGGGGCAATCCGTTCAGGACAAGTAGATGTTCTGAGATTTGTTGCATTTTAGGAGTCATATTGGCATCTTTTTTTACAACCTTTTGTCACTATAACCATTCCTTAAAAAAGGACTACTGATAACAAGAGTTTCAAGATGACCGTTGGGGGTATGATCAGCACAATTTATATTTAGAACAAACAAGACATCATTACATGTCCATTAGTGAAAACCAAATGTCCATATGGTCATCATCTTTCAGAAGATGTAGTTATAAGTAGATTTTGAAAATTGTCAACATGGCAGTAACATTGGGGGTCTGATACATTTAGGAAAATTAGCAATTTCATGTTTTCAATATGGTTATCAAATTGCAGCTCTGATCAGTACCACTTTGATTTAGAATCAACTAATTATAATAAGTCTTTTAGTGAAAACCCTATGTATTTATGACTATCTGTTAAGACGAAGAAGCTATAACAAGATTTTCAGATGGCCACAATGGCGGCCATAATTGAGGTCTGATAGGCACAATTTTCATTAGGACCAACTATATATATATATATATATATATATATATATATATATATATATATATATATATATATATATATATTAGAACCCCGTTATTGAAAACCACATGCCGTTACGACTATCCGTTCATAAAGAGAACCAATAACAACATTTTCAAGCTGGCTTTTCATTAATAATCAATTGCTTACAATAAAAAGGTTTTAGTGAAAACCCTACGTCGATACGACCAGCCCGTTCAAGAGGACTATCAATAACACAATATTCACGCTAGCCGCCATGGCTGCCATATTTGATGTCTGAGGGGTCCTATTTTCATTTTGGACCAACTGAACATCATAAATTGTATTCCAGTGAAAATCAATGTTGATACAAACATCCGGTAAGTAGAAGTAGTGATAACAAGAGTTTTCAAGACGACCACCATAATGGTCACATTCAACATCTGAGGGACATCATTTTCATTTAGAACTAACTAGCCATATAAGAAGTATTGTATTGAAAATCGCATGTGTGTATTACCATCCGTTCAGGAGAAGTAGCGATAAAAGATGTTTTAAACAGCTGCCATGGCGGACATATAGGATATCAGATCGGCACAGTTTTGTTTAGGACAAACTAAACCTTGCGATGAATGTATGTGTAAAGTTTTATAGCAATCCTCCTAGACGCTTAGAAGGAGTAGGAACAACAAACTTATGCTAACGGACGAAGGGCGACAGGGCATCGCATAAGCTCTTCTGGTCTACGACCAGTCGAGGTGATGAGTGGGTAGGCATACATTTCTACATTCAGCATGTTTGAAATAGAAAACAAATGGCTACTCTTCCTGCACTGGCTCCGAAGATTATGTATATAACTTAGTTACACTCCACATATCTAAACTTTGCTAAACCACTGTATACAAGATAAAAATTTAATTAGAATGTCGCTAATCATTATAAGCAATTATATGTATTATAGCCATCGCATGGGGATTTTTATAAATAAACCTTATAAAAGAAGAATTATAGTTTTTATTCCACGTGAAGTTCCAATTAGGTAAAGGAGAACGCATGGTATATTGTTCTTTAATAGCATTGTAAAAATGATAAAGCTATAAGAAAACTATTGACATGTACAATATTTACGTCGAAGGCAGTGGTAAAAAAAAGAGTTTGAAAATGTAGGTAAAGTGATAAATTATTTTCTTTTCTCATCACTGGCGAAGTAAACGCGCGTAGCTCTCTCTCTCTCTCTCTCTCTCTCTCTCTCTCTCTCTCTCTCTCTCTCTCTCTCTCTCTCTCTCTCATATGCACAAAGTGATATTCTATCTGAAAGTATAGTTACATGTAAAACTGATATCACAGTCACATTTTTACATTTCGCTTGTGTATTAATCTTTCTTTTCCTCTCTCTCTCTCTCTCTCTCTCTCATATATTTTTGCAGGTTATCTCGCTTTTTTAATTAAGAGATAGATCCACGATCAGTAGGAGTGTCAGTTGCAGCTTACCGCGCCATCCGCAAAGGTGTACTCACCTCGAATGACTAGAGAAGATGAGAAAACGTAAATTAAATTCACATTTGGGGTAGAGTTCTGCAAACAGTGGGTGGCATAAATTTGGACACTGCATCTCTGCGTCATCGTATAGCACGTCTAGAGGAGAGATATGTCTACACTAATGTGATTCGCGTACAGACCAGAACTCCTCCGAAAGAAGAGATGGAGATTTTATGCTTGGAGAATTTGTGGCAAAAGCTCTAATGAGCATGAAATGGTCTTTTACATCAATCCAACAGTTTTGTCTGTGCATAGCCTAATCTACTCTAAATTTATACAATGGATGCCTAACATAATGTCTTTCCTTCTGTGAAAGGAGATGTATTGACTTTACCTGTTTGAATCTCGCTTACTTGGTAGGTTTTCTGTCATTTGGCTGATACCAGTGACAGACCAAAGTCAAAGTTACATTCTGCTATTGCATACAATTTAGCCTTTAGTACTACAGAGATGGATAGCCCAGATAAAGACCCATTTGTGACTTGTTAAATCTGGTATCCAGAAAATTAAATTCCGTCTGTCAAGCAGTAATGCATGAAAGCCGTCATTCAAATGAATATCACTACTAGCCCATCATACATTGTACCGCAGACTTTGATTTTCTGCGATGACACATATGTTGCTTAAAAAGTTATCTGTTCCACTAAACACTTAAACAATTTTTAGAATTATTCCTCGAAAATACTTTTGTTTGGTGTGAAAAAAATGACTCTATTAGAGACTGTTGTGGGGTCACAATTCCGCCGTATTCCATATATTGAAGCTGGATCCTGCAAAAGCGTTACATGACTATCTTGACAGAACCATAACTATAGTTGACCTGGACAAGCTTCCATTTGTTTCTCGGTCTCATATCTCCGTACAATGTCATTGATGCATCAACGGAAGCAAATATATTGCAGGAAGTAATTGTCATAGCGGGTCTTAAAGACCAAGGATTTTCTGCAAAATCATTTCTCCCTACTTGTATATTAAATGTACAATCCGGTCCATCTTTTGTTAGAAACAGAGGGTCAAAAGGCGGAACTGATGCTTGATACACAATGTGAATTTGAAATTTCAGGATATTAGTAAAACTTACTATTCCTTTATTCACGCAGAAACCTTTTCCAACACTTTATCTCGTGAAAGATTTTGTTCCTGCTTATTATAAATCGGATTTTAACTTTATTTTGCTATTATTCTAGTAACAATATAGATGTATTACTAATCACCATTCAGACAATAAAGATTTTATTTTAATGTTCTGTTGTAGTTTTCTCCCGTTGATATCACGGGAGATAACCACGTTACATCTATACTCCCCATGTGGCGCTTTTACGCAATTAGTGTCAGTTGCAATCTAGATCTTTACATTTTTATCTAGTCATTTATTATGTGTTTATGGACTGTCCTTGGCATATACATGTATTTCTGCGCTGATGAAGCCTAGGGAGGAATATAGGTAACACAGATTGTATTTGAATTGGTTGCTATGGTCATCTCCCCTCGAAGGAGATTTTAACAAATCGGCTAATTTATCTGTATTCCTCTGTTCCTATTCTCCTTTCATTCAAAAGTTTAAAAGTCGCATTGCAGCGGATTTACTCGAAATAACGGCATTGGGTGACGTCAGTACGTTGTGACTCGTGCGTTGATTATATAATCCACATACTGTTGTTCTTAAGGATGCCATCAACAATAGTTTGAATTGTCTTTAAAAGCAGAACCCAAACAAGGTATTATGTGATTTAAATACAATATAACGCAACATACCAGTCAGTTTAAGAGAACTGAATCAAAAGTGGCATGTCCATTTAAACATGAACTATATCACCACTGAAAGAAAAAAAGAAAAAAACATGTTGTGTGCTGTAAATATATACTTGTAATATCAACATATAAAACGACTGTCTCTAGCCGTATGTTGCAGTGTCAATCATAACAAAAATGTGGAGGGTATATTTAGCACGTAATCGCCATTGAAGTGGGAAGACATTCATGTACATCTTCGTTTCATTTTAATTTAGTATTGTCACAAGAGGACTTCTCTTTCCATCGGCAAGCGATTTTTGCGCACCTCTATTGACCTTTTATGCGAAACAAAATTCCGATTTTGTGCCAAAGATCACAATCCATATGCGCTTGTTTCACCAATTTGTGCACATTTACCATTCCTTATAACCCACTTGCATTGTTTTCTTTTTCTGAGTAATGAGAAGAATAGGTCAATCCCGTTCACCATAAGCAGGTGAAAGTGGGAGTTTCAGCAGCATAATTTTATTAAGATGACTTTTATGTTATTGTAATCTTGCTGGTATGCAAACGTGAAATTATTTATTATAAAAATGAGCTAAAATATTTAAAAATTATGTTTAATCCATTACTGTGAGTCTTTTCCCCTGCACATTTCACAAGTGGTATATAAATTGATTCACGTCACTAACAAGGACTCCATTATTTTCTAGTTCTATGCATGACAATGCTGCTAGTTCATCAATATCTCCAACTTATATATAACTAGTTGTCTGCTATGACTGGATAACGGGTATACAAGAAATAAAAGATGGCAGTGTATACGCGTTTAGTCTATTCTATGTTCCCTAGTCAGTAAGCAAGAATGATAAAACTTAATTTTATGTGAATTAAAATCCATCAACGCAAATGAGCACTAATATCTTAAAGGAATCTAATACTTGTATTTCAAGTGAATGAGTTCATATTCCTCTCGGTCCTCTGCATGCATAGCTAGGACAAAGCCTTCTTTTTTCATCGGTTTTCAGTGTCGCTCCGTGTCGTACCTTTCCTTTGTCAACACACTTTACAAATATATTATGTTGTAAGTGTGACACCTCCCTTGAACAGCGTATAATATTGTGGCATGGAAAAATACTGCGTATAAATAACCATATGTGATCGATACTATAGCTGGTACTTTTTATAAAATCTTAGTTACTCATCTTCGCGAGCCAAGAGTCGTCGATTCACTTCGTTCCACATCAAGCCTTGACATATTTACCCAGTTGAAACGGTATCCAATCAGATGACCTGTTACATTTAAATTGGAAGATCGTTAAGAATAGTCAAAGCGGCCTCCATACACAACGACCCATGTCTCACACAAGCTTTTCCAATTTAAACATTTTAAGCAACTTTAAATTCCGAATCAATGCATGTGAACATTGTGGACATCGCCTTATTGAATACTTAACAGATCTCCTAACGAGCTCTGTCATTGGTTAATATATTTCGCTTGGTATGAGCAGAGGCTCTTTTATCCGCAAGAGGGCACTTGTTTAAAACAACGTTTCAACTATTTACACAAGCCAGGGGTTGATGTGGAATGAAGTGGATCAACGAACCTTGGCTAGTGAGGATGAGTTATATTTAGAACCAATAGTATTACAGATTATTCAATTACTTAGCACCCGTCGTTGATTAACTGGATATTGTCTCCTGCAGAATGTCGTTTTGAATACGTTACATTTTATTTCTTTATATTTATTTTCCTGCCCCTTCTTCATCCTTTGATATACAGTGAAACCCCTAAAAACCGAAAACTCTTGGGACCCAAAAAAAGTTTTGGTTTTGAGAGGTTGTCGGCTGACTGAGGTTTTCGCAGATGTGAAAAACAAATGTCTTTTTCTAAGTGCTTATGTGACGAGAGAGCGAAAGAATATGTAAATTAGAATGCTTTTGGTCCTAGCTTGACTAACATATTACCGCACAAGATCATTCAGTTTGTGAAATTTACAGGCATTATTGAAACGATGCTTGTTTGCATCACTGTTGTTTTCACATTCGTTCTTGTCGAATTCCATTTTCTTTATAATATCTGAAACTGAAGATGTTCCTATGCCGAATTGTTCCCCTAGTTTTTTCAAATGTAGGTTTTGGCACAGATTCATACTCATTGATCACACTAATTTTATCCTACGACGCTTAGCTGATCGTTATGACATCATGACATGTGCGTGAAGACAAATGACAGTCATGGCTAATTAAATACATTTATGTAATGATTTTTCTCCATTGAAAATCAATTGAGTTAATTTGGCTTTGGAATACTTTTTTGTCGGTCTCCGTGAATAAAACATTAAAAACGAAGCTACATGCCTTGTTGATAGAGCCCTGATATTTAATTCAAACAACACCACAACAAATGTTCTATTGGTGATGTGTACAAATAAATAGCATCAATCACAATTAGATAATAAGCACATAAACATAATTTTTCTTCAATGTCTTAACATTTATTGTTTAATAATTCGCCTTTTAAGATGGCTCTTTTTTATGGTGTAAAAACTTCAGATTAGTCTATTGTCTGCCCTAATCGGTGTAGGCGCGTGTGTCAACTATTGTTTTACCTTAGCGTGCCCTTGGGGCATTTCCCTGGTCGTTGTCTCACAGATAAGTTTACTACAGTACTTGCTAAAAGTAATTGTTCTCATCCAGTGTGTGTCAGGATTTTAGCAGCCAAAATACATTTCTAAGTTTGAAGTGAGTTTCGGTTTTATGGGGTTTTATAGCGTAAAATTGAAATTTGGGATCACAATTTGCTTCGGTATTCGGAGTTGAGGGGTTTCGGTTTACAGGGGGAAAATGATGATATTAAAGAAGGAAATATTTGGGATTCCAGTATATCGAGGTCTCGGTTTTGAGGAGTTTTACTGTATATTGGATAACTGTAAGAAAAGAAGTTTTTAATTAATTCCTATAAAAAAAACCAGTCAATTAATATTACAATTTAGCACAATTTGATTACACAAATTTAGTTACATAGAGGATATCTGCGTTTTTTAGTAGATATAAGGAAATATTGCAAGAGTGAAGTGGGAAATATTCTATTGTCACGAGTGGCAAATATCTACTCACAAAAACGTAGATTTATTTTATTATATATTTGTAAGACAATAAACGTTGCGTTGCATGGATTTTTGTCTCCATTCCGTGTCAATGCTATTAACGGCTGCATTAGCCCATCGATAAAAAGAAGTCCCGAACTCTCCATCGTTTTCAAACATGATTATGATTGTGTTGAGAGCTAGAATCGGTACTTAAACAATGTTACTGCTTTATCTGACCAAGCGTTTTCCTAAAAGAAATGTGATCGTTTGTCGTAGAGTGTAAAAGGCATACTGTATGTGCATCAGAATATCGAATAGCAACAGTTCATGTAAGTTCGGTCATTAATTTTATAAAAAGTTAATGCTTGAAGCCTACTTTTTGATGTTTGGATTTCGTTTTTAGGCATTTTTTATGGCGCCTCCTTATTGATTAAACAAATGTATACAAGAGGGTTCACAGTCTTGACACATTTTAAGATATGTTTATCCCGATGGAGAGAGAGAGAGAGAGAGAGAGAGAGAGAAAAAAAATAAGCAGAAGAAGAAGGAAAATGAAATAGGCCTAAATATGGAAATACAGATTTGAATAACATACATAAGGGCAAATATATTTCCTAAATGGGAAAAGAAAGTAATTCCAAAAGTGTGGCGATAAATGTTGTATCGCAACTGTGGCGATATCATTTTTCTCCCACTGATATATTTCAATAACTCATTATGAAAAATATAATAATTAATATGTAGACATAATGACTCGTATTTAAATGGGATGTAATTGCAAAGTGTGTTCATGGAAAAAGAACGCATAGACACAATTACCTTAGCGCTAAACTTTGACGAGTTGTAACAGACGGACGGAAGGAAACGTGTACTCGTTTATGATCATTCCCAATTTGTGACAGGCATATCACAAATTCAGCGTTGTTTAGTCAGCGATCTACTTTTTTGAGCATCTAAAAAATGCAGACATCTGATATTTCTAAGTTCTCTAGCCAGGTCCTCATCTTCTTACGTGCAACGTGAGAATCCACTGTAATAATATGCTTACGATGCAGGTCATGTTCCTCTCCTTGTCTACCAGTACTGTATCTGGTTTCCTGTGCTCATGTGGATCGTCATTCGGCATGTTGAAATATTACACAATGTTTACATCTCTGTTTCAACCATTTTGTTCTGTCTTCTTATCTAACTAAATGTTGCGAACTCAAGCCTAGTTGTCACCGTACGGCTAGGTCTAGATTATCCTACCAAATTTTGAACTTACGCCCAGCCAGCGATTGTCTGACTCATCTTCGTCCCTGCAGATCCTACACAATTGTGAGAAAAAACTTTATTTTCTAGTTTTAGGTTCACCTTTTTGTCTATGATTGCTTTTTCCATCGTTGCATGCTAATCCTTCTGTTTGTTTCTTTTGCTCTCCCAGTTGAAACCATCTTAAGGTACCCTCGGCGGAGCTTGTTATTCTTTGTCTCTCGTAAACTACCCATGCAGAACATCTTCATTCTATTACAATGGTCTTTTGGCATCTCCTCTGCTGGTTATCTGTCTTTGCATTGTTCTGTTTGTAAAGGTTCTTATATTGGACTATGTCTTCATCCCTTTCCCTCATATATTTTCGTAGGGTTCTCCTCCCTGCCTCAGCAAAGACTTCGGGGCTTTCATGCCTCTTCCTAAGACCCTTCTGGCAAGGGAACGTCTGTTTATGTCAGATTATGTATGCAGTGCATCACAAATGCGCATAAGCTTTCTAGTAGGGCTGTACACATCTTCCAACTCTTTTAGGGGTCAAATTCACGATGTTTGCTGCATACCTGATAATGGAGAATGCCCAAAGTATCAATAGATATGACTGTGCTGCCTTTATTTAGTTTTTAGCCTAGTACCTTCCTCACCTTAGAAGGTGCTCTTGTCTAATTTTGCTCTCAATCTCTTTGATACTGTTTGTATCTAAAACTCCAGGATATTTTTAGTCTACACTCTGACAATTATTTTTTTTCTACTCCGTGAATGTCTGTAAGCTTGGTGTATTTGATCTTTTTTGCTTTCCACGCATGACGCTTATCGTCAAGCATGAAAGCGTCATTATTTTCTCTTGTTTGCATGCCTGCTGAGCACTGATGTTGCTTCTGTATAACAACCGACCCCTGCAGCACGTCATGTACATTCCTAGACACTCCAATTTGTTGGGATGGGAAAAGAAAGCAACCTATTTTTTTAAACACATGCATATTAGCACCATCAATAATTCTTAACAATCGACTTTGGCTCAGGATGAATATTCAACGGGAGTGTTTTGGGGTCTCAGCAAGGATATCAGATCAAATGATCAGGAGACGTTGTAAAGACGCATCAACTCAAAGGGCGTGTATAAAGAAGAGAATATGCAACAAAATAAGTTTCAAAAAAGAAAACAACTTAAGAACAAATATCTCTTCAAATAGAAAATATCAAATGCTGGCACAAGCATCCCCTTCGTAACATGTGACATACAAGCAAATACCAAATCGTAGTACAGTACTTGCAATCTTTAAAGCCACACAGAACTAGTATGCGTGATGATATGTCATCGGCACTCTTTATTCATCTGGAATGATTTTGCAAAATCTATTTTCATTCCCGGCATAGGTAGCGCTTATCCTTCTGTTTTCAGGAAAATAGTTCATTCCCGGTCTCTGAGAGAACATAGGTTCATTCATTTATTTCATTCAAACTTTCGACTTCTTATAGAATTGCATTTTCTATGATGATACTTTAGTGAATTTCTGTTTTTATGCATGAAGTAGTTTCTGTTTAATTTGTTTCTACTTTTATCTTTGGCACCTTTCAGTCATGTTTAAAGACACAAAACTATAGTTATATTCCCATTTTCGCTTCTTTGTTGTGATTTAGTTTGCGCAAGTTTATTATTTTATTTCCTTTAATTAGAGTTTTGTAGCTTCAAAAGATGGGAACGAGAGAGAGAGAGAGAGAGAGAGAGAGATTTTAATTTTTAGGTTAGTCCAGAACAAGAAAGAGATACGTGGTCTAACGGGAACGAAAGAGATACGTAGTCTCACGGAATCTAACAAAACTACCAAAGCCCTCTTACCTTCAACTCCGAAGCCTAACAAATCTCTCTCAATCTGCGATTTATCAATTCGAGACAATTCGATTATCCGGTCGCGGAAACACTAAGGTCTCTATGCACGCTAACAAGAAGTGGACTCTAGTAGCCATGTTTTTTACAAGCTTTTTCTTTTCACGGTCATTTACAAAGCTAACCTCAATTCTTTAGTAAAAGTTAAACATTTTTGATTAGCTGATAAAGAAAGTTTCTTAATTTATTAACGCTTTTTTATTTAATTTCTTTGAAGAATAAGGTAAATGCAATTGTCCAAATCACGTTATTTTTCAAGGAAACTGTAAAATGTGGCATTTGCAAAGAGAGAAAACCAAAGAGACGGTAAAAAATGAACACGGTACAAAGGATGACATCATTGTGCATATAAACATTTATGAGTGATCTTGGCGCTACTATAGATTCACACTGCATATAATAATAATTGATGATGAAATGTTTAAATGGAATTGTGGTATGTCGATAAAACATTCAGTCAAATATGTCTTAAGCAACAATCTCTGGCAACTGAGAAACATGCAGTATAAAAACACGTGACTGCCTAACAGAGGCTAACTTCTGCAATATATTTTTTTTGTATAAATTGTTATTTTGCTGATGAATTTTTGTTAGTGTCTTTGATTAGTGATCGGGATATTGAACGTGCTATTATTGGATAAAGAAGGGAAGTATTTTCAGACAAATTGTTTGGGATTTAAAACAATTCTGCAGTAGTATGATGTTTACGTGAGCTATCCGATTTATTGACATTGTTTGCTCAAGCGATACACCCGTGCATAAATAAGCTATCTAATATGTACCTGTAAATGTCCGTATCATACCATAACACAAACATTCTGGAGTTTTTCGCTTGATGCTTTGAAATGTTTCAGAAATGACTAATACCAGCTGTTGCTCATTATAGGACATATTGCAGAGATGAGGTTGTATCGGACATACATATCTGACACATGCATGACTCCTGAACGGTGAAAATGGACTAGAGGGCATACACTCGACTAAAGTCCCAGTATCCACTGACAGTGGAACATTTTCTCGTCGAGTGAATTTACTTATACCCTGCGAGACAATTTTTTAAAAATGTGTATAGTGGACCATGGAATAATTTATAACCGTCACAAACTTTAGATGAGCAAGCAAGAAACACACCAAAGTGATAAAAGGCAGTTTAATGTCTTGAAAAGATAATGAAAGTTTGATGGTATTTTAGAAGAAGAGTTAAAGGTACCAACACATCTACACGATTATTTCAGAGACTACCTGTTAGCACCTGAAAACTAATTCCACAACGAACATATATACATAGATTCGTGTTATCTCAACAATATCCATGTAAAAGTCTTATATTGAACTTAATGTCAGTTTACGACAAAAAGCAACCAAAGACTTTGAAAAGGTGTTCTTGAACATTGTGAGCTATTATGATTACGGGAAACCGCGTTAAATGCTCTGTAACCGAACTAATGTTAATATATACGATGTTGAAAAGATATTTTAGTACCAGAGAAAGGTCTCATTTGAATGGATAACAATCATAGATAAATCTTGGTATTAGTCAGTTTCAAGAAAAAGAAAAATTAAATTAACTATGCCTATTTATGGCAGATTTAAGGAGTTAGAATTAAGAAATTGGTTAATGCATGAATTTTATAACACCAAGCTTAACAAGATAATAAAGTGATAAAATGAGGTTCTCAATGACACATATAGATTTTCTATAATAATAATAATAATAATAATAATAATAATAATAAGAGGAAGAAGAAGAAGAAGAAGAAGAAGAAGAAAGAAAGAAAAAGAAAGAAAGAAAGAAAGAAAGAAAAAAGAAAGAAATCAAATCAAACCAATAAAGTAAATTTTCCAACTGTTAGGGATCACACACTTTTGTGACTCTGCAAGCAAACTTAAGGCATGTGACGAAAACACATAGAACCGTCTACAACCTAGAATACAGAGAGCGAGATGAGATAGCCAGCGCACAACTGACAACGAACATCGAAGATACAGTTCTGCTGTCGCATAACACCATGATTGCAGTCGCCTTATGCGACGACACGACGACAGATATATGTCGGCGCTTTTCGTAGTTGTGTGCGTGCTAAACGCATATATTAACCGTAATAAAAGTGCTATTTTGTATCATTTTCCTTACATGTGTGACTATAACGTAACAAAGAATTTACAATCTAGTCTTAACCTAAATTATTTTTACAGTCTACGATACCATAGAAATACATCATCGTTTTGTATGTCATATATGGAAATACGAAATACCTTCTTTGTTACAAATTTCATCAATAGTAAGTGAGCAGATAGTTTCTGTTTCCGCCCTCTGCCATATTGACAGTACAAAAAAACTTTGAATTAGCAGGGCGAAAGAACGTTCCTAATCATATATTGTTGTTTAATAGAGATTGTTACATGTGTTACGCTTTTTCTTTGTATCCCTTTTGTGGCTTTATCACAAATTTCTAAAACAAATACAGACTGTGGAGTGTAAGTAAACATAATGTATATGTGCAATAGTTATAATGTTACCTCTTTTTGTTAATACACACATACATACACACAACACAAATATTAACATGCTATCACTGTTCTGAACCATATAATTGCACAGAAAATATACAATATAACAGTTGGGACGAATTTATTTAAACTGATTTTACCCGACACAAGTTAAAGCAATCTCAGAATGTCTTTATGGATCACCTAGGAAAAATAAAGTTCTATCGATGTTGTGTCAAAAAAATGTTAAGTTCGATAGCTGTAAAATCAATGTTTCGAAAGAAAATCCTTCCAAATAAACATAAAACCTAAATGGTAAAGATGTTGCAGTTTGTTTAAAATGAATATAAGCAAACGACGGGTGAAAAATAACAGCCTTAAATATAGATACAGATGTTTTTAAATAAACCGCGTCTGTTTCAATTACTTTGGTGGTAAATCCTTGAAAAGCTCGTTTACTTAGTTTATATATATATATATATATATATATATATATATACATATATATATATATATATATATATATATATATATATATATATATATATATATATATATATATACCTTTTGTCTCACAGGTTGGAAGTCGATATGTATGCTCAAGAAAAATGTGTTCCACTGTCAATAGAAACTGGCACGTCATACAAAAAGAAACTCTTCAGAGCGAAGTAATTGGCCACTATTTTTAATCACTGAATACAGTGAATAAAATCAAAAGCAAACAGAGCTATCACGTTCTGTGATAGCAAAAGCACTTAAAAGCTTTTCTTTGAGAACAAAAAAATCTCAAAACACTTAAGTAGGTTCAGTTGTGTGTAAAATGTAGATATAAAGCTTTTTCTCACGACCTGCATCGATCAAAGTGATTTGTGATGATACCCATTAAGGTATCTATACTCAAATAGCACAACTTATGCAGAGGTTATGCGGTGACAAGAAGCAATATTCAAAGGGGATGTTTGTGGTCGGGGATGCAGTTGATCCAGCATCCTGGTGTCTAGTGCAGTCGCTGTGTAGTCTATGATTGAGGCCACCTGATCTTCCAGCTTGCGGAATTAACAGACGATGATTCTAATTGTTACTAGGAAACAGGAACAAACATCGTTTCTGTTTTTTAATCTGAAAGGACTGTAGAAAGAAGCAAAAAAGTATCGATACTGATTGTTTTAATATTGCTACAATTTTGATATCCTAGCTATATATTGTCTCTAGTAGACAGCAATGATAGTAATAGTGGTGGTGACGATGGTGACGACATAATAACTATTTATTAATATTGTTATTATTGTTGTTATTATTATAGTTATTAAGGTAAAAATAATAATTTAAAATACTATATTGAATAAGGACCATTTAAAATAAAAAGAATAATTTTAAATAAGGACCATTTTCTGCCCCCTCTCCAATTTTCTTCGTATGATGTATATGTATATTGCAAGTATGAGGTGGTTTGATTTAATTTCCGACGTAGATGTTGTGTTCACGTGATGATTGTCATGGAAACCGTGTGCTAAGACAATATCAAAGAAGATATCCACACTTTTCATCTTTTCCATGTACTTCTTCTTGATACTGTCTATACATAAATTATTCACTAAATTTAAAATGACATTATGTATTTTTATTATTTTTCTTGTGTAAAGTTCCATGAAATACGGTTTTCATTTGCAACGAATGACCAGAAATAAACCCTAGTAACCATTGATGAATAAATCGAACTTACAAGTCAACATTAAACTGTTTTAAGTTCCGTTGCAAAATAACGAAAGTCACTGATAAAATCAAAAAATGTGTGCGTTTGAAACATTATCTAATATTGCTGGCAAATATAATTGATTATGGTGCCTTTCTGGAGGCTTCTGAGTTTTTTTATTCACCAAAAATATTAGCGTTTGTCCTCTTGCTACTGGAAATGAAATATGTTCTTTTAACAATATGTTCCTTAATTTCGTGGCAACACACACACACACACACACACACACACACACACGCACTAGCAAACGTACACACACAGAGTCTAGCATAAGACCTATTACTTTGAACGACTTAAAACTGGCTCGAGTCATGGGGATTTATTTCGCGTACCTTGTCCAGAACGTTTCTATACCTGTCTAGTTTTAAAACAGGTATCGTAAGGATACGTATTTATTAATTTGATAAGTCGCGTTTCCTTGTCCACGAAGCAATGTCATTTCGTACTGGAGATATATATATATATATATATATATATATATATATATATATATATATATATATATATATATATACCGCAAATCGTTTCTACCCTTATAAAGGTACTGATGCAAGAAGATAAGAAAAGAAACAAACACTAGTTTTACCTTAAGTATTCTTTATATTTTTAATTTTGAATACATATTATTATAAAACAATTATAATGTTATAAACTGTATCTCAAAAACTTTATTTTGTGAATCAGTCGAACACGTTTCATATATTAAGCTATATAATTAGAAAAGGAATAACACATGCTATATAGCTCAACCATGATTTATATAATAGTTTCGTATATAGCGTTGAAACGAATTATTTTGTTTGTACTTTTACTCAAAACTGCAAATTTGGTGGGATTGTAGGAACGTATCAAACGTTGTTAAAGGATTTGTATCGGAATAATATGATGACACTGAACAACAACATGTAATTCAATTTTGTAGCCCTTTCAGCTGGAAAAATTAGATAGTACGCTTGGATACTACCTTGCTAAAAGATGATTGCAAGTATTGCATACTTACACTCCTGGACCCATATTTTTGAAATTTCTTAAGCAAAACTCAAGCTCAATCTCAAAATCATTTTTATGTATTTTAACTTTGATTAAGATAAAATCAAACTCGTTGAACGGTCAGGATCCGTTATAGTTCGGTTTCTCTTTTAGCGAGCTAACTTTTGATTACATTGATTTCCTCCACGTATAATATGTGAGTTTGGTGTTTGGAGCTTATTTTTGAGTTTCTTACTAAACAAATTTTAAAACTACGGGGACTAGTCTTCCTTGCTGCCTTGTAGTCTATATCTGATCAGAAAAACAAGCCATTCTATTTAGGTTTAATGTGGAACATTACAAGGACTCTAAGTTGGATCCATAAAATAAAATGAAAAAATTACTAGTATCCCAGTTTATGTCGTTTTATCAACCCTAGGTTGATGTACTTGCCATGCGACGAACAAATGCGACAGTTAAAACAATCTGTACATTTTTGACTTGAGAATCAAAATAAGTAATATATATCACTTGAGAGATAAATACCATACATTAAGGATCATCTTATAATCATGCCCGTGCAAGTAGTGTTGGTTTCCAGTAAGATGGTCCACTTGAGGTCTGATCATATATAACAGATCTGATCCTCCATTCTAATGTGCAAAGTGCAAACATTACCGATATCCAACCCCACGCCCATTCCATGGTGTCGACGCTACTGTTGCGGCAGAAAATGAAATCCAGCAACATGTCCGAAGGCTAGTCATGTTTTGGCAAACTTGTAAGTATAACCAAATTCGAAAGAAAAGAAAATCATCAAGTAACTGCGTGACTTAGTGTACATCTGAGTATGTACCTCAGAAAGATGATGATCATGATTATGATGGTGATGATGATTATGCTGATGATGAATGATTACTTGATTTAACCAGTGACATCACAGTAAATTTCACTATATTCTTTAATCACACTTACATCTCACGAGACTGATTGAACCTTTCCGTACAAGTTAACATTGAAGTACCTGACACGTATGCTTAATAAGAGATGAGTTTGGTTCAAGACTCAGTATTTAAAATAGCTGTATTGGCAAAGCCTTTTTGTTTAAAAATGTAGTTTATTCGCCCAAAAGATCGCGTTAATAGCAATGCAAGATAAAACTGTCAATGTAAAAGCATTGTTAACTGCCCTTAAACTACTTTGACTGCTATACAAATTACAGTCGTAGTGTATAGTTTGCTTTGATTATCATTATTTTGCACTGGATTGTTTATTCTTTCATATTGGACAAATATTGTAAGAAGTACATTGTTTCCCACTATAAAGCCTCTCTGTACACTGCTGACCCATTGGCGCTTGTATAGACACAGCTAAATATATGATTTCACATTACTAAACGCCCTGTTCATGTCTATTATATACTTTTTTCTAACCTATTGATAAATCCTTGTTTATTCATCCATTGATATAGACTCCCTTATGTTTAGCGTGTGTCACTGGTCTGGCTCCATTAGCAGCTTTGTAAAGATGGAACACTGAGTAAACATACAAATCTTCGATTACACGATACAATTATATGTTATAATCCACTAAATGCATAGAATACGTTTTAACCATCTAAAAGTTGAAATTTCCGAAAATTAGACCGCGTGTTTATACCAGAAGAATCTGGAGATAGACCGATGTAAACTATTATATATTGCGTCATCAACTTATTGAGACAAAATATCAGAATATCATTTCTAAAGATATAGATAAATATTTTGATAACTTCACGAGGGTGCTTACTGAGACTGCAATGAATGCGATTTCTTTAAGATCCCGCCTGATTTACCAGATTTAGTTAGCAGACAAATCAAATCCGGCAGGCGATAGTACATGCAAGCAAAAATAACTCATAACTCAGAACATTGGGCTAAATATAGAAAACTAAGAAATAAGAAAAAAGCATGTCAGATTTGAAAATCAAAAATAGGACGACAACTTTGTAAACTGCCTATCAAATAAAACCCAATCTTCTGCATACTGGGGAAACAATGCACTTGTTCCACCTTAAGAAATCAAAATCATATGTTCGCCATCCGATTGCTTTATCAGGACCAATACTTTGGCTTGATAATAATAACGAAAAGCATAAGCTTTCAGTGATATTTTTTCTTCTTAATCTGTTTTATATGACATACGGAAAATGATTGCCAAAGAAAATTGTGTAACGAATATTTTGCTAGGCTCCATTTTGATAATTAGTGATGAAGTAAAAATGGTATAATCAATCTTCATGTATTCAAAGCCTCAGAGCTTGATTCAGTTAGCCCTAAAATCTTGAAAGTATCATCTGACCGGATAAGTGAACCCCTGACCAATCTATTTGATTATTCATTAAACAAGTTGCAATTTTATTCTAAATGGAAAAAGGCCAGTGTTACACCAGTTCAAGAAAACGATAAGAGTGACCTGAACAATTATCTGCTCATATCTTTGATAAGTTATATTGCTGAACTGTTTGAAAGGAATGTAAATAAAAATTATTCCATTTTTGAATCAACTATGATGTTATAACCTCTTTCAAATCCAGTTTCCTGCCGGTGATCCCACGTTGACTCACTTGTTACATAGATTGATTCAGAACTTATCTTGATAAAGAAAGCAGAGCGTGGGCATTCTTGGCGGTCAGTATGACTGGAGACTTATCCAGGCAGGAGTACCCCAAGGATCAATATTAAGACTATTTTGTATTTATAATCTACATAAATGATATTGTCATGTATATTCACTCAAATATACGTCTTTTCTCTGATCAGTCTGTGTTTAAGTGTGGACTATCCCACATCATCGGCCCATATATTTAATTATAATGAAAATAAAATTAAGAAATGGTCACACACATGACTTATTCACTTTAATCCTACAAAACCGAATCAATGCTTATATATAAATCCTTCCATCCTGCGTTGTACATTAATGATATATTGATCAAAGACGTCGACATACATTGTTACCTGGAGCTCACATTCTCTGAAGACGACACATGGAATACACTCATATATCTTTCCAAATACCTATCTCGCTTGAAACTACAACTATAATTTAAAATTTCATTGTTCCCTTGACCCTTGAACATTACACACTTCTAACGTTTTATACTCGTCCTTTTTTTGAATATATATTTGTTGTATTGTATACTGTCCACACTTTATGAATCAGAAGACATTGTAAAATTAAGGTAGTACTCGCAAGAATTGTGAGTGGAACGACTAGGCTAACAAACATGTATGTCTTGTAAAGTGAATCAAGTTGGTACAAGCTTGAAATAGACGTAGAAAACAGAGACTAACACATTTCTTCAAAATGATTTATCTAAGATACCCTAAATACGTGATAAATGTGATGCCAATTCATAGTAACCATTCTTGGGTATTTCCTCCGTCATAATGCAAACATACAAAAGAATGTGTAGAACACAACTATATAGCTCGTCATTTCTTCCAGCAACACTACGAGACTGGAGAGGTATACCGATAGAAGTTATGAAATTTCAAAAGATGCCTAAATAGGCATCTTTTCGGAAGTATTTTTGGGCGAGAAAAGAAAAGTTCAAATACTTCAAACGCGATTAAGACTACAATGTAGTGATCTGAAAGAACATCCTTTCAATATAAGTATAATGGACTCCCCTCTGTGCTCCTGTGGAGAAACTGTGAGTATTGAACATTTCTTACTTGGATCCCAAAATGTGCAGAAATCAGAGAAAATTCGATTTTGTTTTTCACAATATGACTTGCAGACCTTACTGTGTGGAAACTCAACTAGCGAATATGGAAATGAAGACAACTTTTTAAAAGTGTATGTTTTCATGATAAAGAGTATATATTTGTAGTTAAGCAACACTAATAATTGCTCTCCTATTAGATTTTCTCTGTTTTTAAATGATATATCTAAGATGTCTACTTTTTTAGAAGATATGAGGAAATATTTCACGAGTTCAGTGGAAACATCGTGTTGTAGCAAGTGGCGATTGGCAAACGTTTCCACTTCACGGGTGAGATATTTTCTTATATCTACTTTAAAAAATCTGAGATTTTCTTTCTATTATATATTTTAAGGATTGAAACCCTCGATTTGCATGGCGTTTGTTCGCATTCTAATGATAGCATTACTACATCGACAAAAAGAAGTTCCAAAACTTTACAATCATTTTTCAGGTCCTACATATAATGCTCCAAACAATATTTTGTCAAATTAATGACTTTTTCATACGAAAATGAAGAGATCTTTATTAACACATTTCTAGCGCGGATTGATACAGTGAATAGATCACAGAACCGTCGTATCGCACATAAGTCAGAGTGTAGCATCTTAAAACAAAAGATTTTAACGACTGTGAGTTTACCTACACTGATTTTGGTTCTTTATTTTGGTCATTTCTGCACTGGAAAGTGAATTATGTGGCCCTGGCAATATTGCAGTCTAGTTCGGTAACAGAAACTGCACCCAAATGTCAATAGTCACTTAATTTCGGTTTTCAATCAACATTCATCTATCCTGGATTTTTCTATCGTTTTTAAACATGAGTATGAGTGTGATCTGAGTTAACATCGATACTTAAATAATTTTAGTATTACATTTAATTAAGAATTTTCCCATAAAACTTGCCTTTTCCAAGGACACACCGAGGCAGCCCACCAGGGCTGGCCTGGGCGGATAAAGAACCCGCAAACTTGGATTACGAGGACCCTCTACCAACTGAGCTACGTCGGTTCCCGGCAGACAGAGGGACAGAGAAAGTACGCTAGAGAAGAACAAGAACAAGAAGCAGAACAATGAAATGGGTTTAAATATGAAAATAGAAGTTTGAATATCATACCTAAGGGCCGATATATTTCCTAAATGGTAAAAGAAAGTAATTCAAAAAGTAATATCCACGCTGTTGCGATAAAAGTGGTATCGTCACTGTAGCGATATCCATTTTCCTCCACAGATACATTTATGTATCTCATTATGAATTATACAATAAAGTATTTAAGTATGTTAATGATTGTTGAGTGATATTATATACGTGTCATTTATTAAAAGTAGAAAATTCTTTTCTCCAATGCCACACAGGGCTGCAAAACTTTTTTACAAACTAGATTTAACAATGCATTGATGTTGATATGCAATATGTTATATATACATGTGCAACCTACTCTCCATAAGTATTATTTGAATAGATTTGTGTGTGTGCCATTAATATACTTTGAAAGACACTATATTCATATAGACAGTATATAAATTGATATAAACATACAATGATATGTACATGTATTTAGCATCTCTATATCTACTATTTCATAGTGCTATATTAATGCATAACATAGTTCATAATACCAGATGGATTTACATAAATGCGCCAGAACGTTTTGGGAAATCCTTTATTTAACTTACCACCATGTTTATTCTTAAACTGTTGGAAAATTTTAAAATAAATAGTTTATAACAATAACTATATAACTCTCTCTCTCACTCCCTCTGTCTGTCTGTCTGTCTCTCTCTCTCTCTCTCTCTCTCTCTCTCTCTATATATATATATATATATATATATATATATATATATATATTTGAATAATTGCGATTGCATAATTGCGTCTGGAAATAATTAAACGTTCATATTACAAATATGCCACTTAGACATTTTTATAAATTATTTGCTACTTCTTGTAGTAGTGTCTAAAGAATGAGTTGATCAAATCTAGGACGATTTTCCTTCCTGTCGTATAATTCACATCTTACTTGCGGACAATGAAGGGACGTCGTGATTTCTTCGGTTAATAAGATGCTTTTGGTTCTAAAAATCTGAATCTAACGCAACTTTTCTGGATGGTGACAGAACCAATAGATCGTCCGTTATGTTAATGTATTGTGCAAAATTGTATGTGTGCTGATAGTATGTTTTTGTACTTTCTCTCGCATAAGGACACTTGTATCACTTCAAAATATGCAAGTCTTTGGTATTGACATCCTTCGATTGCTGCGAAAGAGAGTTTTGATCTAAATGGTCTTTGAAATTCTTTATTTATGCCTTTACCATTGGAAGGATGCATAAAGCGAATTTGAACAGCCTAATCTATTGAGATATAAAACGTTTGTGAGTTCACCAACTCACAATCAAGAATTTAAAATTTCTTGAATAGAGGTCATAGAATCCCGGCTAGAAAAGAGGAAAAAGTAGCAAATGCATGCAGGAGTATAGTTGTGTCTTGCAAAAGAGAGCAAAAGATCACGGAAGCTTAGTTGGATGAATTAGGTTTTAAATGTCTGCATAGATACCATCTGTCAGATTATCAACTAATCTCATTACCCATCACATGCAGGTATAATAGTTTCGAAAATATAAAGTATTTATGTTTAACAAACTTCGAATCTTCTCTCTCTCTCTCTCTCTCTCTCTCTCTCTCTCTATATATATATATATATATATATATATATATATATATATATATATATATATATATATATATATATAGTTTTTAAAACAGAATGTTGTTCTTTTTTTTCTCTTCTCCGTGTTTGCGCCCTACCTCAAATTTTAGCCGAAACGTTTCATCTCAGAATCATGTCAGTATAAGACACGTGTCCGCAAAAGAGTTCCTACTGGGAAAATATGTGGTAAAGTCTTCTTTTTCGATTTCGGAGTATGACAACAAACGATAATGATATCATTTGTGACTTTTATATGGCATTGATCGCCAGATATGGCATGTCCTAGGGACCCGCTTGGACAAGTTTTTTTAATTGATTTAGATCCCGTATCTCTCAAAGCAACATAACTTCGTTGTTTATATGTGATATTTATTCAGGCAGTTAGCTAGCTGTGCAACATACACCCTAAGCTTGGGCATCACAGATAGAAGAGAGCACATATCATATAAGACAAATTGGAACATAAGTTAAATTCATATCAAATCAGTCTCAAGATGTGGCTTAAAGTCGTATTACTTCCATCCTTTTGTGGACTGATTTTATTTCAAGCATCCCTCGTTGAAGCGTGGTCGGGGTAAGTAAACAAATTTGAGTATGCATCCTCTTATGAACTAAAACGAAATAATTATACGATTACTCGAAACTGTCCCTTATTTAATTATGTCAATATATTTTATTGCTACTACATTGTCAAAATAGGAATATCAATATTACTAATAGTAATAAAGGTAGTGGAAGCAGTAGTCGTTGATATCGTTGTTGTTATTATTATTGTTGTAGCAAATAGTGGAACTAATAGTAGCTGTAGATGGAGATGTTGTTGTTGCTAAGGATGTAATTATTCTTGTTGTTTAAGAACACTCTACACTTTTAGATATCAGAAGTGGTACTAAATCTTTTACGAATATAGAAGGTTGAAAAGTATCTTCTATTGTTGCTCTATCATGTGTTTCGTCGTTCTTTCCAGCAATATATTTTTCTTTTTGTTTTTATTCCTTATGTAGCGCTTTGTTTCATGCAGTTACATGTTGTACTGATGCAGGAAAGAATTCTTTGCACATAAGTATTTATTCATCTTTACCTATTGAATTTTAATATCGCGCACTTTGCACAAAGAAAAAGCAACCTAACACAAGGTCATAATAACGCCGAGGTAACGGGATAAATTTGCATCTCTGCGATCCCTGATAAATGGCCTGTTCCGTCAACTGATACTTTCTTAAGCCTATCTAAAAAGGGTTGCTTTCTTTAGGTTCTTTCGTTTCGTCTAATTCCTAAGCTAAATCAGATCAAGAACTGAATAATCCAACTTATCTGAAGATAAATTGATTGACTGGCGTAAGTCAGACTAACATATCATTAGTCCGGCACCTGCTCGCCGCCCCACCCCGCACCCCACCCCCACTCGAAAAAAAGTAACCAAAAAACAACAAAAAGCACCTTTGATAATATTCATTACAGCACGAACATTTTCTTAACTATACTCCTTAGTCAGTATTAGTAACATCTTGAACATTCATAGCATTTTCAAA
Organism: Margaritifera margaritifera; assembly: GCA_029931535.1. Taxonomy (NCBI): domain Eukaryota; kingdom Metazoa; phylum Mollusca; class Bivalvia; order Unionida; family Margaritiferidae; genus Margaritifera; species Margaritifera margaritifera. The sequence goes on from JAQPZY010001683.1 coordinate 2,647,660, forward strand.
ATGCGTCACTATCTAATTTGCTAAAACTTATAGTTTAAAATCAACGTTAAAATAAAAAAGAATATAAGTTGAAACAAAATAATGAATAACACATCTTCAATGAAAATAATGCACGCTCTCTGTTGTTATTATGGAACAAGAGAAGTTTTATATATCTGGGATATTCCATTTGGCCGGAATTTAAAATTGTTGCTAATTTCTAAACGGTGTTTGAACATAGTTTAATTGTTACCGTTGCACATTCACTAGCGCGAAAAGAAAGTGATGGACTGAGTATCTTTTAGGGCAATTTTTATGCATTTCCTCAGTTTAGCAATAAAAAATTGTATGATCCAAAGTCATTCTTAAAATCACACTATAGAGACTTGCATAGCATACAACATTTGCCAAAAGTGCCTAATCTTAACTTATTTTCAACTTGCAAGACAAAAGTGAATACTTTTGACGTCACATTCAGGTCTTGAGGCAAATCAAAAAATGTTAGTTTGAAAAGATAGTTTGCAAAATATGTGATAAGAAAACTGCTCAAACAAAGTTTTGAAATCAAACTCATCAATAGAGAGTAGGTAGCATTCCCCATATAGAACACATCGCAGAGATGAAATGGCATTGTCCCGATTGCGTTTAAGACACATATGCCTGACAATGCATACCTCCAGAAGGATGAATCTCGACCAAGGTACAAACCCTATCAGTGTCGACTGAAATTTTCACACATTCTTGTCGACCTGCACCTTTTGAAACAAACGACTAAACTGTGCTTGCTCTAAAATGCATGTATGATTTTTCTTTTTTGAGAATGTATATTTGTGTTGCTTTAGAGCATATTGTTACGACTCTATGGTCTAAGAAATATGTAACAGAAAGAAAGTGAAACCAACAAATCAAGTAAAAATCAACAAGCAATTTATTACTAGATAATTAAAATGAAAAATCAAAAAGTCACTTACAGTAATGTGTTTTGAAATCCTAATAATCCAATAAGAATGATCGTTCTAATCACAAGTCCTAAATATAGAATGTTCCAAATTCACGGCTGTGTCCTTGAATGTTATGATGTGCTAATGGTCTCCAAAGTCCTGATGTACTAGAAATCTTGATGTGCTGATGTCAAAATGAAGTATTCCAAAATCTCTGAATAAGTTCACTTAAATTCCAAAATCATCAATTAAAAATCCAAAATCCAAAAGTTTATGAGCACTGTTATAATCCAATGAATATTTAAAATAATTCCTCTCTTAGAATTTGGAATGAATTTTCACAACTGTAGTAGCTCTTTACAAGACTGATGGTAATGTCAAAACTGAAAAAATGTCCACCAAACATGGTATATATAAAGATTGGTCACATGACAGAATGTTCTAGAATATGAGTCATCTTAATGGAATTCTAACAGTAAACAAAATTCAACCTTGACCTTCAAATTGAGAAAACATATTGATCAAAACAACCTAATTCAAGGACACTAGTTAAACATGTTTTTCCTGATAACATTAAGATTTAAGCAAATATTAAAGTGAAGAAACATTTATAATTTCCTAAAATATTTATAATTTTATATAAACATCATACATAACACCTCCCCTCATAAAGAAAAAGAAAGATTTATATAATAAAGCTTTCTTTTGAATATACATCTAATACTATAATAACCAAAATTACATAAGAACATGTTTTATGATATTGGACTTAATTACATCAAGCAATATTACATTTCTAGGCACGTGAGAGTGCATCTGTAATCACATTGTCTTTTCCCCTGATGTGTTTGATGTCAATGTTATATTCCTGCAATATCAAACTCCATCTCAACAATCTCCGATTTTTATCTTTCATTTTGTTGATGAAAGTAAGGGGATTGTGATCACTGTACACAATAATTGGAGAAAGAGCTGAGGTGACATACACTTCAAAATGCTGTAAAGCCAATATCAAAGCCAAACATTCCTTCTCAATTGTGGAATAATTTTTCTGGTGCCTGTTTAGTTTTTTAGAAAAATAACACACAGGGTGATCCACACCACTTTTGTCTTCCTGAATCAATACTCCACCAACCCCTACATCACTTGCATCAACAGATAATTTAAATGATTGGCTAAAATTTGGTGCAGAAAGAACTGGTGCATTCTTAAGCATGGCCTTTAACTTGTCAAAAGATTCCTGACACTTGTCAGACCAATATAATTTGGCTTTCTTACTCAATAAACTTGTCAAAGGTTCAGCAATTTTGGAAAAATTGGAACAAAATTTCCGATAATATCCAGCCATACCTAGAAATCGCATCAGTTGCTTTTTACAAATTGGAACTTGAAATTCAGAGATAGCTTTGACCTTAGCTTCTATAGGTTTAACTTGACCTTGTCCCACAATATGTCCTAAAAATGTGACACAAGCATGGCAAAACTCACTTTTGCTCAAATTAATTGTCAGATTCGCATCCTTGAGTCGATCTTAGAATTTTCGAATGGTTTCCAAATGATCTTCCCAGGTGTTGTTGTACATAATGACGTCATCGATATAAGCGTCACAATTATCAAGACCAAATGTTATCATGTTCATCAGACGTTGAAACGTTGCAGGCGAATTTTTCATTCCAAACGGCATGACTTTATATTGATAAAGTCCATCTGGAGTTACAAATGCTGAAATTTCTTTTGCCCTTTCCGTCAGTGGAATTTGCCAGAATCCTTTTAAAAGGTCAAACTTGGTGACATATTCCGAATTTCCAATTTTATCAATGCAATCGTCCATTCTTGGGATTGGAAATGAATCAGTTTTGGTGACACTGTTGACTTTTCTATAGTCAGTACACATACGGAATGTATTATCTGGCTTGGGAACAAGAATACATGGGGAACTCCAGTTACTTTTACTTGGTTCTATGAAATCATTCTCCAGTAGATACTGAATTTCTTTCTTCAGATAGTTCTGTTTGAGAGGATTCATCCTATAAGGATGCTGTTTCACAGGCGCAGAATCTACAATGTCAACGTCATGATAAATTTTACTTGTTCGTGTTGGAACATCAGGAAACAAGTGCTCATAGTCATGTAATAGCTGTTTTAGTTCATTTCTTTCCTATTGTTGTAGATGTGAAAGTTTCTGGTCTAGGTTGTTCAATATTTCTGAATTCCGAAGATTGGTTATACCAGAGTCACTATAGTCTGATCGTATTCCATCGTTGATATCTTCACTGTGTGGGACAGGTACAACTAAATTAACAGAATAATTAGCTGAGCTATCTCTGTCAAAATATTCCTTTAACATATTTATATGACAAAGTTGTTTCTGTCTCCGTCTCCCAGGAGTGTTAATGATATAATTTAAGTCATTTACTTTCTTTTCAACGGTATAAGGACCATAAAATTTAGCCTGAAGAGGATTCTGAGGTATGGGAAAGAGAGCCAGAACTTTGTCACCAGGTTTAAAACTCCTTTCCTGTGAATTTCTGTCATACCTTAATTTCATTTTTGACTGAGTAGTGTGAAGATTAGTTCTTGCTACTTCACAGGCCTTTGACAACTTGTATTTGAAATCAGAGACATAATCAAGAAGATTAATCTTTGAATCTTCATTTGAAAGAAGTTTCTCTTTTAATAATTTCAATGGTCCACGGACAGTATGACCAAAAGCTAGTTCAAAGGGACTAAAACCCAACGACTCTTGAACTGATTCCCTAACAGCAAACAACAACAAATGAACACCCTCATCCCAATCCTTTTCTGTATCAAAGCAATATGATCGAATCATATTCTTCAAAGTTTGATGAAATCTTTCCAAAGCACCTTGACTTTCAGGGTGATAGGCAGAAGATTTAAACTGTTGGATGCCTAATTCATGCATAACTTGCTGGAAAATTCCAGACATAAAATTTGACCCTTGATCCGACTGGACAGATTTGGGAAGGCCAACAAGTGTAAAAAACTTCACCAAAGCTTTCACAATAGTTTTAGTTTTTATATTTCTCAGAGGAATTGCCTCTGGAAATCTTGTAGATGCACACATGATGGTCAACAAGTATTGGTTGCCCGACTTGGTTTTAGGTAAAGGACCAACACAGTCTACCATTATTCTACTAAATGGTTCATCAAATGCAGGAATAGGTTGCAGATGAGCCTTAGGTATCTTCTGATTGGGTTTTCCTACCATTTGACAAGTGTGACAAGATCTGCAGTATTTAGAAACATCACTTTTGAGTTTCGGCCAATAAAAATGATTCAAGATCTTGTTATAAGTCTTACGGACTCCTAAATGACCAGCCAAAGGAGTTTCATGGGCTAAATTAAGAATTTCCTGTCGATATGACTTAGGAACAACAATTTGATAGCTCACTGACCACTCGTCACCAGCGGGTACATCAGGTGGTCTCCATTTCCTCATAAGGACCCCATTTTTCACAAAGTAACACACTGGAACTTGTGTGGCTTCAGTTTCACTAATAGCCCTCTGAAACAAACAAGATATCTCGGGATCTTGCTCCTGTTCAACGACAAGGGATTGTCGTTTGTCACCCTGAGTAGGACAAAGAGAATGAGTTGCCAAAAGAGGATCACTGTGATCAATACCATTTGATTGATCAATACCTGAGGAAAAAGTGACCTCATCAAAAGACTGACCAATACATGTGTCAGCTAAAGGAATAATATCCTGATCAACATCACTCTCAAGAGCTCTTTTTGCCATAGCTCTAGTAACTGCACAAGCAGGGTACAAATCAGGGATTTCAGTTTCGACAGGATCAACTTTCTGATCCAAACAAGGCTTGTCAGTTACAAGTGGATTAACCACAACCTTATCTCCAGCTAGGTCATTGCCTAGTAATAAATGAACACCCTCTATGGGTAAAGAAGTCACTGCCCCAACAGTCACAGGTCCAGAAACTAAGTCTGATGCCAAATTTACACAATGGAGAGGAACATTTACAAAGCCGCACTCTACTCCCTGAACAAGAACACTTTCACTTGAAGAAGACTCCTCAGACAAAGGCAAAGTACCTGATAATAAAAGACTCTGAGAAGCTCCAGTGTCCCTTAATATTTTAATTGGGATAGGTTTGGCAGAATCACCAATAAGTGATATAGAACCTTCTGACATGAATGGTTCATAAGCCTCTAAAATAGAATCAGACTGGGGTTTGTTTGACCCAACAAATGTATTGCTTTTAATACAAGACCCTGACCTTGACCTCGTAGAAATAAGAGCATTTGGAAAAGCTCTGTCTTTACTCTGTTGCTTATTTTTCAACTTGAAGCAATCAGAAATAACGTGCCCTTTCGTTTTACAATAAGTGCATGTAGGAAGAGATAAGGATTTCTGATCAGTCTTATCAGATGTTTGATTCCTAACAGTTGTGCTGTTGTGAAATTTGGAAGTACTCGAATGAGATTGAAATGGTTTTTTACCAGAAAACTGCTGAGAGGACGACTTATTGCCAAATGAAATTTTGTGAGTCAAGGAATAATCATCAGCCATACGCGCAGCATTTTCCAAAGTTTCCACTTTCTGCTCGTCAAGATAGGTTTTAACATCACTATGGATGCACCTCTTGAACTCTTCAATTAATACGAGCTGTCTGAGGTTATCATAAGCTTGATCAACTTTCTTGGCTGAGCACCACCTATCAAATAGTTGTTCTTTATCCCTTGCAAATTCGACATGAGTTTGTCCAGTTTCTTTTCTACAATTCCTAAACCTTTGTCGATATGCCTCTGGTACCAACTCATAAGCTTTCAAGATGTACTCCTTAACCACATCATAATCATTGCTTTGTTGTACTGACAGTGAAGTGTAGACTTCACGAGCTTTGCCAATAAATACACTTTGTAATAACAAAGTCCAATGCTCTCTGGGCCATTTCAAGTTTTCAGCTATTTTCTCGAAATGAAGAAAGTATTTATCTACTTCTTTTTCCTGAAAAGGGGGTACTAACCTAATATATCTAGTAACATCAAAACCTGGACTTGTGTTTAAAGGAGTGGAGTGTGCTCTGTTTGCCAGTTCTAATTCTCTTAATTTAAATTGCATTTCCATTTCTTCTCTTTGCATCTGCATTTGTATTTGTCTCTCTTCTTTCTGCATTTGTATCTGTCTATCTTCTTTCTCTCTCTCCATCTGCATTTGCCTCTCTTCTTTCTCTCTCTCCATCTGTATCTGCATTTGTCTCTCTTCTTTCTCTCTCTCCAACTGCCTCTCTTCTTTTTCTCTCTCCATCTGCCTCTCTTCTTTCTGCATTTGGATCTGCCTCTCTTCTTTCTGCATTTGGATCTGCCTCTCTTCCTTCTCTCTCTCTCTCTGAATCTATCGAATCTGACGTACGCAACAGCCCATCGACGATGCTGATACTGCATCGAAACAATATATGGATGCAAAGGCCACTGACATGCTATCAGACCTACCCTCACTAATACGCATATTAACATCATCGTACATAGTTAAATGAATATAAACCAGAGAAGCAGAGAAGAAAACTGAGGGCGTAGCAAATGGTCGACTTGTTTTCATTGCTCTGGAAAATAGCTTTGATAGACCTGAACCTCACATCTTAAAGGTGCGCGAGTCCGGATCATACTTGTTCATCTTAACTGGAGCCAAACACGAGTGGGATGCAGTAAAAATGTTGATAAATACTGATCGGGTTAATGGTTTTGTGTTTAAGATTTATCATTACGTATACGTGATGGATCCTTGAACAGCCACGTGATGACGAAATTGCTGAATTTACCGATCAGATGTTGGATCAGCTACGAGAGCGTTCCAACATCGATGGTGAATTTGTGTCATTTGTCAATGAATATCTACCTGAAAACGGGGTTAACATACCCTCATATACGCTAAAATATAATCTACGCGAGAGCCAGAGAGAAATCGACCGTTGGGACCACTCTGATGTACCAATACCAACTCGAGGCAAGCTTGGAATCATCGCATTTGCACGCGAAAACGCCCAGTCGCAGACTGCACCGTTGGAAGTGAAATCACTCAGGGATTGTTTCTACTACGATGAAGTGAAGTTCACCAATAAATCCACGCTGGTTACTTTTCCCGTCAATTACAACGAACCAACATTGACTGAACTAAGAAGTGAACTACGATCTTGACTGTTACTCACCAAAGACGCACTTGTTCGTGTAACGGTTCTTGTGCGAAAACGATCATTACTGTACCAAGCACGGACGTAATCAATGTTGTTTTAGGTGAACGTGGTGGCAAGCTCCCGGAACGCATAATCGCCGGAGACCTAAATATTTTCTAGGAAGATATTTTCTATGATTGCATGGCAGTTGTACCAGTAAAAAAAAGTGCTTGCTTGGAAGCGCGTGTGCGTGATGCACCCAGCCGCTATGCGTTTAGACTTTTTAATCGGCACCATATATCCCGTATCGTGCTGATGTGGCGTTAGACGCTTTACATACATATATAATCTTTGAAACTTTGCATAATATCTTGGTTGTAACTGTCCCAATTACGCACAACTCCGCTCTTCCCGCTCTTGCCGTTACCAATATTCGTACTCCTTCACCGGTTGATACTATTATTCATTAGTGCCCAAATGTTGTAAGTTGCGTTCAGCGCAGAGCCATATCTTGGTTAATTATCTTGTTTCAGAATCTAGTTATCAGTATCACGAGCTAATTTTTTTGCGGTTGGTGGGAGATATTAACCGAGAATGTCTGCATGCTTTTAAAGTTTGTGAAAATATACACACGTGAAAAACTTTAGATCGTATTTGGATTATATATTGTGATCAGCAAGTTTTGGCATATATATTGTAAAAATGTTAATGTTGTTATGATGAAACTTGATTGAACTTTCGTCAGTGAGAAAAAAACTGCTCCAGAAGTACTAGTGATGACGTTGTAAATAATAAATTCAAACGAGTCTCTTTTTTTTCCTGTTGGCAGTGCTGATGAAACAGCCCATCTTTTTCTCACAATCTACTAGATAGAGCTTCATTTAAATTATAACAGAACTTTGTTTTACTTTTATCATTTCCTGCTTAAGGTTTTGCTGACTTTTTAATTTGTACGACTCGCGACTTGAGCACGTTACTACAGAACAGTTTAATTACATGTTTCTGGCTTTCCGTGCTGATTTCTTGTATCCTATTCTCACTCTTTAGACTTGACTTATATTCTTTACAATTGTGAATTAAGTAGAGAGAAGTAAAAGAAGAGATTCAGAAATGTTATTCGAATTTAGTCTGTCTGTTCTGAAGTTTTCATAAGTAAACATTATTTTCTCAAAAGAATCGATTCTGACATCTTCACCACAATATTCAGCTTGGTGGTCAGGGGAGGTAACTAAGTAGATCAACTTCTGGCATAGAAGTTTGCCCCCTTAACATGTTTTAAAACTGCAATGGTTTTATAGTTGTTTACTTTACAGAATTATCTCGGTCAATAATACCTATACAAAAATTGAATAGTTGTTTATTTGATAGAATTGATGTCCTAATTCAGCCATTCTTCTCATGGTCTGTAGTATCAGTTATACTGGTTTCCCACACATGTCCACTATGCACACAGATTTTGCTCTCCTAAGTGGCCTCTGTAGGAAGATAAGCGTATACCAACACACAACATGGGAGGTATTTTCAAAAACTTTAGCCATGACGATATTCTAATTTATAAATAAAATACATCTTGAACGTGGAGATACACGTAAAGCTATTGCTTCAACATGATTCAACATAATTTACACAGTATCCCTAATATACCCAAAACATTCGAAAATAAGGAGCGAATTGCATTAATCATTAGTAATGTGTCTTATTTTTGCGGTTGGCGTATTTTCAACGAGAAATATCAGTAGACAATGGGAAGTTGTTCCACGGTATAAAAATGTATATATATATATATATATATATATATATATATATATATATATATATATATATATATATATATATATATCAAAAGAATGTGAAGATATTATTGAGCTTCACATTTCTATTTCATTTTGATAAACAGGTTATTTCTTTCTCAATTTATACATACGTTTTGGAAGTGTTTCTTTATGTATGCTTTTGAATATTTAAGATTCTTCTGTGTTATTTATTTTTTAGACTGACTTAATTTGGAAAGCAAACATAGTGGGAAATGGACTGCTTATCTTTACGAGGCAGTCCTACCATTTACTATGGATATTATTTTTTAATCTTTCAGTATAAATGCCTAATGACAAATTACAAATAATGGAATTCTGTGAAAATGTAAACTAGTAGAAACTTTACTTTGTGATTTTAACTTGAGGAATGAAGAAACAACACACTGCATTTTCCGGGATGTACACACATTCACGATGTTGGGTGTAAGTATTATACATCTTTTACCCAAAAACATATTTCAATTGAAATGAATGCTATAGAGATAAGTGTTGGCATTGAAATAAAGAAATCGCAGAAACAGCTGATACACTTCTTTGTGCAAAGCTCATGTTTCCTCATTTAAATACAACAAAAATATCTATGTAAGAAATTATTTGAGGATTACTTAATTATAGAAAAGATATAGAACATATATCCACGTATATGGATAGGCTAACTGTTTTTATCTAAAAATGAAAGTTTACTCATGTTGTGCCGTAGTAACATTACACTGTTATACTATTCATTCTTTCTGCATATTTTACATACTTATTTTATTACTGAAATTGAATAATGTATGTAAATGTAAACATTGTCACACCCTTTCAAAACATGCTTGATGCCTTCTCTTTCTCATTTATTTTATAATATGTTGAATTCTTCCTTTATTTCGTTCCCATTTTGTACTTTGCTATGACATAACGTACATAGCATGTCCTATTATTGTCATTCAGAGAGAGAGAGAGAGAGAGAGAGAGAGAGAGAGAGAGAGAGAGAGAGAGAGAGAGAGAAAGAGAGAGAGAGAGTGGTGGGTGGGGGTGGACTGTTTTGATTACCCAAACTTAAAAAGTCAACTTTGGCAGATGTATAGTTGATGGTTTGGGTGAAAGTTTACCATGCATGATTGTAACTGACCAAGTTTTGGTGCTCGAATACCTAATTTTCTATGGTTTTACTATCTTTTCATGCTCCACTCCCCCTTACCCCCAAAAAGGATTTATTGTTTTACAGCTCAGCAACACAGCAACACATGTAGGATATTTAGTACCGAGACAGTTGTAGTAAAATAACTTGCCCAAGTGCACACCACGTTAGCCGACCCGTGCTGATACGCTCGTAGGTTTCGAACACACACACCCTTTTACGACATGCAGACGTCGGGCCAATTCTGAGCCTCAAAATTTCAAACGACGGAAACCCTTATATTAGAGAGCCCTACATACCTCTTTGTGTTACAAGGTCAATACAACTTTTTATCCTACTTATCGACTGATCAAGATAAATCATCAGGTATAGGTATATGATAAAGAAATGTAGTCATTATTTTCTATTAAACAGAATTGAATGTTTTGCATTTTCATAAGCTGTGCATATTTCCTATTATGCGTTTATGATCTAAATTATTGTTTGTTTATTTTAATTCAACAAGCAAACCAACATAATGCTTAGTTTTTTAAAGTTGGGTATTCACCCTTAGTCATTTTTATGATTTTGGGATTTTGCCGGAGTTGCAGAATCAAATTAAATGTTCATTTAAATTCAGTTCTATAATTAAGTGAGCGGGAACCTGCCTATGTTGTTTATATTTATTAAGTACATTAGAAACAAAACGTTGTTTAGCACCATAAGCTTTTGGAGAGAGAGAGAGAGAGAGAGAGAGAGAGAGGAAAAAAGGGGGGGAATTGTGGGCTGGTTTGGACGGCAGTTCAGGCAGGTTAAACGTGTTTTATAAGAATAGACCAGTGATAGTGACAGACATTAATAATATTCTCTGGCTGTACATTTGTAATTAAAAGCAAGGATAAAGACAACAATGAAAAAACCCCAGCTTTCGATGAAACATAAAAATACAACTGTATATGGAATATAAATTTTACACTTATTGTTTGGCTTTCCTAATTTCCAGTGCTTCAAAAAACTATTTAATTGTGTACAACCTTTAAATTATAATTTTCCAATTAAAAACAACATTTAAGTGTACCTAGTTCTGACTTCCTTTCTTCCTCTGTCTCTGTCACTCTCTCTCTCTCTCTCTCTCTCTCTCTCTCTCTCGCTCTATATATATATATATATATATATATATATATATATATATATATATATATATATATATATATATATACACGTCGACCCTAGACCACAAATTTTCGTGAGTGGGACATGGGGCCAGCTGGGCCTCTGCGGCGCCCCGTTCCCGCATGTTTCTAGTAGCTTCTCAAAACGCCACATGCGCGAGGGGCTCGCCAAGGCTATGCGAAGGCCCAGGGGACAAAAAAGTTGGAAACGACAATCGAAAATACAGGAAACGGCCCACCCACTCGCTGACCAGATGCTCTAGGGACGCTCTCATTGTGCCCGTTTAAATATAGTTTATGCATAGCTTGATAGATACCGGAGAATATATAGTACGTCAGAAAACTGTTGCTATACCTAAACAAAATGAAAGATTACAATCGTTACCTTTTTGCTGCCGAAGATCGTGTTTGAGACATTTGGACAAAATAAACCGACAGCAACAACGAAAGGGAAGCATTCTGCCTGTGCCTTTTGGGTCGTGTGGAAAGGGCACACAATCCGATACACAGCTCTGCTATTTGTGTGGTGGTAAACGGCGTGCACGAAAGGCTCGTTTATGCAGCAAGAGAGCCAGGATGTACTTTGCGATGGCATGATGAGAACTGAAGGGGGTTCTATAATCTATTTATAGATTATCCAATATAGAGTATATTCATCCCATCACGATGGAAAACAAGGCATTACAGGAGCTTAACGACTTGGCCCAACGAGGTCTTCTTAGCTCGGAATCTTACGCAGTTGCAGTGGCTGCTCTCATTGGGCGGCCCACTTACAGATCGCGTCAGCAAAAGACAAAGTGCGGCCCACACAGGCATTAATGACCGTACGACCTGATTGTGCTGGCATAGTCGACTCGTCAGGCGGAAAGCCGAAAGAACAAACCTACACCATACAGGTTGAGGTTACCCTCAGCGACAAAACTCATAATGAGAGGACTTGGGCTTAGTCTTTCGAAAAAGTGGAGTGGTGCTTACACAAACGAACACAAGCGCTTTCACAGAGTTTCCAGATCGACGCAGAGTTTGTTAATGATCTCTTTGTGGCGATGGACGAACTTTGCTGGTAAGAAAACCGTGATTCTCTCGAGCCTGAGGTTTTGGTTGTCGTCCTCAAAAAGCATGGTAAAAAGGGACTACCGCTTGATTTGTCGTAAATTAGCTCTGCGAAGGCGGCAGAGACCAGCCCTCTATTTTCTCCCGGTGGGTGGACAGCTCATATCCACTCTGGGATAGCCCAGTCTTTCGACCCAATCACTGCCTGTTCAGTGCATTTCTCTTCCAGTGCAAGCAGGCTCTTGAAAAGCGCCGCCTAAAGGCCAACGCCAACTTTACATGCGAAGGTTTATGGGAGCTTGACCGCTGCGGTCGGCCAACCCCCTGGTGAAGACGAGCCTTTGGAGATGTGCTGGAATGATGCTGAAATTTGGCTCCGCATGTGGCGGTTGCCCGGCAATGCCATCGGCGTTCACAGCAACGTCTTCTACAGGTTTCAACCCTACTGGTGCAATACCCACATTAACACAGTAAACCTTTGCTCTCATTAATAACAGCCACATTTGGGTTGTGAACAAGGCAATCAATTTGCGTCAACAAACAAGTCCAGGTCGAGCTCCCACCACCAAAGACGAGCTACCAGCTCAGTAACAGGTGGCCTCCCCTCAGCAATAGTAAAGAGACGGTTATCACCATTGAATCTGTCAAAGACATCGTGAAAGCCCTCCATCACGAAAAGACGGGAATCTTACCCGCGAGCTCTATCTCGTCCCGTAAAACATCGAGCCAGGCAGTTTGGTCTGCCCCAACGGTGTCGTGGTCAGCGTCTCGTTCAAAGCATTTTCCCGAGCTTGGCACGTACTGCCTGGTGAGAGTGTTGGCGACCAGCCAGACGAATGCAAGGGCTAAACAGAGAAACTCAGCCAGCAGGTCCTGAAGTGGATCAAAAAGCTCTCCAACGAAGTACCCCCCCCCCCAGCTGCGCTCTAACAATAGAGCCAATACGCACTTGACCTCTTCGGCCGATTCCTCCGGGGACCGCGCTTTGGGCTGCCTGTTCCCGATGAACAGGTACCGGAGAGCACAAAGGTCATTTGCGTCGACGTCGCCCACACTTACACTACTATGATGACCAAGTTACCGAGTTTGCCAGTGCAGAGCAAGTTTGATGCCTGCAAAAGTCCAGTGCCGGCAGTGCTATCTGGTTGAGGTTGCAGACACCGACCCTGTTCTTTTATTATAGAGACATTATTTTATCGTGAACATTGTCCTCGTGTACGCCCAGGAGTAGTGGATCTTCTTCGAGGTTTTCGGGGAGATTGTCCCCCACAGGACCGTACCCACAGTGCCGCCAAGGTCCTCTCATAGCTCTACGGCAGCGAGGTCAGCGACTCCGACAAAAAGTACCTACCTAGCCTCATCTACGGGCTTGCTGGCAGGCGCTATAACAAAGCCGCCTGAAGGCAGTTCTACCAAGACGAGAGAGAGAGAGAGAGAGAGAGAGAGAGAGAGAGAGAGAGAGAGAGAGAAAGAGTGATTGGCAGGCGAAAGATCAACAGTAGCAGTAATGCCAAACACACAGTGGAGGAAGTTATTAGGGCCCACTTCACAATCCATGGACTCAACGTCGGGAACCGGGCCATTACACGAGCCAGTGTCTACAAGTTCCTACGCCGACCGTGATGCCACACTAAGCAGGTAGTACAGGGCTTGACGCTGGGCAACACGCTCTACACCCATGATGCCAATAGTAGGCTGGTGACGCCTTTGTGGTTCCGCATGGAATTCATCCGTTGCCGCATCATACATATTGTGATGGTCACTCACAACGACTCAATGCACCTCTTCTGTCGTCTCATGGACACTCGCATAGGGCACAAAGCCGCCGACGCAGAGGGCTGACGATAGGACCCGCTCCGCACTTGTGCTAAGGAGGTTTACGTCAACTTTGACTGTGCAAGCCAAAAGGTGGTGTCTCAGAGTTACAAGTGCGCAAAGTACACAAAGCTTAAAATCGCATTGATAATGCTCGCGCGCCTACCCAGGACAATTGTCAGGTTACCAGCAGGCGCTCCCAGAACGCCAGTGCAAACCGTCTCACAGCAAATTACACAGTCAAGACATCTCAGGAGCGGGTGCTTGTTCAAGTTGAAGTGGACAGCGGCATTGTCACAGACAACGTCTACGATTAACAGGTGCAAGCCGCAGTTTATCATGGAGAAGTTACTCTGCAGCCAAAGAAAAGAGCACGGCTTTACGACAGCGAACGTGGCGGTGCCTAAATCCTATAGAGTTTGCACCCACTGGTGGCGCTCCTGGTAAATACCAAGTCGACATGGAGTTCTTCGACGAGCTGGGCTGACACAATCACGGCTATAAGGGCATTATCACAGCAACAACCTGAATGTCTACGCCGAACCTCTGAAAAGATAAAGCGATACAGCAGTAACCCGGATTCTTTCTCAAGCGACACAAGGAAATCCAGTTCGCAAGCTATGGACAAACAACAGGATCGAATTCACTTCCCGCCCCTTTGCGGCCCTCATGAAACCAACGGCATTGACCGCCACTTGGCCTAGCCAAAGAACCATGCCCCACTTCAATTGATTGACCGTTTCCACCTCACTTTTCGAACCATGCTCGAACGATTGTTCTTGGCCAGTGGCAACAAAAACTGGGTGGTTATAACGGCTATAGGAACCAAGGCATCGGGCAGTCGCCAGCCAAAGTTCTCCCAGGTACGTGCAACATGTGTGGCTTCATTGTTTTGATAGAGGACCCTTAGCCCGCTCGCCCTGTTGGGACGACAAGCAAGTGCTGGTACGTCACATAACGAGCTGAGCATGGTTTGCCAAAAGACGCGCTCCTTGGTGGTCGGTGGGCGTCCATTTTAATGAGGACCTCTAAGCCACCGCTCAAAGTAATTGTGAATGCCAGCATAGCTGTACGGGGCACGATGACAGCGTTGCTACCGAAGTTTGCAAATTTAACAACAAGCAGCTGGTTTTATCTATGGTTTGTGAGTTAATAATCACAAGGACGGTGCTTCTAAGTCCCTTCATCTAGAACGCGCCGCGAAGAGCTCGAGATCGGTCGACTTTGTTACCGTACTAAGACATGCTTTTGCTTTAGCAAGCTTGGGTGCTATTGGAGTTCCCATGTCATTCCTATAATTTGCTAAGACTTGCTGAGACTTATCGTTGTGCTGTCTGTTAAAACATGGCTTATAATATTGAACTAACCGACCTTGGTCGCGAAAAAAGTGATCCGAAAGCGGTGAGGAAGATGAACTGCATTCGGAAAAACCGTTCTGGTCCGGCAGCGAAGATGTGCCATATGGTTGGAATCAAGAGGATGTGTCCACAGAAAGGCATTTAGAACTATGCCTAGCCGAGTTCGATGTGTACCACCAACTCGTGTTTATTGCGAAAGAAAACGGCTCTCGAGGAGTAAAGTGGGGGTGTAACTGAATAGTGCTTACGAACAAACATTACACGAGTATTTTCTTAGCCCCATCCACACCAAAATCTTCGCTTAACGATTATTAACTCACAAACCATAGATAAAACCAGCTGCTTGTTGTTAAATTTGCAAACTTCGGTAGCAACGCTGTCATCGTGCCCCGTACAGCTATGCTGGCATTCACAATTACTTTGAGCGGTGGCTTAGAGGTCCTCATTAAAATGGACGCCCACCGACCACCAAGGAGCGCGTCTTTTGGCAAACCATGCTCAGCTCGTTATGTGACGTACCAGCACTTGCTTGTCGTCCCAACAGGGCGAGCGGGCTAAGGGTCCTCTATCAAAACAATGAAGCCACACATGTTGCACGTACCTGGGAGAACTTTGGCTGGCGACTGCCCTATGCCTTGGTTCCTATAGCCGTTATAACCACCCAGTTTTTGTTGCCACTGGCCAAGAACAATCGTTCGAGCATGGTTCGAAAAGTGAGGTGGAAACGGTCAATCAATTGAAGTGGGGCATGGTTCTTTGGCTAGGCCAAGTGGCGGTCAATGCCGTTGGTTTCATGAGGGCCGCAAAGGGGCGGGAAGTGAATTCGATCCTGTTGTTTGTCCATAGCTTGCGAACTGGATTTCCTTGTGTCGCTTGAGAAAGAATCCGGGTTACTGCTGTATCGCTTTATCTTTTCAGAGGTTCGGCGTAGACATTCAGGTTGTTGCTGTGATAATGCCCTTGTAGCCGTGATTGTGTCAGCCCAGCTCGTCGAAGAACTCCATGTCGACTTGGTATTTACCAGGAGCGCCACCAGTGGGTGCGAACTCTATAGGATTTAGGCACCGCCACGTTCGCTGTCGTAAAGCCGTGCTCTTTTCTTTGGCTGCAGAGTAACTTCTCCATGATAAACTGCGGCTTGCACCTGTTAATCGTAGACGTTGTCTGTGACAATGCCGCTGTCCACTTCAACTTGAACAAGCACCCGCTCCTGAGATGTCTTGACTGTGTAATTTGCTGTGAGACGGTTTGCACTGGCGTTCTGGGAGCGCCTGCTGGTAACCTGACAATTGTCCTGGGTAGGCGCGCGAGCATTATCAATGCGATTTTAAGCTTTGTGTACTTTGCGCACTTGTAACTCTGAGACACCACCTTTTGGCTTGCACAGTCAAAGTTGACGTAAACCTCCTTAGCACAAGTGCGGAGCGGGTCCTATCGTCAGCCCTCTGCGTCGGCGGCTTTGTGCCCTATGCGAGTGTCCATGAGACGACAGAAGAGGTGCATTGAGTCGTTGTGAGTGACCATCACAATATGTATGATGCGGCAACGGATGAATTCCATGCGGAACCACAAAGGCGTCACCAGCCTACTATTGGCATCATGGGTGTAGAGCGTGTTGCCCAGCGTCAAGCCCTGTACTACCTGCTTAGTGTGGCATCACGGTCGGCGTAGGAACTTGTAGACACTGGCTCGTGTAATGGCCCGGTTCCCGACGTTGAGTCCATGGATTGTGAAGTGGGCCCTAATAACTTCCTCCACTGTGTGTTTGGCATTACTGCTACTGTTGATCTTTCGCCTGCCAATCACTCTCTCTCTCTCTCTCTCTCTCTCTCTCTCTCTCTCTCTCTCTCTCTCTCTCTCTCTCTCTCTCTCTCTCTCTCTCTCTCTCTTTCTCTCGTCTTGGTAGAACTGCCTTCAGGCGGCTTTGTTATAGCGCCTGCCAGCAAGCCCGTAGATGAGGCTAGGTAGGTACTTTTTGTCGGAGTCGCTGACCTCGCTGCCGTAGAGCTATGAGAGGACCTTGGCGGCACTGTGGGTACGGTCCTGTGGGGGACAATCTCCCCGAAAACCTCGAAGAAGATCCACTACTCCTGGGCGTACACGAGGACAATGTTCACGATAAAATAATGTCTCTATAATAAAAGAACAGGGTCGGTGTCTGCAACCTCAACCAGATAGCACTGCCGGCACTGGACTTTTGCAGGCATCAAACTTGCTCTGCACTGGCAAACTCGGTAACTTGGTCATCATAGTAGTGTAAGTGTGGGCGACGTCGACGCAAATGACCTTTGTGCTCTCCGGTACCTGTTCATCGGGAACAGGCAGCCCAAAGCGCGGTCCCCGGAGGAATCGGCCGAAGAGGTCAAGTGCGTATTGGCTCTATTGTTAGAGCGCAGCTGGGGGGGGGGTACTTCGTTGGAGAGCTTTTTGATCCACTTCAGGACCTGCTGGCTGAGTTTCTCTGTTTAGCCCTTGCATTCGTCTGGCTGGTCGCCAACACTCTCACCAGGCAGTACGTGCCAAGCTCGGGAAAATGCTTTGAACGAGACGCTGACCACGACACCGTTGGGGCAGACCAAACTGCCTGGCTCGATGTTTTACGGGACGAGATAGAGCTCGCCGGTAAGATTCCCGTCTTTTCGTGATGGAGGGCTTTCACGATGTCTTTGACAGATTCAATGGTGATAACCGTCTCTTTACTATTGCTGAGGGGAGGCCACCTGTTACTGAGCTGGTAGCTTGTCTTTGGTGGTGGGAGCTCGACCTGGACTTGTTTGTTGACGCAAATTGATTGCCTTGTTCACAACCCAAATGTGGCTGTTATTAATGAAAGCAAAGGTTTACTGTGTTAATGTGGGTATTGCACCAGTAGGGTTGAAACCTGTAGAAGACGTTGCTGTGAACGCCGATGGCATTGCCGGGCAACCGCCACATGCAGAGCCAAATTTCAGCATCATTCCAGCACATCTCCAAAGGCTCGTCTTCACCAGGGGGTTGGCCGACCGCAGCGGTCAAGCTCCCATAAACCTTCGTATGTAAAGTAGGCGGCGCTTTTCAAGAGCCTGCTTGCACTGGAAGAGAAATGCACTGAACAGGCAGTGATTGGGTCGAAAGACTGGGCTATCCCAGAGTGGATATGAGCTGTCCACCCACCGGGAGAAAATAGAGGGCTGGTCTCTGCCGCCTTCGCAGAGCTAATTTACGACAAATCAAGCGGTAGTCCCTTTTTACCATGCTTTTTGAGGACGACAACCAAAACCTCAGGCTCGAGAGAATCACGGTTTTCTTACCAGCAAAGTTCGTCCATCGCCACAAAGAGATCATTAACAAACTCTGCGTCGATCTGGAAACTCTGTGAAAGCGCTTGTGTTCGTTTGTGTAAGCACCACTCCACTTTTTCGAAAGACTAAGCCCAAGTCCTCTCATTATGAGTTTTGTCGCTGAGGGTAACCTCAACCTGTATGGTGTAGGTTTGTTCTTTCGGCTTTCCGCCTGACGAGTCGACTATGCCAGCACAATCAGGTCGTACGGTCATTAATGCCTGTGTGGGCCGCACTTTGTCTTTTGCTGACGCGATCTGTAAGTGGGCCGCCCAATGAGAGCAGCCACTGCAACTGCGTAAGATTCCGAGCTAAGAAGACCTCGTTGGGCCAAGTCGTTAAGCTCCTGTAATGCCTTGTTTTCCATCGTGATGGGATGAATATACTCTATATTGGATAATCTATAAATAGATTATAGAACCCCCTTCAGTTCTCATCATGCCATCGCAAAGTACATCCTGGCTCTCTTGCTGCATAAACGAGCCTTTCGTGCACGCCGTTTACCACCACACAAATAGCAGAGCTGTGTATCGGATTGTGTGCCCTTTCCACACGACCCAAAAGGCACAGGCAGAATGCTTCCCTTTCGTTGTTGCTGTCGGTTTATTTTGTCCAAATGTCTCAAACACGATCTTCGGCAGCAAAAAGGTAACGATTGTAATCTTTCATTTTGTTTAGGTATAGCAACAGTTTTCTGACGTACTATATATTCTCCGGTATCTATCAAGCTATGCATAAACTATATTTAAACGGGCACAATGAGAGCGTCCCTAGAGCATCTGGTCAGCGAGTGGGTGGGCCGTTTCCTGTATTTTCGATTGTCGTTTCCAACTTTTTTGTCCCCTGGGCCTTCGCATAGCCTTGGCGAGCCCCTCGCGCATGTGGCGTTTTGAGAAGCTACTAGAAACATGCGGGAACGGGGCGCCGCAGAGGCCCAGCTGGCCCCATGTCCCACTCACGAAAATTTGTGGTCTAGGGTCGACGTGTATATATATATATATATATATATATATATATATATAGAGAGAGAGAGAGAGAGAGAGAGAGAGAGAGAGTGACAGAGACAGAGGAAGAAAGGAAGTCAGAACTAGGTACACTTAAATGTTGTTTTTAATTGGAAAATTATAATTTAAAGGTTGTACACAATTAAATAGTTTTTTGAAGCACTGGAAATTAGGAAAGCCAAACAATAAGTGTAAAATTTATATTCCATATACAGTTGTATTTTTATGTTTCATCGAAAGCTGGGGTTTTTTCATTGTTGTCTTTATCCTTGCTTTTAATTACAAATGTACAGCCAGAGAATATTATTAATGTCTGTCACTATCACTGGTCTATTCTTATAAAACACGTTTAACCTGCCTGAACTGCCGTCCAAACCAGCCCACAATTCCCCCCCTTTTTTCCTCTCTCTCTCTCTCTCTCTCTCTCTCTCCAAAAGCTTATGGTGCTAAACAACGTTTTGTTTCTAATGTACTTAATAAATATAAACAACATAGGCAGGTTCCCGCTCACTTAATTATAGAACTGAATTTAAATGAACATTTAATTTGATTCTGCAACTCCGGCAAAATCCCAAAATCATAAAAATGACTAAGGGTGAATACCCAACTTTAAAAAACTAAGCATTATGTTGGTTTGCTTGTTGAATTAAAATAAACAAACAATAATTTAGATCATAAACGCATAATAGGAAATATGCACAGCTTATGAAAATGCAAAACATTCAATTCTGTTTAATAGAAAATAATGACTACATTTCTTTATCATATACCTATACCTGATGATTTATCTTGATCAGTCGATAAGTAGGATAAAAAGTTGTATTGACCTTGTAACACAAAGAGGTATGTAGGGCTCTCTAATATAAGGGTTTCCGTCGTTTGAAATTTTGAGGCTCAGAATTGGCCCGACGTCTGCATGTCGTAAAAGGGTGTGTGTGTTCGAAACCTACGAGCGTATCAGCACGGGTCGGCTAACGTGGTGTGCACTTGGGCAAGTTATTTTACTACAACTGTCTCGGTACTAAATATCCTACATGTGTTGCTGTGTTGCTGAGCTGTAAAACAATAAATCCTTTTTGGGGGTAAGGGGGAGTGGAGCATGAAAAGATAGTAAAACCATAGAAAATTAGGTATTCGAGCACCAAAACTTGGTCAGTTACAATCATGCATGGTAAACTTTCACCCAAACCATCAACTATACATCTGCCAAAGTTGACTTTTTAAGTTTGGGTAATCAAAACAGTCCACCCCCACCCACCACTCTCTCTCTCTCTTTCTCTCTCTCTCTCTCTCTCTCTCTCTCTCTCTCTCTCTCTCTCTCTCTCTCTGAATGACAATAATAGGACATGCTATGTACGTTATGTCATAGCAAAGTACAAAATGGGAACGAAATAAAGGAAGAATTCAACATATTATAAAATAAATGAGAAAGAGAAGGCATCAAGCATGTTTTGAAAGGGTGTGACAATGTTTACATTTACATACATTATTCAATTTCAGTAATAAAATAAGTATGTAAAATATGCAGAAAGAATGAATAGTATAACAGTGTAATGTTACTACGGCACAACATGAGTAAACTTTCATTTTTAGATAAAAACAGTTAGCCTATCCATATACGTGGATATATGTTCTATATCTTTTCTATAATTAAGTAATCCTCAAATAATTTCTTACATAGATATTTTTGTTGTATTTAAATGAGGAAACATGAGCTTTGCACAAAGAAGTGTATCAGCTGTTTCTGCGATTTCTTTATTTCAATGCCAACACTTATCTCTATAGCATTCATTTCAATTGAAATATGTTTTTGGGTAAAAGATGTATAATACTTACACCCAACATCGTGAATGTGTGTACATCCCGGAAAATGCAGTGTGTTGTTTCTTCATTCCTCAAGTTAAAATCACAAAGTAAAGTTTCTACTAGTTTACATTTTCACAGAATTCCATTATTTGTAATTTGTCATTAGGCATTTATACTGAAAGATTAAAAAATAATATCCATAGTAAATGGTAGGACTGCCTCGTAAAGATAAGCAGTCCATTTCCCACTATGTTTGCTTTCCAAATTAAGTCAGTCTAAAAAATAAATAACACAGAAGAATCTTAAATATTCAAAAGCATACATAAAGAAACACTTCCAAAACGTATGTATAAATTGAGAAAGAAATAACCTGTTTATCAAAATGAAATAGAAATGTGAAGCTCAATAATATCTTCACATTCTTTTGATATATATATATATATATATATATATATATATATATATATATATATATATATATATATATATATACATTTTTATACCGTGGAACAACTTCCCATTGTCTACTGATATTTCTCGTTGAAAATACGCCAACCGCAAAAATAAGACACATTACTAATGATTAATGCAATTCGCTCCTTATTTTCGAATGTTTTGGGTATATTAGGGATACTGTGTAAATTATGTTGAATCATGTTGAAGCAATAGCTTTACGTGTATCTCCACGTTCAAGATGTATTTTATTTATAAATTAGAATATCGTCATGGCTAAAGTTTTTGAAAATACCTCCCATGTTGTGTGTTGGTATACGCTTATCTTCCTACAGAGGCCACTTAGGAGAGCAAAATCTGTGTGCATAGTGGACATGTGTGGGAAACCAGTATAACTGATACTACAGACCATGAGAAGAATGGCTGAATTAGGACATCAATTCTATCAAATAAACAACTATTCAATTTTTGTATAGGTATTATTGACCGAGATAATTCTGTAAAGTAAACAACTATAAAACCATTGCAGTTTTAAAACATGTTAAGGGGGCAAACTTCTATGCCAGAAGTTGATCTACTTAGTTACCTCCCCTGACCACCAAGCTGAATATTGTGGTGAAGATGTCAGAATCGATTCTTTTGAGAAAATAATGTTTACTTATGAAAACTTCAGAACAGACAGACTAAATTCGAATAACATTTCTGAATCTCTTCTTTTACTTCTCTCTACTTAATTCACAATTGTAAAGAATATAAGTCAAGTCTAAAGAGTGAGAATAGGATACAAGAAATCAGCACGGAAAGCCAGAAACATGTAATTAAACTGTTCTGTAGTAACGTGCTCAAGTCGCGAGTCGTACAAATTAAAAAGTCAGCAAAACCTTAAGCAGGAAATGATAAAAGTAAAACAAAGTTCTGTTATAATTTAAATGAAGCTCTATCTAGTAGATTGTGAGAAAAAGATGGGCTGTTTCATCAGCACTGCCAACAGGAAAAAAAGAGACTCGTTTGAATTTATTATTTACAACGTCATCACTAGTACTTCTGGAGCAGTTTTTTTCTCACTGACGAAAGTTCAATCAAGTTTCATCATAACAACATTAACATTTTTACAATATATATGCCAAAACTTGCTGATCACAATATATAATCCAAATACGATCTAAAGTTTTTCACGTGTGTATATTTTCACAAACTTTAAAAGCATGCAGACATTCTCGGTTAATATCTCCCACCAACCGCAAAAAAATTAGCTCGTGATACTGATAACTAGATTCTGAAACAAGATAATTAACCAAGATATGGCTCTGCGCTGAACGCAACTTACAACATTTGGGCACTAATGAATAATAGTATCAACCGGTGAAGGAGTACGAATATTGGTAACGGCAAGAGCGGGAAGAGCGGAGTTGTGCGTAATTGGGACAGTTACAACCAAGATATTATGCAAAGTTTCAAAGATTATATATGTATGTAAAGCGTCTAACGCCACATCAGCACGATACGGGATATATGGTGCCGATTAAAAAGTCTAAACGCATAGCGGCTGGGTGCATCACGCACACGCGCTTCCAAGCAAGCACTTTTCTTTACTGGTACAACTGCCATGCAATCATAGAAAATATCTTCCTAGAAAATATTTAGGTCTCCGGCGATTATGCGTTCCGGGAGCTTGCCACCACGTTCACCTAAAACAACATTGATTACGTCCGTGCTTGGTACAGTAATGATCGTTTTCGCACAAGAACCGTTACACGAACAAGTGCGTCTTTGGTGAGTAACAGTCAAGATCGTAGTTCACTTCTTAGTTCAGTCAATGTTGGTTCGTTGTAATTGACGGGAAAAGTAA
Organism: Margaritifera margaritifera; assembly: GCA_029931535.1. Taxonomy (NCBI): domain Eukaryota; kingdom Metazoa; phylum Mollusca; class Bivalvia; order Unionida; family Margaritiferidae; genus Margaritifera; species Margaritifera margaritifera. The sequence goes on from JAQPZY010001683.1 coordinate 2,671,478, forward strand.
CCAGCGTGGATTTATTGGTGAACTTCACTTCATCGTAGTAGAAACAATCCCTGAGTGATTTCACTTCCAACGGTGCAGTCTGCGACTGGGCGTTTTCGCGTGCAAATGCGATGATTCCAAGCTTGCCTCGAGTTGGTATTGGTACATCAGAGTGGTCCCAACGGTCGATTTCTCTCTGGCTCTCGCGTAGATTATATTTTAGCGTATATGAGGGTATGTTAACCCCGTTTTCAGGTAGATATTCATTGACAAATGACACAAATTCACCATCGATGTTGGAACGCTCTCGTAGCTGATCCAACATCCGATCGGTAAATTCAGCAATTTCGTCATCACGTGGCTGTTCAAGGATCCATCACGTATACGTAATGATAAATCTTAAACACAAAACCATTAACATGATCAGTATTTATCAACATTTTTACTGCATCCCACTCGTGTTTGGCTCCAGTTAAGATGAACAAGTATGATCCGGACTCGCGCACCTTTAAGATGTGAGGTTCAGGTCTATCAAAGCTATTTTCCAGAGCAATGAAAACAAGTCGACCATTTGCTACGCCCTCAGTTTTCTCCTCTGCTTCTCTGGTTTATATTCATTTAACTATGTACGATGATGTTAATATGCGTATTAGTGAGGGTAGGTCTGATAACATGTCAGTGGCCTTTGCATCCATATATTGTTTCGATGCAGTATCAGCATCGTCGATGGGCTGTTGCGTCCGTCAGATTCGATTTCCGTTCATGATAAGGTTTCCACGCATTTCATGTCCGGATTTTCTAATTTTCAAATCTGCATTTGCATCGACGAAGTTTTTGATAAAGGCAACCAACACGCCAGAGTCTATGAGTCCCTGGTTCTCGATGATTTTGGCCAGGTTTCTCGCGACGGCGCCTCGCGGCTTCAAAACAACATCGTTGATGTCCACGTTGGATGTTTCCAGTTTTCCAGTTCGATCTTGAAACATTACCAGCTCGTTTTGGACAACGCCAACAACAACTCGGTTGCTCAACTCGGTCAAACCCGCTTTGGTGGCAAACCTGGTTAGATCCACATCAGAGCCACCCCGTCGGGTCGCTGCGCTAGTGCGTCCGTAAATGTCAACAGGCACTGTATACTAACAAGCGTAGTTTCTAAGTGAGAAGTGTTGACAAGCCCTTGTGGTGTCGGTGAACGCTCGAATGCATGCAGCGCTCCAACGGCGAGATGTCCGCATATTGGGCCGTCCATCCGAGTTTGCAACGGAAGCGTTGAATAAAACAGCGGTGGCGCGAAGGTACCCCGGAAGTGTCTGTGTAAATAATCAACCACTTTACATGGCTTCAACTTCAGATGGCGGTGCAAGCCCGTGTGAGTCAAAATACGAAAGACCCATTGCGTCCCACTTCCTGTTTATGAATCCAAAGTTGATGATGCCGGTTTTCCACGTACGGGGGATCATTGATGCAAGTTCATCCCGCATGAAGACGCATCGGAAGCGCAGGATTGATTTTGTCATCGCGACACCACTGCCATGCCAAATTGCATCGTTGGCGTTGACTGTGTGTTTCGCCCCAAAAATAATCTTACGAACGTCTAAGCAGAAACCCGAATATGTCTGTGACTGGAATCGTGCAGGAAACATTTCGTCAGCGTTAATCTGGGCACATCGAGATGCAAAGCTAAAGATTTAATGTTCGTATAGCGGCGCCGCCAACACCAGGTCTGTCAGGTATACCAGCGGGCTATGTTTCTACGAAAGCAGCCTGTGTAAGCTGACGCGAGATATACGGGATATGTTCGTTTGAGTCATTGATAAACGTCATAGTCGGGACAGCGGATCTTGCGTAATCGTCGCTGTAACGGGCAAGTCCGAGAATTGTCGTGGAAAGGTCCAGGTGGTCTAAACAGGCTTCAATTTCCTTTGCGTTGATGTGATAACGTGCGCTGTTAAACAACGCCATGATGCCGTTGTTGATCAATCCGACTTTAACGTCGGCGTATGCAAGCCTTCCTTGGACTTTCAAAATCCCTGAACCTGAAGTTCTGTTGGTTCTTGCGCGTCTGGAACCCTAGTCTCCTAAGCGTAATATTTGTAATTTTGGATGCTTCTATCTCGCAACACAGGCGCGTCCATGTCTCATGCCGAATAGCATACACCTTTGAAATGAGCCATCGTTTATACATTATCGATTGCATCAAATACCTTTTGCCAGACGACCGTATTTCACTCCCCATTGCTATATTTGCAATCATCATATCAATATTCGCTTGTGCCACTCAGCCAGGCGTCGTTGGGCCCCTTAAGTGATGACTTTACTAACTGGCGCGGGCATTGTTGTTGTGGATGGAAGTGTAACCGTCTTTGGTTGCCGAGTCACCAATCGTCGTAGTCGATCGCGAATCGATTGAAACGCCTGCAGTCCCAGAGTTTTTAACTGATCCGCAGCGGCACTTTTGATGCTATCTACGGCTGGCATTGCAACTTGTTTAGCAATCGGTGCTGCGCGTGAAGTCAACCCCGCGAGATCCTTTTTAGGCTCCCGTGAACAATCCCTGGACAACATCGCCAAGGCTTTTTCCATAATATGTCGTGTTAACGGGTTTTCTCGCGTTGACAACATGCACGGGTCTCATACGTACGGGTACGACCGTCATAGTATACATTAAATGTCAGATCGATCTCAGCAACGACTGTGCGATATCAATCGCATACTGTGTAGATTTGATCGAGAAGGCAGAGCTGAATGTGGGGTCTCTTACGCGTATGGTAATTTTTGAGTCTTTGCCGGTTACCAACGAATACCTCCGTCTGACGTCATCATTGATTGAGTCAATCTCGTAGGTATCTCGGGAAGTTAAACAACATTTCATTTTACACCCGACTTCGACGAGAACAAGGGCAAGTTATTTGCGTCAAGGCTCCCAAACGGTCGAGATTCGATATAAGACCAACTGTAATTAACATGCAACGAAGCTAGTACCATCTCGAGTGTGCGACCTTCCCCCGCAGTAATTGGCGTCGGAAAAACTATATGGAATTCCGGTTTCTTTAACGAGATCGTCTGGGCTGTATTGGCAACGACACGCTGCAGCGCAACATTGATTTCACGAAGAATGGGAAGCGCCTCAGAACTCATCATCGGTGTTGTATATACATCATTGATGTCTTCAATGAGTTCATGAATCAACGCGGGAAATGTCCCCGGGTCCATGATGTGGTCGGTGAGCAACCGCTGACAAATCAACGTAGCCTCATTGATGACTTCTGGCGCGTTATTGCCGGCGCGAATCAACCCCACGAGCGTTTTCCAGCGAATCCACAAGTTCATTTATATGTTGCAGGTCTACATACACGCATTTGAACCTTTCTTTTTCCTTGTAAGTTCCTTTTTTGTCTCCTATGCCTTCTCCATGTTTGGGTGAACTTGACGGGGAATAATACTCTTCTGAAGGTCGTCGTTGGAGGTGTTTATCAACCAAATCCACGTTTTAACGCCACGATCAGTCTTTCCTGCGTTAAAAAGTCTTTGATGGCAGCTTCCAAAACCTTCCTCTTATTGCCTGCGGCTTCTTTCTTTCCCGTAAACTCCCTAAATACCATTTTAGGACACTGAGTTTCGATATTGTTTTCGTATGTATATTCGGGTATTTTCCACAATATTTTTTTCCAGTTCAAAGTATTAGAACGGAGGTACGTATGGGATTATTGAAAATCGCCTCTCGAGCTTCGTCGGTAAAGAACTGAGGCGGCGGTCTCTTGTACTCGGGACAGGAATTGGGCTCGTCTGTTAGTGTTTCAAGACTTTTGTCTGGTACTTTTTCAAGACTTTCTTCTTCATTAGATGGTTCACACGCAGCCATGCTAGTTGATTCGTATGTACTGTCTGGTTCAGGCGCGCTGCTGGATGCTTCAGTGCGTGTTACTTTACCTCAGATCTTTTTGTCTTGGGCCTTAGTTTGACAGCAGGCGGTGTCTGACTATTCGGATAAGCTAGGGTTCCTAGGTCAGATTACTGACATGTCGTCTGCGGCGGACATGACAACCATTCTGGCAAACGCGGCCTTCTTTGAGGTTTGCGCAATTTCTTTTGTTGGTTTGATCAGAGGCACACACGTTTGTTCAAAGCACGCTGTGAGGTCATCCGCGCGGATTGCCGCGACGCAAACATATCTTTGACGCGTTCGCGGACATCAATGTAATTGCGGAGAAATTCCAGTTGATCATGCGCAGCTTTGCGGCGTCGGTCAGCATGCTCTGCTATGACATCGCTGGTGGTATTTTCTGTTTTTGACATTGTATAAATTTATCGTGGTCGTTAAATTGCTTTATAAATTCGTGTCCAAACTAGCGCGTCCCACGTTAACCATCGCATGATCAACTTCAGCAGCAGTTGAGTTTTCCCGGATCCGGCCGGGATAAGGATTAGAGAGCGAACTGAGTTCGGAAACACGTCGCCGTGCTTGGGCGGTAGAATCTGCGCCGACGCAGAAAAGTCAATGACGCATAATCTTTGGCAGTTTTATTTCGCGTCGATGGCATGTTAAATGTCATTTGTTGTATACTTATCATCATGCTTTTATACTGTGTGCGATGCGGCATAAAAACACATAATGCAAATTGAACTCGGGTTTGGACGCGTAATAATAAAGCCGCAATCACTGGAATTTGCGTCCAGTGTGGATAAAAAATGTGTATTTTTGTAAAAGAAAATAAAATCGGCAGTGATATCGCTGCCGCGTTGACGAAACTCTCCGGAGTATCGTGGAGTAAATATCCTGGTCAAAAGAATATCCCTAGTTACAATTGCCTCGGGCCTGGAGAGGGCTAGACATATGATTGCACGATAACCGACCAAAGCCCGGAGAAAAACCTGTAAACCGCGTCGATGATGCATGTTCACCGACATAATCTCGCGTATAAAAACCAAATGATCTTCGTGCACATCACCACGCTGACATGGATCTCATTCATGACTTGAACGGCTTCATGGGACCGGCCATCGAAGAAAGAACCCCCAGATGGATTGTCACAGGAGGCATGAAGGCTAAGATTGTACTTGAAGGCAAAGCCTTAATATAACATATATGCCCGCAAAAAGCGTAGATTCGGAGCGAACCATGTCCGCAATATACTACAGTCCGCGTTGTTATTGGAAGGGTGAAGCAGCCGTTGGAAAATTAATGAGCGCGGCAAAAGATACCCACGGGGTCGCCAGAGCGTGGCTGGTAAAACAAGCGTTGTGGCAGATTTACCTACCCGGAAAATTTCCTGCGGATGGTTTTTGTGTGATGACGCTAAACGAAGTTCACCAGGCGGATATTTTGTTTCTCCCACACGATCAGGTACGTGGCCGTGAACGCGGTCGTGGACACACATACAAATATGCACTGACCGTCGTAGATGTTGTAGATACAAGGAAGCCGAGCCGTTGACATCCAAAGATTCAACATGTGTCGCAGATGCACTTAAACGTATGTATGAACGTGGACCGCTAACATGGCCGCTTCTTCTGCAGGTGTATCCAGGTAAAGAATTTCTTGGAGCCATTCGCGATCAGGCTATTGTGGAAAGATTCAACCGCACACTTGTAGAACGATAATATGGACATAAGTACGCGCAAGAATTGTTGATTCGTGATCGACCTCGCTTGTGGGTGACGCTTCTTCGCTCGGTCATAGCAGCGTTGAATAACGAAATCACACGTACCACCGTGTTGAAACCCGTGTCGCGATTAGGCAGAAAACCATCTCGGCCACACGAAGTATTTTTAGACTTGGTCAAAAACAATCTGGTTCAGTATCTGTACGCCCAGGGGGAGGTAGAAGGCTGCCAACGTCGTGCTACTAACCAGGTATGGTCCGTCGATGCATATACGATCTCAGACCAGATTGATATTCCGGGAAAACAAACACGCTACCATTTGGCGCCGGCCGACAAACGAGCGGCGAAGCCTCCTAGTAGGGCATTTGTGCAAAAGGAACTACAAGTCATTCCCGCGAATACACAATTGCCGCCCGCGGACGTCCTCAGCGCGCAATCGCGTGGTGCCTGTACGCGTAAGTGGTGATTCCATCAGAGAAAATCCATCGCTTGGTGTCCAACGCAGACAAACTCACCTTGGTGCAATGGTTCACGACCATGCAATGTTTCTTCGACCGAATAAAATTTACCACATGTGTGAATTCACGTCGTCGCCAAAGACACTCCACGTTTATGTTGTGCTAGAGATTCTTTTGTACAACCACGCGTGGAACTCCTTTTGCTTTCTTGATGTTTTTACCAAAGCCAACCATGATCGAGTACATTTGTGGGCGCGAATTTCTCAATGGACTTGACCACGCATTCGTCTTTAAATTCCCCCACGATTTTCTTATTGGTGTTGTTGAACAGCGGATGATCTTTTGGGTACTCTCTGGTGTTGAATTTGTTAACAAGCGATGTCTCACCCATATCCGCGTAAGCGTCATCGGTGGTAATATGCATGAGCAACGAATCTGTGTCTTTGTACACCATCTTGATGTTGTCGCCGTACCGCGGCTTGATCGAATCGTAATAAAGCTCGTACATGAGCGGCTTCGACAAATACAGCACTGATGCGCCAACGTAGTTGGGCTTCGTAGACTTAAGCTTGGACGTTTTACTATTTACGGCAACGAATCCACCATCGAATACCTCGCGTGACCAAACGCCGGGTTCGCAATCAACCCGTGAAGTTTTCGTTGTTCACTGTCCCGAGCAAGGTCGACGCGGATTCCTTTACGAAGATTCTCCGTGTTTTCCCAAGCACGACATTTTTCGTGAGTTTTGAAAAAGTCTTTCTCGAACTCGTTTGTGGCGGCCGTTTGAAGATCCGCATTCATTTCAATGTCAGAGGTCATCCACGCGCGTTGACGAAACCAGAACACCCGATGGACTTTACACACACGCATCCCCAACCGCAAATACAAATGCAGATTTCGCACGTGAACAACATAGTAGAGTACAAAGCATATGGCGAATAACAGTTTTTTCAAGTGCACTGGATCCAGCAAGGGATCGCGTGTGTCAGGGATTGATAAACATTCCAGGATTCTATTTAAATAACCCATGATCCCATTGTTTAAATGTCGGGATTTCCTTTTTATTTAGAACAACACTCCTGTGAAAAACAATACGAAATTGTGGATTGGAATCTTAAAAACCGTTAAGGTCCATTTACCTTTGCCAAGTGGGTTTTTTTTCTTTTTCTTTCCTGTATTTATTTTAATTCTTGTTCTTTTTCAAATAAAAGCTATAAAATGTCATATGTTTTAAGAGAATGATTCTTTCTGCAAGACATTTCAAACACCAAGTCGATTTGGTTATTGCCCCTAATTTAATTAGGTTTCCACTAGAGTTATGTAAATGTTATGATTCGACATGATATGACATGCATTCAACGGAGAATATCATGTCCATATAATGATGTGAGCATATATGTATAAGAAAATAATATAAAAGTCCCTAACATTTACGACACAGTACCAAGATTTTTTTTTTGCCTACACTTTGAGCCAAAATAGGTTTGTTTGACCTTTGTGCCAGATGACCTTGACCTTTAACTCCGTCAAAATATGCTAAGAAGAAACGCAAACTCTATTATAATATGTATACAAACTTCAAGTCAGAGTCTTTACTATTTAAAGTGTGTTGCTATGGTTTAAAATGTGTCAATTACCTATCTGAAGGAAACATGTAGTACTCATGGGACGACAGCGGCGGTGGGGGGGGGGGGCGGGGTAGGTAGTAATGAGGAAACAACTATCTCAAGCGATAGTTTCCAATTACTCCCAGCTTTCACTATTTTTTTTTCTTTTTGTATTCACTCTAAATAACAAAAACATATAAACAATGGCCTTAGGTACTTAATATTACGCTCCACAGTTTTCAAAGAATTTCACTTATCATTTATGTCGTCTGCATGATGTTTAATCTTTGCGGTGAAAACTGTCCAATAATGGAACCGTTATCAGCTTTCACTATTCAAAATAAAACTCGATCTGTCCAGATTATGCCTTTATCGTATTTTTAAGTCACAATATTTCCGCACCCATTTAAATCCATTATGTGTGCTAGCAAACATAAATGAAAAAGCCGAAATTCGGTATTTTTCACCTGTCTCTGTTTTGGAGAACGAATTTTACTACAGCTACACCCATGTAGAGATTAAAGTACTTTAAAGTCTTTATAAACCAGAATTTGCTCGGACCCGTTTAAATCCAGCTTGTGAACTATCAAAAACAGTTCAAAAACAGCCGAAATTCTGTATTTTTACCTGTCCCTGTTCTGGAAAACAAATTTTGCTGCAACTATTCGCATGTGGAGATTTAAACACCTGGATGTTCCTTACTCTGAATAAAATTTGAAGAACATCCGATAGGCTAAATGTTTTAATTTTCATATCAGGCATTGATAGGTTGCTTTGACTTTTAAATTGGAGCATTCACGCATTCGAAACCTGTGATAATCATACGGAACTATATACCCGCTGCACCTGCCACAGACAAACGTATTTGCGCTAACATAAGCATTCCTGGAGTCTGCTTTAAATAATACATACTCACCTTGTTCAAATGTCAGGATTCAATTTTTATTTCAAAGTTCACTCCTGTGCAAAATACGAAACTCTGTATCTATAATATAAATATATAGGATTATTTATTTTTTGTTTCTTCTTAGCTTTATGCTATTTTCTCTGGATGACACGTCAAGCTCCTGTGTCGGCACCAAGTCCCATACAAGAATTAAAGCCCAACGCTTTATTCGGTACTTTATAGAGTCTGTGAAAATTAGCTACTTCCACTACATGAAATCAGTTACAAAGGGTTTTCGAGGGGTATTGTGAAAAGAAAGGGGGCTAAGCTGGATTAGATCTGAGCCATGTTCGTATGAGGGTTATGCGTAAATACAATAGTGTATATGGAAACAATTGTGTTGGCTTTCAACCTTTTTGCAATTTTGAGGCAAAAAATGAGTAAAAATCACAGATGAATAGGGAGGAGGGTTGAAGTCTATTATTATTGTTTATTTGTATGGACCAAACATTGCGTCATTGTTGTGTGGACAAAACGTCAACCTCTTGTGATCCAAATAAATAGATCCAACTAAATAGAGATAAAAGAGACAAACATACTCTTAAAATGGTGCTGTACATACCATATGCAACTGCTGAAAATGTAAGATTCGTATCTAGGAAGATACAAAATTTAAACACGCTGTAAAATTCTACTATGTAAGATAAGTCCCATCAATATTATCTCCGGGGATACTATTTCAAAATATAGCCAACTTAAGGTTTTCTATTCGTCCCATAAGAACTACTAAAATTCGACACAAATAATAAAATCGAAAAGACGATATCGTGAAATCAATCATGTTGACTTTTATATACAAAAGCATAGAAACACCGATTTTTGTTTTACCTTTTCAGCAAGATTTTAATTTCTCCAAAAGCAAGAATTAACCTTTCAGTTTCACTCATTCATGTATAATTAACAGATGATTCGGATCGGATAGTGCCAGCTTCGCAAGACGTAATTCCAACGATATTTATTAGAGGTCAGTTCATAATTAGCAGCATGGATAATATGCATACAGAGTTCCATAGAGTTCGATACCTCTCTCAGCAAAGATTGTATATGACATGCATGTTAGCCTCAGCTTTCAGTATTGAAAAAATAAACTAATAATTAAAACGAAAAAATTATGTTGGTAGTTCTATTTATTTTCGTAATGACTCTGAAATGTGCTCGTATAGGCGATCTCAAAATTACTGCGTCCTAATATGTCTAGATGTATGTACCTGTCTCTCACATATTGGTCTTCTGTGTTTATAAAACAAAAAGTTGTATACGAAATGTATATATATATATATATATATATATATATATATATATATATATATATATATATATATATATATAGCGCTGTGACATCTAAAAGTTTTTCTAGAACCACGTTACTGTTGAATGTGATGAATGAGAAGTTATCACCTTGAAAGACTTTGTTTAACTTGTAGCTCCTTATGTTAATAATAAGCAGACATTCTTCTTTCTTTTTCTAACTAACGAGTTAACATAATTAAAACAACTTGTGTATCTACACAAGAAGAGAACCTATGATTTTGTCAAATCATTATATTTAGATAATGTGTACAGAAGAAAATACCTTTAAACGATTGTGACAAAATGTCAACACTACATTAACCTCATACGAGCAGGTTCTCTCTAGCGAAGATTATCATTAGTAGCAAATGGACATGCATAAACTTACTCTCTAATGATATGCTATTGGTATGGTAAAATTATTTAGAAATGCTCTCTGTATCTCATCTCATCTCTCCCGTAACCTGACAGGTCGTAAGTGCGCCACTGATGATTTTGCGACAATCTCACTCCATTTTGCTCTGTTCTCCACTGCTCGTTGAGACTTTCCAAAGTCCATGCCTGTCCACTCTTTGATATTATCTTCCCATCTCTTCTTCTGTCTGCCTCGTTTTCTCTTTCCTCTAACTGTGCCCTGTAAGATTGTCTTTGACAGGCCAGATGAGCGTGATACGTAACCGTACTATCTTAGTTTGCAATTCTTTACGGTGGTGAGCAGGTCTTCATATGGTCCAATTGCGCCTTGGATTCTGATGCGCACCTCCTCATTTGAGACGTGGTCTAAGTATGAGATTTTCAGGATCCTTCCATAACTTCTCATCTCTAGGGCATGAATTCTTCTCTCCGGTTCTGCAGTCAAGGTCCATGTTTCACATGCATACAGGAATATGGACATGACGAGGGAGCGCATACGCTTGATCTTCGACACAGTCGTGATGTTGCTGTCCTTCTAAATAGGCTTCAGTCTAGCCAGTGCAGCCGTTGTATGCGCAATCCTGGAAAGAACCTCAGGTTTTGAACCTTCATCAGAGGCGATAGCACCTAGGTATTTGAAGCTTGTTACTGTGCCCATCTTCTGTCCATTCACTCTTGTTTCCTTTTGGATACCACTCGGGTTGTTTGTCATTAGCTTGGTGTTTTTCAGCTCTGATCTCCACCCATACCTTAGTGATGCTTGATTGAGATGGTTCACTAAGGTTTCCAGTTCTTCTTCATCTCCTGCTAAGCCATCTATATCATCTACGAAGAGCAGGTTGGTGATTGTTCTGCCTCCAACACTGACACTGCCCTCATGATCTTCCAAGGCATCAGACATGATCATTTCCAGGCAGATGTTGAAGAGAGTTGGTGAGAGAAGGCATCCCTGTCTGACTCCGACTGTGGTTCTGCACTAATCTCCTATGTTGCCATTTACGAGAACTTCACTGGTGGCCTTGTCATACAGGTTCTCGATGGTGCTGATTCGTTCTGCGTTTGTGTTGTATTTCCGCATGGTGGCCCACAAGGCTGCATGCCATACTTTGTCAAAAGCCTTCTTGAAGTCAATGAAGACATGATAGAGGTCCTGTTGATGCTGCAGATACTTTTCACAGAGGATTCTAAGATTGAAGATCTGTTCGATAATCCTACGTCCTGCTCTGAAACCTGCCTGTTCTTCAGCGATGATGTGCTCTGCTTAAGGTTTCAGTCTGTTGAGGATGATCTTAAGCATAACCTTGCTTGGGTGACTGATGAAACTGACTGTTCGGTAGTTCTGGCACAGCTGCAGATTCCCTTTCTTAGGAAGGGTGATGATCAGAGAATGGGTCCATGGGGTGGGCCATTCTCCTGTTTTCCAGATTTTGTTGCAGATTGTTGTGAGGACATCTATCATGGAGGTTCGTCCTGCTTGAACAAGTTCTGGGTGTATATTGTCTACTTCAGCTGACTTCTCCTTTTTTAGTGCCTTTACTGTAGCCTCTACTTCTTCCCTGAGGATGGTTGATCACCCTTTGTTGTGGTAAGTGGGAAGTTTAGTACAGCTTGGTCTCCAGAAGTCTCCTGGGTGTAAAGCTCTGAACAGTATTCCGTCCATCTGTTAAGAATCTCTTGATCTTCTGTGAGACTCTTACCAGCCTTGTCCTGGATCGTGGAAGATCTCCCCTGTGTATCTGTTGTCAGGTCTTTCACCAACTGGTATGCCTTTTTACTGTTATTCTGGTTCAGCCTTTTCTCGACTTCCTTACATTGGTCCTCTAACCAGCTTTCCTTCGCTTTCTTTAAGCTCTTCTTAATCCTGTTGTTAATCTCCCTGTATGTTTCTGGTCCTTCAAGGTCTCCTCGCTTCCTTTTCAGTTTTCTCCTCACATCACAGAGGTCGAGGATATCTGCTGTGACCCAGGGCTTATTTATTCTACGATGCTTGCCAAGGATTTAATTGGCTGTGCCTATTATTGTTGTGTTGAAGGTGGTGATCAAGCAATCTAGGTTTATTTCTTCAGCACCCAGAATTGTGAGTGGTGCAAATATGCCGCCTATTGATGCTTCAAATGCTTGTGCCACGTTTGAATCTTTAAGTTTTTCAAGTTCAAACCTGGTCCTAACCTGTCTTGGCTTCTTGGTCTTCCTCAGACAAAGTTTGATAATCATCATCAGCAAGTCATGGTCGCTTCCTATGTCCGCTCCTGGGAAGCTACGTGTTCTAGCAATGTTAACGCTAGACCGGAAGCGCTTCCTCACCAAGATGTAGTCAATTTGGTTGTGATGTTTTCCGACTGGACTGTGCCAAGTCCGTCTTTTAGATAATTTGTGGGGCCAAGGGTGTTCGTTAGCACTATGTTATTGTCGGTGGCGAAGTCCAGGAGCTTGAATCCTCTCTCATTGGTCTGTTCATTACAGTATGAACCGCAGACTTCTCGCCAGTCTGCCTGTGGGTCTACTCCTACATTGGCATTCCAGTCTCCTTGAATAACTAGAATATCCTTCTTGCGTGTCTGGTCAATAAGAATTTGAAGCTGGTCGTAGAACGCATCCATTTCTTCATTATCATGGTCAGATGTTGGGGTATAATCTTCTATGATGGTGATGTTAAAGGGAGATGGATGCCCTCAAGCGGATGGTAATCAGCCTGTTAGACACTGGTCGACAATCCATGACTGCACTCACAATGTCCTTATGTACCATAAATCGGACTCCATGCTCATGGTTGTCCTCATGTCCACTGAAATAGATCATGTGTCCTTCATCTGTTGATCTCTCTCCGAAATTCTTCCAGCGCATCTCGCAGAGTCCAAGGATGTGTCATTGGTATCTTCCCAACTCATGAGTTAGCTCCTCGAGTTTCCCTGCTGGTCTTAATGTTCTGACATTCCACGTTCCAATGGTGATGTTATCTCTTGCCCGTATTTTGATGGTAGTTGCACCAGTAGCATACTAATCACCTTCGTCATGGCGTCCAGCGGATGGCGCGGTCATTGGTAACCCGGGCTGCGACCGATCCGGTATGATAACTCTATCTATTGTCATTTTGTCATCCCTGGCGTATCATGGGCAGTTGCAACCTGGTGGAGCCCATCCCTCTCCAGACTGTAGACCACAGCCGATATCCATGTTATTGTATGGCTCGCCCTGATCTCGAACATGAGGCCGTTAAGTTCATCTTGGAACCCTTCCGCCCTGGCAGTTGACTTCAACATGGAAGACTTCCGCCCTGTGATGTCATGTTACAAGCACCCTATTTCTCCCATAGGTTGGAAGACTCGTGGAGGCGGGAGCGTCTTATTTTCCCTTGCAAGCTTTATATTGCCCACAGCTCTCCGTATAAATCCTACGAAATAAATAGGTACAGGAGATTGAGATATTGATCATTCCTTGTTCTTCTTTTGACCTTTTAGGTCCAGAGCTACATATATGTTAGCAAGTGAAAACGGATAAAACAATAAAATAATAAAATGCCATAAGAAAAAAACAATAGAAGAAAACAATAGAAAGTTAGAGAATTTTAAAACAGTTAACTTTATTATTTACTAGATGTTAAATACGATACTATAACATTATTTTCATTGCTTTTTATTTAATTGTTTTGAGTCTTGATTAAGGGTCACAGTTTCTACAAAATCATATTACTAATGCCACGTCCTGATTTATAGTACTGACTGTCCTGGTTTTCTATTTGTTCACATGTTTGTTTTTTGAAACTTAATTTGCTTAAAAGCTATCACTGATTGTAATCCTCGTGGTGTATGTAAACTTTGCTATCACGTAAGCAGGTTTTGCAGTCTTTTATCACTTTATTATGTAAGTAGGCTTTACTGTCATGTAAATAAGATTTGCCATCTTTTGTGTAACCTAATTCTATTTCAAGTGGTTTTTTATCTATTTAAATAGTGAAAAATGGCAGAAAGTGGTTTTTGGTCAAACGTTTGATAATTCTGTTTACAATTGGGATGAACTGAAGAATATATAGTTGCAACATAGTTATAAAATAGATAAAACAAAATATAATGTAATTAATCATCATTACATTGTTAGGGAGGGAACATTGTTTTTGAAAATAATAGGGAAAAATAAGATACAAATGTTTGAAAATGGTAAGCCACATACAATGTGATCACCTAACTCGTTGGAATGCAAAGAGATGGGAGGTATTTGGTGTATTAATAGGGTTGAATCAAAAATGAAATATGTGCAACGGCCTAATTTCGAACAACAATTTACATTATCACATGAACCTAGTTGGAAAAGTAAAGAGTAACAACATTAGACAAACAGGCAACCAATAGTTCCTGAGAAAATAGAAATGCAAGTTATTACCAAAAATGAGCCACTTAGTCAGCAAGTAACAGCAGCAGAAACTATAATAAATAAATGCTAAGAAATAACTGACAGGTAGACACCTTCTAGAGGATTTACGCTGCAAGCAGAAACAAAATTAAGTGTTATGTAAATGCAGTGTAAGTAGCTAATTCAAAAATTATATTCCCGAAATTAGACGTTGATATGTATGATAAAGTGATAAAGGACATCAAAAAGACATGGATAGAGTTAAAGTTCCACGGCTCAAAAAGCTAAATTGCACGAACTTTTGTAAAAATATTGAAAGCATAAGAGCTAAAATAGTTAGACATTTAACGATGTAGATATTAACAAAATAAGTCTGAAAGTTAAAGAAACGTTGCCAATATTAGAAAAGTTAAAGCAACTGTTTAAAGAAAAAGATTTAACAATAGCTACTGTTTTTACAGCTATTGATGTGATATGAGCAACTCTTGGTATAACTGTAGCAAATTTTGTAAAAAAAATCTTAAGAGGAATAAGATGAGGTAATACACGTGCTGAAAGCGGAGATAGTGGGGTTGGACATAGTTTCGCATATGTATTCATTGAAATATTTAAACGAGGTATTGAAAATATTGCCAGTTATTTGTTTCAGTTAGCTACAAAAGCAGCAGCAGCATTGTATGGTATCACAGATAATGCAATATGCTGTGTTTCCCTTGCAAATGACAGATCTTTCTGGCATTTAATTTTTTCATCTGTTCGTATTTGTGCTATTTTTCGTTTCTTAAATTCTCCATGTATTTCCCTAATACGGCGTTATTCATCAATATGAACGGTCTTTCCAAATCATTGTTAACTTTTGTCGCGTACTAATATTGAGCTAAATCTAGGATTTAAGACACGTTTTCTGTTCAAACAAAACAACCCTGTTTATTCAGTTTCAACATTATTACACGTAAAAAGTTCATAGCTTTCTTTTGTAAATAATGTGTTTCTCTTAGTTTCTTTAATGTACACAACAGCTCTGGTACAGTTGATTTTGTACCCTTGTAATCATCTATCCTTGTTATTATTAATCAACTTCTTTTTAACTGTGATACATCATTTTCGTATGGTACAATTTTTCAGTAACTAATGGAAAGTCTTTGCAATGTTCATGCAAATATAACTGATTCTCCAAAACCTACTTCTGATATCCAACCAGTATCATAGCCATCGGGTATTTTGAATATATTTTATCTTATCCATCTAATTTGTTACACAGTTGCCAATCTAGATCTTAGTAGTATTTGTCATTTGCTTTGTCGTATATATGTGATATCATGCTAATTCCACCTCGTATTCCACTCTCAGTCATTAGGAATATATCGCAGTCTGTCAAAGGTTCAGGTTATACACCCGATTTCTTTATAAAAGCATCATGAGTTAGTCTTGGAGCACTATAATAATAATTGAGTCTAGTTTGTAATTACTAATACAGACTAAACACTAAAAATATCACATAGCATCATAGTATCTTTATGATATAATAAACATGTTGATCGCCAAGTGTTTGAAGGATAAACTGTTCCATGACATCAGGTACATATCGATAATCGTCACTGGATATGTCTGAATCATTTAGACTTGAATATACATTTTCTATTGGTGGTATAGCTGTTTCATTAAACCTTCCAAAGCTATAGCTATAGAAAAAGCGTGTTTCTCTTAAATGTGAGTGTATTTGCACCTTGTCATGTGACTACCTCATATATCTATAATGTTTCAGTGTTTCTGTAAATTTTTTAGTCTCCGAATTTTTAGCACCAGTTTTATAGATTGTCCCATGAATCTAAAAATGTCTTCAAACCTAACTGTTCTTTCAACTGTTCCCTAGTTTTATTTCTACGTGAACCTCTTTATTGAATGATATGCATTTATCGCATTTGTTCGGTATTATTTTTACCTCTTCATCTAGATTAATGTTTAGAAATCTCGATATGAACACATAGCTGTCATGACCGGACAAGTTATGAATGAATAGTGGATGTATTTTGGATCCTTACAATTCGTTATGAGCCTGTTAAACAGCTGAAACTTTGATTTTAAATATTTGTTCTCACTCGTAGTGTTTCTTGAATTGAAATGTCTTTCATAACCCTCAGCGAACACCATTGGTTTTGCGTTTGTTCAGTCTTCTGAATTCTTCATACGCTAGTTTTTCCTTTTTACCTAACGCGTCGTAAAATACTTGAGTACAGTCTGTATCCGTGTACGGTATATATATATATATATATATATATATATATATATATATATATATATATATATATATATATATATATATATATCTTTTACTGATTTGAAGCAGATTCTAAAACCTGATGGAATATGTTTCGCTGTTTTTATTGTCCAGGATATTTAATTTTGTTGCAAAGTACTTTTACAATTTCGTGTCTGTGGTACAAAGATACTTTCAAAATCACAATAAATAGCTTTAATTGATAGTAATAGTTTTTGAATCATTCAACTGTGCCCTCCTCAGGTTTTATATCTTCTTGCTCGATAACATGATCTATTTTGTTCTGACACTTTTTCGAGACTATATTAAACATCAAGCCTTTTTTTATAGATGTATATCTCTTCATCATATCTGTTTGTTTGTGATGACACCCATGTTGAACTTTTTTTAATCCCACTGTAATGATATCTTCTATCTTTATAATCGTCTATTTGCCACCGTTCTCCCTTTGGAAGCCTTCGTCATCTCTGGTGACGATGACTGTGCAATATTAAGACCACCACATTCAAATATGATTAATATATCAATGTGTCTGCCTGTCTGTCTATCTGTTTGTCTCTCTCTGTCTCAGTCTTTCTCTCTCTCTCTCTCTCTTTCTCTCTCTCTCTCTCTCTCTCTCTCTCTCTGAAAAGTTTAATGTAGTGTTTCTTCATACCGCGGTCTCTCTCTTCTAATATTTAATACGCATTTACAGAGATATCAAACTTGTTTTTAATATTCCTGAAGCCTTCTACTTCCACTGGATATATATTAGACCAATAGATGTATCAACCTCAATTGTATTGAAATGGTCTATGGGGAATTTCTTTTTTAGAGTATTAACAATTGATCCCATAATATAGGAGAAAAAGTTGCTATACGTATTCTATACGTATTGTTTACATCAGTTTTCGTGTTCTTAAACCACTCGAATAAATCTGTCTCTGAGTTTCCTCTAAACAACTGATATTTATTAATGTGCAATGTCAAATATTCAGTCCTGTCAAACGCAAGTTTTGCGCTTTCGTTTATTTCCTGTCCAAAATCTGGTATGTAAAATGTCAAATAAACGTTCAATGATATCATCCATTTCACCTCTGCTAATAATGTTCACAGGTCTTGTTCTATGGTAAACATGTATGTACTAATTTATTTCTGCTTCTTGAGGTGGTCGTTAGACACGTCCAATCATTTAGTTTAGTTGCACTTTTACAAACCTTCATATATGGTTCAGTGTTATTGAAAAATTCAGACGAATATTGATTGTTCCCCCCACCCATCAAATTTTTCTCATATAGATCTCTTTGAAATAAATCCCTGTCATTTTGTTAGAGTTCTGCTCATGTTTTCCTATTCATCCTAAATTGTATTCTAGCTTCAAAACTTCTTAAAGTGGAGCGTATTTGTTATACGATATAGAAGTCTTCATTTTGATTTATTTAACTATCAGTATAGTTTAAAACGTGTATTTCACTATTTAACCTTTATCAGCTTGATTTTTGTTTGTTTTGTTTTATTTTACTTCCTTTCTTTTTACCTTAGTGGCAATTAGCTTTGAAACTGCACCATTTGCCATCGTCCACCGGGCCCGGGGGGAGGCAGGCTTAGCGACGGGGAGGGGTAAGGGACGTGGGCCACATTTTATACAGCAAATCAATTCACAGGCATTGTACTTGAATCCGATTGCGTTTCCTAGACCGTGTCACGTCCATTTACTTGAGTCCCCGCAATGAGACTTTCTAATTGTGTGCATGTTGTTTGTTTTTGTTTAATTTTCTTTTTATTCGTTTGCATGTAAAAGAGATTGTATAACACTCTTGTGCATCAGTCACACAGTGTAAATTTTTCAACGTTTATTTATTGTCTTATGTATATTGAATTTATAATGTGTCCTTGAGATAAGTTGTACTTTAGTCATTTTGTAAACAACATATTTACTGCATCTGAGTAAACTCATATTCTAAAATATTCTGTCAGGTGACTTATCCTTATATTTATACAGGTTTGGTAAAGAATGATTTCATTCCTATACTAAACTTCATATTATTAAGACCAGTATGAATCAGACGACACCGAAAGCTGATGGACTTTTTTGAGCTATAGTGATTGTCTAGGATAATTATTTTTTTTTTTTTGTTGCAAAGCACTTTTACAATTTTGTGTCCGTGATCCAATTATACTTTCAAAATTATAACAAATATATGATACTTTCAAAATCACAATAAATAACATAAGAAACTTTTAATTGCTAGTGATAGCTTTTATATATTTCTTTTATTTTAGAACTAATCCTTCGTCAGGCATTATATCTACTGAGTTGCCTACACTGAAACATAATCTTTTCTGTTCTGATAATTATTCCGGCCTGTAGAACAAATTCAAGCATTGCTTACAGGGATAATTCTACTTGCCATGTCTCTTTATTTGTAAAGACACCCATTTTTGAACAAGTTTGAGTCCATGATACCTTCCATCTCTGTAGTTTCCCTAAGGAAAACTTCATCACCTGTTGTTTACAATGAATGTGGTATATTAGGACTACTATACTGAAATATGATAAACATTTCAACCTGTTTCTCGCTCTCTCTATCTCACACTTACTCTGACCAGTTCAATGTACTTTCTCTCCACACCGCAGTCTCTCCCTTCCAATATTTAATACACACTGACAGAGATAACAAACTTGTTTTCAACATTCAAGATGTCTTCTCCTTTCACATGACATCTAATAAACCAATGTATGTACCAACCTAAATTGTATTGTGATGGTCTATGGAGAATTTGCTTAGGAATATTTACAATTGACTCAATAGCGTAAGATAAATATTATTCGTATTTTCTACATTTATACCAGCTTAGCTGTTCTATTTCTGAGTTTCCTCTGGATGGCTGGTATTTATCAATGTCAAATATTCAATCCTGTCAAACGTTTGTCTTGTTCTTTCGCTTATTTCCTATCCAAATCTGGAATACACGTCCAGTGACATCATCCATAGTATCTCTACTAATTATGTTCACAGATCTTGTTTTATGGTAAAAATGTATGCATTCATTATATTCTGCTTCTTGAGTGGGTCGTTTCATAAGTCTAATAAAAAAAATCCCCCGTATTTATATTGATGATTTCCTTCATATACTTTTCAGAATCCTTGAAAAATTCGTACGGATATTGATTGTTACCACAGTAAAATCTATTCATTTACATTTATTTCAAGTTTTTTTTGTAATTCTTGTACTAGGACCTAGATTGACAACTTAATAACAAATTATATGGATGTACCGAACGAATTTGGCAATTTTTATTTGTTGGCATGTCTTCTTTTAAATCTTATGCCTACTAGTGAAGCCTATTTCATCGTCGCAAGCTACTTGCGAAAATCCGATACGCTCTCTTTTCACCTGTGGCTGCCTGCAGTAAGATTTCCTCGTTTCTCATGAATGTGCATAAACCTACATATTTAACCAAGCGTGAGTAAACTTTTCTCGCAATATCGACACAACATGACCTTCCATGCTGTTTGAATGAACCAATCAAAGTTTCTCTTCTATCGATAACAAGGGCACTTTCATTGATATGTAGGAGATTGTTACGTTGTGTTATTGATGACGTATCTTTGTTTATGCGTACTCATGAAAAACTAGTAAATCTTGTAGCAGCCAGCCACAGGTTGAAAATAGAGCGTAGGGGAATGTCGTCCGTGGCTTGCGACGATGAGTTTATTCCGATCGGGGATTATATTTTATCTCATTATTTAGTGATTTTTTTGTAGACAGTAAGGTGGTTCTTAATTATATGCAAAACAAGTCTCAGAGAACTAGAGTCGAACGCAAATTTCTGGCTTTCAAAAACAATGACTTTACGTTCTACCACCGATCTTGCCTGCTAGCAATATGCAAATTACCTGAGTACCAGACGACATAGTGTGTTCGCTGCACTCCTCTGGTGCTAGTGCGCTAGAAATTTAATTTTTTACTTTATCTTACTGTTACAGTATTTCTGCACTTTGACACTCCATTTATTTTAGTAGCACGATTTCAATATTACAATAATAAGCCTCGCTATGTAATACTTACAATTTCACGGTGTGATCAGTTTGAGTTTCCATTTTGATATTAATGGGTACAGCTCATACAAAATTAAGATTATAGTTGTACATTTATGGCGTTATACATATATGCAATAATAACAGACGATATTCAGTTATTAGGCTCAATGGAATGTCTGACGTAATAGATGGCTCATGTGATTCATCGTGCGTGCAAGAACTCAAGAAACAAAAAATCGTACAAATTGAAATTTCTCTTCTATGCTAGCTCAGCAGATGTGCTAGAATAGTTTATAAACGGACCGAGATGGAATTAAAATTTATCAGTGTTATCATTTCCTTTTTCATTTATTGTGCGTGGGTGAAGCCCACTCAAAAAAGTTCACGCTAATTTAAATTTCACTAGCGTGCTACCCCTATCTATTTGTAAACAACACTAAACAAATGTGCCCCTAATAAGGTAAAAATTCAAATGTAGCATATTGTTTAACATGAATAGAAGTGCACTAGAATTTGCTGAGGAGAATTTAGTTCACACTTCGAAATCATCATTAGCATCAAAATAGTGAAAATCAGTTTTACAAAACTGTCCTCAAATGTTTGAATGACACCATTACACAGCAAGGACATTCATCAATAATAAGAAGCTTTCCTCCAGGTGTCTTTCTTTCGGTAGTGGACAACAATTTTATAGAGGAGTGAACAAGAATGAAAGGTCAGCTTGATAAGGCTGGATGTTAAATTATTAGTGAATATAGATTTAATATATTTACCAATCAGTAAATGATGATCAAAATTGACGCCAGCATTTGAATATTGCAAATGATAACCTGTATGATCCGTACTAGAATATGTTTCCACTATCGGGACTTTCCCAAATTCTTTCGGAGTTATCAACACATGAACTAAGATTGATATTCGGTTCTTTTATCTGTAACTTCCCTGTATATCTCACTTAGTAGGGGGTAAAGTTTATTTATATACGTAAATTCTGTCCAAATGTGTGTCAGACTCGTATTTTTTTGCTATTTCTGTTGTTAGTTTTCCCTTGTCATTTTTTAAGAAAAACCGCTTACTCTCAAGAAAACTGTCTGTCCGCTTTTAAAAGGCTCGTTCTAGAAGAGAATAAAACTTGAATCGCTGAGGAAATTCAAAAACTTGACCTAATTTTGTCTTTTCCTCACAGCATTTCAGATTCTTCTGAAGACTTTTTTGCTTCCAAGATTTGTATCAGTGACACCATTATTGATTTTATATATGTGAAAACCACCTTTAAGCTTCAGTGTCTAAAACTCTTGCATTTTGTTAGAATTGAGTGCGAGTGGACTGAACCAAACAACGATGCATCACGAAAGATCCTATCGGCTGTAATCGTAATGATGTAGCAAAATCTCTATCTAGACAACATAAACACTATTACATATACAGGTATCAAATAAAAGCTCCGTCAAATGATTTCAAGATACAAAATAAATATAGATATTTCACATAGGCTATCTCGGGTTAACTTTAACCATTAAACGTGTGACTGTTGCGTTATGTATCATCTGTGCATAGTAACATTGGGCAACGTTTAACTCGGGTGCTTGAGAAACGGGCAACACAGAAACAGCAATAGCAACAACAACAACATCAATAATAATAATAATAATAATAATAATAATAAATGTACTAAGTGTCGCTACTCAGATACTTGATCCGAGCTCCTAGTGATATTCGGGAACGTGACCAATATAATGGACTTATACGCAATATAAAATGTATAATTTTATATCCCTTGGTTTTATGTTGTTTATTTTTAAAATTGTTGTGGTCGATCAAAAAAATTTCTAACGTCATATCGTTATCTGTATCGTGAAAACTGGAACTGGAAGTGTGCGTTCCATTCCTCCAAAATCACGATCAAGATCAATAAAATTGAAATAATTTTGCACGCAAAGAAATGAGCCTTAAATTTGCATGATACTTGAAAGTCAGTAAATAATGAAACCTGTAAAGTTGACTCCAATGAAAAGAATTATCACAGAAATTAATTGTCACAGTGAAATAATCACTGAAGAATCACGCTAAACCGTCAGTGTCCACACATTGAGACAAAGATCAAACACATTTGATTGACTGCACTCGGAACAGCTTAGTACGAAGAAAGAAGTTTATATTGAATCAATGATATTTTTATAAATCGCAGTAGTTTAGAGATATAAGCCTTGCGTACTTACGCTTAAAAGCCAAGTGAGTTTTGTTTCTATTTTTTTTTTAACTTTTTTAAGAATCATTTTCATACTAAATATATGCATATTCAAATAATGTATCCGATGTGTCGGTTCTACACGACACAGTTTGTACACGTACATCTGAGTCCTTGATGTCTAATTTACTAAAACTGTAACATGCTTGAATACCTTCTAAGTAACTGTAGATAAAGTTTAACACCAGGTGGTAGTCGATGTATAGAAAGGTAGCTTATTCAACACCTACATTCCAGACAACAAAAGATTTAACTACTGTGAGTTTCCTTATTCTGATTTTTTTTATTTTTTTATTTTGTTTATTTCTGAATTGTCCCTGACAATCTTGCAGTCCAGTTCTATAATATAAATTGCACCCAAATTTCGTTTGCAATCAACATTCATTCATTCCCGATTTCTCTATCTTTTTTAATCATGATTATGAGTGGGACCTCAGTTAACATTGCTAATTAAGAAATTTTAGTATTCCATTTAATCAAAAAATTTTCCATAAAACTTATACTGGTTTCTCGTAGAGTATACAAGGTAATGTATGGGTGATACTAAATATAGAATATAAAATGGACATGTATATTCAGTCACTGTCAATTTGCACAATTCATGCTAAAGAATCTATTTCAAAGAAGTTCATACTTGAAATCTACATTTTGTTGTTTTGAGTTCATATTTAGGCATCTTTTTATGGCAGCTCGTCATTGCCTACATAAACATACAGTCTTGACATATTTTCTGTTCATCCTGATGGAGAGATGGACAGATATACATAGTTTCGTAGTTTTTTTGTTTTTGTTTTTTCTTAAGTTGGTTTACACGGCACTTTTAACACATTATTGGCTATATCATGCCGATGAAATACGAGCTGGTGGCTTTCCTAAGGACACATCAAGGCAGCCGATCCGGGCTGGCCTGGGCGGTTATCGAACCCGCAAACATCGATTACGAGTCTGACGCTGTACAAACTAAGCTACCACAGCCCCTGAGAGACAGAGACAGGACGTTAGGGACAGAGAAGAGGAAGAAGAAAAAAAATGTAATGGGTCGAAATACGGAAATATAAGTTTAAATAACATACATAAAAGCAGATATATTTCTTAAATCCAAAAAGAAAGTAGTTCCATAAGTGATATCTCCAATGTTGCAATAAAAGTGGTATCGCCACTGTGGCGACATCAATTTTCTCCCTCTGATATCTTTCGGTGTCTCATTATAATATACATAATAAAGTATTTAAGTAGCCTGCTGATTGTTAACCGATATTATTTATCTGTCATTTATTAAAAGCAGTGTTTTTCCTTCAATGCCACATAGGACAAAGTAGTTAAACAATTTATTCACGTTGATATGTGTTATATATATATATATATATATATATATATATATATATATATATATATATATATATATATATATATATATATATATATATATATGCAACCAACTTTCCATTAAGTAATATATGAATAAATACGCGTGCATGCGATTAATATACTTTCAGAGACATTCTATTGATATAGACAGTATATCATATGTATACGAATACAATTGTGTGCACGTGTATTTACCGCATATTTATCTATTTTTCAAGTGTTGTATATATATCATGCTAATCGATGGAGTCATATCAGTTATTTGTCTCAAGTAGTGTAATTGGGTAATTGCGTCAAGAAACGTTCACAAGAAATTGTGACAAATTCTTACATCTTACAACAAAGAGGAAATATATGAGTGCAAGCAAAACATGCATTATGTTTTACACATTAAAGCTGGCATATAATTTATTTAAAAAATATACCTCAATTATACCTTTATAAACTTCCAATATATGACTGAATTTCCCCCAATCACAGTTTTTGTAGAATAAACTATGTACTTTTCTAATTTGGTACTTTATTGTGATGATGTAATTTAAGAATGTAGTTCTTTCCTAAAAAAATGAAATTAAATATTTGCTGAGATTTTGATTTTGTTTATTTATTCCTAATATTGTATCTACTGCTGCGAAGGTAAAATGTAGAAGGTGTATGCATTTCAACCACCTGAACAATTTTTGTATCCAAAACAAATTAACAATAGCGCAGTCATATAATAAATAAAGTGATTCTTATGTCTCTCTACAAAAATAACATACTCTGTTTTGTTTAAATCTCATTTTCTGTGAAGAGAAAAAAACATTTTTAGGTAGAATTCTATGCAAAATTTTAAATCGAAACCATTTAAGACAAGTGTCTTTTGTACACTTATGTACCAATAAATACTTGCTTTTCCCGTCAGTACACTTATCTAAGTTAAGACCACGTCTCCATTTATCTTTCGCCTTTGCATATAAATTCTTTTTTGATAAAAATCGATAAATAATTTGAGAGTCTTTCTTTTGTTGAGTGAGTAATCGTAGCAGAAATGACATAGCTGGTATATGTAAGATTATAACTGAAGCTTCTAATGCTTGTACTCCCAAATATTCTTTGATAGCACCTATAATACCCTAATATTGCAAAAAGTTTATTCCAGGTACATAAATTGTTTAATAAAAAGAATTAAAACTAATAAACTGATTGTTGCATGCGAGATCCCCATTTAT
This sequence comes from Margaritifera margaritifera, assembly GCA_029931535.1. NCBI lineage: Eukaryota > Metazoa > Mollusca > Bivalvia > Unionida > Margaritiferidae > Margaritifera > Margaritifera margaritifera. Next base: position 2,697,252 of record JAQPZY010001683.1, read on the forward strand.
TTAACTCCACAAATTGTACAGATGTTTATAGAATATGCTGTGATCTCCGACTTCAACATTAGTATTGATCCACACCGGCTCAACTAGAAACGATTGTCTTGATTTTCAATCTTAATGCTAAGGCCAGAGATCTTTGCAAAGAACTTCAATGTATTTAAGGTATCTCTCAATGGCATTTCAGTAACATCTAAAATAATAGAATATCATCTGCATATTTGGATAGAACATATTCTATAGTATCAATTTGTATACTTTTGATCTTAGGATTTTTAACTTAATCATGTGTCATAGAATCTCGGCACATAACATGAAAATATATGGCGATAAATGGTCACCTTGCCTGCAACCGCGTTCAGTAGGAAATCACAACGACACATGATTTGATAACTTGTAAAATATATCAATGCAATTTTAACCATTGGGCCAAAATTTAAAAAATGAAGAACTGTATCTGTAAATTTCCATGAAACCGAATCGAAAGTTTTTTCAAAGGCAACAAGGAAAAGAAGACCAGGGATATTCTTTCTTCTGTATATTACATTATATCATAAATAATTGTTACATTTTCCCTTATATATCGACAATAAATGAAACCGGTTTGATCTCGGTGTATCAATTTTGGTAAATATTTTTTATTCTGTTTGCAATAGTTGCGGAGGCAAGATTATAGGTAGTAATTAACAAAGATATAGGTCTGTAATTCTAACACCCCTCTAAATTGTGATCTGTAAAATTCATCTAAGGTCAGAACATCTCTGGTCTTCTTTCTCCAATTTATTTATTTCATGAATTAAATATTTCTCTCTTCTGTCCATTTTTTTGTGTGTGGGATGCATAAGCAATTGTAGTGCCTCTATTTGCCATCAATAAAACTTCATACAAGAGCTGGTCATCAATAGTAAACAGTATTTCTGATCTAAGGATGTTGCAACGATTTCAAGAGAATATACAGGCATATTGTTTTATAATATTCTCGATTTTCCCCTTAATATAAAGAACATATTCATGATATCTTAATAATAGGTATTAAATTTCCAATACGTATTTCGCTTTATTTCTTTCATCATTTTTGTCATTAAATCAGGCCGTATTAAGCGAGAGCAAAGCGAAAGACAGCGTAAAACATGCGACAAATATGGCAAGAAATCGCATACAAACAAGTACACAGTTGCTTAAATAATAACATTTCTTGCCGACGCGGAGAAGAAAAACAAAAACAATAAACCATTATTAAACCTTCCAGCTCACCGTTAATTATAATTGACTGTACAAAAATTGTATTTGTACTGATACGATGGTTTGGTACTTTCTCTAGCATAAGGACACTAATATCTCTTCAAAATATGCGAGTCTTTGGTATTGACATCCTTCGACTGCTGTGGTAGAGAGTTTTGGTCCGAATGGCCCTTGACATTTTTATTTCTGGATATTCCCTTGGAAGGGAATATTAAGCGAATTTCAACCAATATACCTATCGAGAAATAAAACGATTGTGATTTCAATATCTGAGAGTAAAGAAACAAGTCATTCTTGATTACTGATTACATAAACCCAGATAGAAAAAAGAAACAAGTATTCTTGATTATTGGTTATATAACCCAAAGTAGAAAAAGGAACAAGTAAAAAATGTAAGTAGGATTGTAGTTGTATCCTCCAAAAGTGAGCAAAAGATCACGGAAGCTTAGCTGAATGAAGTATATGTGAAACATCTGTATCGATAATATCTGTCTGATTAACAACTTTTTCATTTCCAATCAAATTCAGGTATAATAGCTCCGAACATATAAATTAGTTTTGTTTACCAAACCTTTGATTACTCCCAATATATAGAAATCTTTTAAACAGCATGCATTTTTCCCCGTTTTTATCCCCTACCGCACATTTCAGCTAATGCGTTTCATCTCAGTGATATGTTAGTATAAGACACGTATCCGCAAAAGAGTTCCTATTGGGGAAATTGTTGGTAAAGAACCTTTTTTTTTTCTTTTTTTTTTAAATTTCGGAGTATGACAACAAAAACAAAATTGACGTCATTTGTGACTTTTGTGTGACATCCATCACCTGATATCTGATATGGCATGTCCTAGTGACCCGCTTGCAAAACATAACTTCCTTGTTAATATCTGATATTTAATCAGACAGTTAGCTAGCTGATTAGTATGCACCCTAAACTTGGGCACCTCAGATAGAAGAGATCACACCACATACAGGCAAAAGTTGAACATAAGTTGAATTTACATCAAAAGTCTCACGATGTGCTTTAAATTCGTATTACTTCCATCCTTTTGTGGACTTATTTTGCTTCAAATAGCTCTCATTGAAGCATGGTCAGGGTGAGTAAACAAATTTGCGTATGCGTTATCTTACGAACTAAAATGAAATAAGTATACTATTACTCGAAACTAATCTTTATTTAACTATGTCAGCATGTTTTATTCCAACTACCTTGTCAGAATAGGACTAGTAACAGTAGTAGTAGTAATAACAGTAGTGAAGAAGTAATCGTTGCTATTGTTCTTGTTGTTATTATTTTTGTAGCAAGAACGAATAGTACATGTAGATGGAGACGTTGCTGTTGCTAAGGATGTAATTTTTTGTCGTACAAGTACACTCTACACTTTCAGTGATATCAGCGGTAGTATCAATCACCAATGTGAATAAAGTTGTGCTAAATCTTTTACAAATATATTTTGTTAAAATTGATATGTTTTCTATTGTTGCCGTATCATATGTTTTGTCGTTCTTTCAGGCAATATGGTTTATTCATGTTGTTGTTGTCTACGTACTTACGTACTGCTTTTTTGATTCAGTGACATGTCGTGGTGATGTCGGAAAGAATGCTTTGCATACAAGTATTTCTGGAGTTTTTCTTTTAAATTGTAATTTCATGTATTTTATTCACAAAATGAATTGAAAAACTAACACAAAACCGCTTGAGATCAAAATAGCGCCCCGGTAACGGGCTAGATTTGCATCTTTGCGATCTTGCATACATGACTTGTTCTGCCAATTGAAACGTGTTTAAAACTATCCAAAAACTGTTGATTTTTCTAGGCTCTCTCGTTTCGTCCAATTTCTTGGCTAAATCACATCAACAACTGACCCCTCCAACTGAACTGAAGATACTTGACTAACGGACTTAAGTCAGACTAACATATAATTTGTCCGACACCTACCCCACACTTCCATTCCCACTACCAAAAAATAACAAAACAAAAAGACTATTGATGATATTTGTTACAGCACGAAAATTGTCTTAGCTATACACCTTAGCCAGTATTGGCAACATGTTTTAAAAATGCGTCACTATCTAAATTGCTAAAACCTATAATTTATGATCAATGTTAAACTAAGAAACTTAGGTAGAAATAACAGAATAATGAATAACACATCCTGAAAAGAATACACGGTCTTTGCTGTTATTTTGGAGCAAGCGTATGTGCAAGAAAATACAACCTCTGACAAAAGTGCCTAATTTTTACTTATTTTCAACTTGTAAGAAAAGAAAAAGTGAATACTTTGACGTTGTATTCAGGTCTTGAAGCAAATGCAAAAAGTTTAGTTTGGAAAGAAACAGCTTTTGTGTTGTATGCATGTAACATGATATATTTGCAACTTCTCCATTGTATCCAATTGACACATAATATCGACTTGCCGAGAGATATATGGATACAACAACTGTTTGAACGTTATCTTGTCATAGGTGTTTGAATGTCATCTGGGCATACCACTGAATACTCTGTGGAATGTTCTATATAGAAAAGTTATGCTTATATTGTTTTTTGTACTGTTGGCATGTTAGTCACATTGGTATTAAGGGTAATGAAGGCGCAGATAAAGTAATCAAAAATGATTTATAGTTATCCGTTTCCAAAAGGGACATTCCATATACTAACTTCAAATATTATATCCATCGGCATTTTCTGTATTCTTGTCAAAATATGTAGAAAGAAAAGCCAGCTAACAAACTTTTGAAAATCAGAAATATCACAGTAGCATGGCATCCCTCGTATATAACGAATCGCAGAGATGCGATGGCATTGTGCTGATCGCTTATAGGACACATACCTGACCATGCGTACTTCCTGAAGGTGAATTTCGACCGGAGTGCATACCCTGCCAGTGTCCACTGAAAGTGCAACACATTCTTGTCGAGTGAGTCGACTTCCACCCTGTGAGACAGAAGATTAAACTGCCTTTCCTCTTAAATGCGTATCTGGATGGCAGGAAGTTCATATAATTTGCAAACGAAGTTTTAGGTAATAGGCTCTTGTGGATTTATACAAAAACAGTAATCGGATTCTAATTTGTTTTAAAGATACATAGATCATTATGTTAACGCATGTCTGTTAAACTACATACATACATAAGTATAAACCCTAGATGCGTGGTTGTAGCACAATATGCTGCTATATAATTGGTTATCTTTGTATGCGTCACGTATGAATATATTCAAATGGCTTACATTTTGGTCAAAAAACCACCTTTGGTCTGCAGGCTGTGAGCGATATGTATCTGTATAGAGGCCCCGTGTGTTGGCTTTAATATAAATAAACTGGTTCCTTGTGTACCTCCATAATCTGAATTAACCTTCATTATTTATTCTATAATTTAACATCGTTATTCTGTATGACATTTGAACAGTTCCGAAATAAACTTTATGGCAACAACGTATGGGCAGACCAATGCATCGGCAAAAGACGGGATGCACTTTAATGACGTTACTACTGTATCCATCATAGCGACATTCGTAGCCGAGATTATCGACGCGAATATTTTAAATTAATCGTCCATATATTTAAAACTGCTCAGTGGCTTCATTGAATACAATGTTGGTATATATTTTAAATCGCTTAATATATTCCTTGAAGGCACCTATAAAATTAGGTGTTTTTATTTCTGTGATCAATATGCATAAATTGCGGAAAACTCATGTTACGGTTCATATTTTAAATATAGTGAAATATATTACCTTCGTTGTAATGTATTCCATTCCATATTTGCACAGAGAGACATAATTAGATGCAGTTCGTTTTTTGTTTTTTTAGAATGTATACATGTATTGCCTTGAAGCATATTTGGATGACATGAAGTACATGTAATTTGCAATTAAATTTTTAGTTAATTGGTTCTTGTAAACTTATACAAGAACATTAATCGGAATCTACGTTGTTTCAACCATGCACAGATCACATGTATTGACTCTGATATCTCATGTCCGATAAACCCTAACATATAGATATACACATACCTATAGACCCAAGATGCATGATTACAGTACAAAGTGTTGGTATATTATCGGTTATCTTTGTATGCATAACCATATCAATATATTAAAGTGACCTAGATGTTTGGTCAAAACACTCTACCTTTGGTCTGCAGTTACTGTAGACCATATGTATGCGTATAACCGGTCCATATGTTGGCTCCAATATAAACAGATACAAATAATCAGAGGGTAAATGATACTTTTATTCTATGCAACAAGAAACATGACCATCTAGGAACAGAAGTAGCTGGTTTACATACCTTAGTAAAATAATTAATACTTCTAATAAAAATTAGAGGCCTCGCCATGTTTGTAGGCGGTGGTTTTATTACTACATAACCCAAGCAACAAACGAAGTAACTCAATATGTCAGTCACTTATTCATCAAGACATTTGTCAAAGGTATCAATGTCAAGTAGCAAAATACATACTATACAACATTGAAAATATAGATTGTGCACAAATTGTATTGAAAATGGAACCAGAAAATAGGTCGATATATTATAAAACCTTATGTACGGAGACAATAAATCATACCATAAATATATAGATATGTCACCGATTGAAGCAAGCAATGAAGAAATAGACCCAAAGTATGGATACATTTATTTTGGCTCTCTTATAACAAATAATTATTGCATGCCCAAAATATAAAATAGGTGAGAAAGTCACAATCTCGGTATATAGGTCTATTTTTGCTAAAGGCTATCTTCCTAATTTCACGGAAGTTTTTTTTATAATAGAGAAGTAATTTTAGAAAACTCTGTAGTATATAAAATAGAAGACCTAATGGCTGAGAATGTTGAGGGGAATATTTTGCAAGGAGAAGTTATTTTTATATGATAAGCAAAATGATGTCTTCAGAACTGAGAACAAAAAATTCAAATATTAATGGCGAAAATATATGTTCTTAAAATGGAAAGAGTATGACAAATCTCTGTATAGTTGGGAGCCGGGAAAAATGTTGAAATCATCGTAGTAGCTATATTTAAATAATTTACACTACTATATAAATGTATCCAATTATCCGTTACGAGTGTTATGGAATTAAGACTATTGAAGAAATGGAACGTCTAAATTATCACAACTGTCGATGTAAAGAGTGTACAAATATGATGAAATCTCAATAGTATTATGCTGAAGGAGATAAGCAAGCCGGAAATTACAACCAAATGTGAATGTGGAAAAACTATAAAAAGATGCTCAGTGTTCTACCATAAAATGATTCCACTCTAATTTATTAATTTATGAAAATTCTGAGAAACAAAATGGTGTGTCACTTGCTAAGCAGTCCTAACATCAAGGCCCTGAATAATATCCTACAAATCATATAAGTATTATATGTAAATTGTTTACTGTTTAAATGGAACCAATTGCATATTATATGTGTTATCAAAATATATCTTTTGATGAACTGGAACGTCGAAATCCTAGTACACAGCAGTACACTAACACAAATGGCTCTAAACTTTGCTTCAAACAGAAATACCAAAATCTGTAAGAAGGAAATTACAGCCACCTCTAATTCCTCTTTCAACCAGAAGAGAAATAAAAAGAATCTTTTCTAATAAAGCTATGAAAATACTGCAAGACTCTTTTTTTTTTAAAAAAAAGGCGAAAGTCAACTACAAAGTAAGAGATAACCATTACTTATCTGGAAAATATAGGGGTCCAGCACACCTACAGTGCAATTGAAAATATAAATATTTAAAATATATTCTACTATTTATTCATACTTTGTCTGGATACAGTTATCGTCTCATTATTAAAGCCTTGGTTAACAACGATCTCGACCAAAAAGTATAAATAATACTAAATAACGATAAAAATATACCTCGTTTAGTAAAGATCATATAGTCAATAAATTTGTATAAGGAGCAAAAAAAGGTTTTCAAAAAGTACAATAAAATTTATCAATAGTGATTGGTATATAGTTCAATCACTACACCAACTTGCTAACAACCTAAAGGCTAAAAAATACACAGAAACAATATAAAATGTCAAGGGAATCTTATACTTACCGGACGGGATGGGACGTCAGGGCAACTCCTTGCTAGGACTGCTTTGTGCACGTTCTCAATCGAGTAATTGTACTCAAACTCACCTGATCAGGAATTAGCAAAGCTGATTACCAGTATGTAAAAGATGTTATGAAACATTTGAAAATAAATTCTCTTAGTGATCTTCATGGCTTCAACGGAAGAAAGATATTTTAATGTTACATGATATTTTGAAGAATTTAGATCTGTGTGTATGAATAATTATAAGCTAGAACTAGCACATTATTATAGTGTTCTCAGGACTAGCTCACGATTCTAGTTTTAAAACAAGCAAGGTAGAATTAGGCTTGCTAACCGACTATGATGTGATTTTTATGTTTCATTCTCGAATCAGTGGAAAAATGAGTATGATACTATCAGATATGCGAAAGCAAATTATGAGTATTATAATGGAAAATACGATACATCAAGGTCAAGGTCAAGGTCATATATAATGTACCTGCAATCCAACAAATTGTATTAATGGGCCATGTGCCAACCCATGTCTTATAAACATTGTAAATGGGCAGACAAAGAAGAAATGAAAGAAATGGAAGAAAAAATAATGTCTTAGAGTAATGCTTATAAATCTGGAAGAATTATATAAGCAGATTTAGAAGTACCAACAGATTTACACGACTATTTAAAGGAGTATCCTTTGTCAACATAAAAGTAATTCCTAGTGAGGATGATTTATCTTAACTAAAAATAAATTGATAGAAAAAAAAATGATACTAATATCTTTAGTACGTAATATATTATGTACTTTGAAATAAAAGATTAATATATAATTTGCTATTGCAATTTGATGGTATATATTCACTTAGGAATAAAACTATGGAGCTACATACAGCAGTTCGATGCGACCAAGAGTCCTAGCTAAAAATTTATACAAATAACATAAAACAAAAGCTAGCTAAAGACTTTTTCAAGTTACTGGATACTGTCTTTGGAAAACAAATGTAAGATTTAGGAAAAAGAAATATATTCGAAAACAATTGTACTGACGAAAAGAAATTATTTAAAATTCTAAAGGACGTTTTCTTTGCAAGAACAACAATAATAGCTGAAGATATGGTATTAGTTACTTTAAAGAACAAGAAAATGCTATTTTTCAAACCAATTTATGATGGATTTGTATATGACCTTTACTACAACAAACTAAACAACCAATATCGTGACAAAATAAAGTTATTATTGACCGATAGATATCCTCAATGCATTAGTTTTGAATCAGAGAATTCTACAAATATATTAAGAAAGATATGTTGTTTTACGACACAAGCGATTACAAAAATTATAACATAAATGGAATACCATTAGGTAACAAAAAGTTGTTGGATTGTTCAAAGATGAGATGAATGGGATACCACCTTATAAGTAATCTTTGCGCATTCGGGCAGGCATTGTAGAAACAAAGTATGCAAGGGTATTCAGAAATATTTTGTTAAAAAGGATCTCAATTTCGATATGTACAAAGATTGTTTATTTAACCAAACTATAAATCATCAAGAGTTGAATATAATTAGATCATACCATCACGAGCGTAATATAATCTATGTTAGGGTTTACACAGCGACAAGAAAATCCCAGACGAGGGTTGCATTATTTGTCTCCCGGGGAGGCTCTGCCAAGCGAGGAGACAATTAATGTAACCCTGCAAATTGGATTTTCTTGTCTTGTTGCAAACCAAAACGTAGATTATTTTTCTGACCCAAGTTTTTTCTTTCAAACTAAAATAACCCTTCATTTGTGCAATATAGCTTTGCACATTCAAAACATGCAGTATTCATCAAGTACTATTATTTCCCCATATCATTTTGGAGGTCATTCGGTGTTAATGTTTTATTAAAATCTAAATAATTATCTCAGTAGAATCCACTTATATCTGCCACTTTTAAAAAAGAACAAAAAAGCAACAAAAACAGTTTAGCAGTTATAATTGCTACGTGCTGTAAGTATTGTACCAAGAGCGTCTCGAGGCACGTACTGTTGTTTAGTAAGCACAGCGCATTGATGCGAATATGTTAATGAGTGCCCTTGCGTGACTTGTCGATCTGAAGTAAACAAGTTCTACGCGTGAGAAAATAACAACATTAAACATTTGATAGTATTGCTGTATTATCGTATTTAATTGATGGATGTCATGAAAATAACAATAAATAATTAATTTCATTTTACAAGAATAACTTTTAACTTTCATAACTTCTAATTTGGAAACCTTCCATTGTAGCCAATGATACGATAATGGGTACACAGCTCTAAAAAAGAATAAACCGTAGAACGATTGACCATATGTTGGGCTAATCATGGATAATTAGAGATTTGTATCCCTATCATGTGTAATCTTCTTCATCGTTGGACGAGATGAAACTGTTTGTGACATACTGGTGTTATAATTGATATCGATTGTAAAATTGCCCCCGTGTATAAACGACCCCCTCAAACACAGTAACCAGTTGATAACAACGTGCAGATCTTTCTACTTCAATTTTTTGTTAGAAATTCATATTTTCTGTCCTGGAAATATGGCAAATGTTGCTATTACTATTGCAGGGAAATCTGCTTGTGGAATAACGTGTGGACGAATAACTGATCCTCTGATTAGTAAGTGGAGGATTTTTCATTTTGCATGTTCATGTTTGATTCAACTGAGGCGGATGGGTTTTTTTTTGTCAAAGTTAGAAGAAAGCAGGTTTGACATAACACATATCTTGTTACTACTAAACTTGCGGTAGTTATTGATAGAATTAGAGAGAGAGTTAGAATTTTTGTGGCCAGTCATGTGTACATAATGAGTGTCTGGAACATTGGTTTCTATTAGTTTCTGAAATAAATATTTTCTGTAATGCGTTTAGAAGGCATCTAGGGCAAGTTTACTTTCACAGCCATTTTTATTAATGTACTAAGCTTTCTTGCCCCAACTGGTGATCAAAAAAGAATGGATGGTCACAACAATCATTGGGACGATTGCTCTTATAACATTTGTAAATAGTTGCTGGACACCTGTCAGGAAAAAATGGAGTTAGCTTGCTTACAATTGACATATAAATAATATATGTACTATATATATATATATGTACATATATTATTCATGGGTAAATTGTAAGTAACGATACGATCCCCTTTTTTTTTATCGTCCATCATTGGTTTTTCATTTCTTGCGAATCTTACGTTCTCCCCAGTCGTCATATGTGTCTAGTTAAACTGCAAATAATCCATTTTGTTTTTATTTTATATCTGTTTTTGATTTTGTAAAGTTATTCGTTTCTCTCCTGCAAACTAATTTGATAAATTTGTTAAAGTTTTGGTATTTGTTTGATTGTAAAACACCTCCGTCAGGCACAGCAGAAAAGAACAGTGTATTTCCCTTCACAAAGTAGTTCCTAACGCGTGGACACAATGACTGAGACAACCGGACTGAGATAATAAACAAATAGAAAATCAATTAGATTTCTGAGTCGCACGCGTAAGAAATACCAAAACATAACTTAACGTGCTGATGAATAAATTAGTAGATTTAGAGACTCTTGAAATAAATATAGTTTCTATTCTATATTTCACATTTACAAAAGTGCGAGCATTTAATACGCAATTTAAGTTATATGATCTCAATAAGTCTAAAGCAGAAAGAAAAAAATACGATAGATCGATTGAGGAATTGCAGAAAAAAATAATGACTTAAATGAACGCTGAACAAACACACTTGATTTAAACAATGATAAATTAAGGAAGCAAGGTTTGGTTTTTCAGTATTTAAATAAGTTGGATAAAGCTTTTGATCTATATGCTTCTACTTGATCCAGACGACACTGTCGGTAAACCTTGGTAACACAAACTTATTGATTTATACCAAGCGTCTGATAAACAGAGAACTTATGAGTATCTTTTTCTTACCATTGTTCGCTATTGTTCGTATTGTATATAAATTTCTTAGAGATCTGAACAAAGAATGAGATAAAGCGAACAATTTCTTAAAGTATTCGACATTTAGAGTAAGTATAAATAAATTTAACTTACTAAATAGGATGGCAAGATGTAGCAAATATATAACTCTTTATCATTGTATTACACACACTCCAAGTAGTATAAAACCTTACCAACATTTAAACATTGTAATACTTTGGCTAGGATCAGATGTTTTTATTGTACCAGGAATTGTTTATCTTAGATTATGAATTGGAGAATATTTGCCTGTAATACGAGATGGTTTTTTATCTGAGATATAGGCTAATTATGCATGAGACAGGTACCGATATGGAATAGCTCTCTTTTCTGATCATGTCACAAGAGAAAGAATTATTGATATTGCTGCTAATACGACATTAACAAGTGCAATACTAGACTCACCAAGGATGAGTCTTAAAGGAGTCTAAATACTCACCAAAAAGGACAGAGAAACTGAACTTGAGAAGTATTTCAATCCAACAATAGAAAATATAATCATTACTGTGAAAGGATAACCTAGCATGTTTTTTTTTTCACAGAGTATAAGTTGGATCACCAATTTACAAAAGTATATAAATTACTTCTGCAAAAGCAACTGGACTTTTAGCGCAGTAGTAAAGATCCATTGAATACTGTTCTTTGTTTGTGTGTGTCATATTAATATAAGTTTCATGGATTTATTATTACAGGGGCGAGCCGCGAAGCACAATCCTAGACGTACCCATATTACTACAATATGCGTGTGTGTATCCAGCAGATAATTAAATTGAATAGTCTGTTGTCGACGTTGATTTATCAATCGACCTAGGCAATGAGCCGTGTGACTTTTTATTCCTGTCTGTGGAATAATTCACACCTATTTAACGGGCATCTGAATCTTAAGTTTTTTCATATAGTAAATGAACATATTTATAGCATGGCTTAGCTCGAAAAATTAATTTCTGATAGAACAACATTGTTCCTTCAGATGTCCACTCTGCTAAACAATCTTTGTCTTTTTATGGGGGGGGGGGGTCTATCAAGATAATAAATCACGTGACTGTCTGTGCGGCACGGGAAGTATCCGAATATATGTTTGAAATTATAGTATTTATACCTGTGAGTTAGGCAAATCGCTCTAATATAATGCCACTAAATCAAGGTTGCGGGTTCGAACCCTGGTTCCACCTTAGAATTTTGCATATAAAATTTAGTCCGACACTGCTTAAGGACTAGAAAGTTCATTTTCATGCATGATAGTAAAACTTAGCCCGATGTTTATATATTTCTCAAAATGTCGTTCAATCGCCAATAAACAGATTGTAGGGAAGAAGTCTTCTCTGATATTTATTTTACAAATTCGTTTTCTGTTTGCTTGTGGGGGGGTGTTTTTTGTTTTGTTTTTTTCTCTGAGACACGTCAGAGTGCATTTTATCAAGAAATTGTACATTTCAAGGCATGTGCCATTTGAATATATGATTCGATGTTGGTATTTCAGGAATCTCGACACGTACATGCTTCGCGTTGACCATCCAAGAAGCTACTGCTCCTGCCATTTCTTGTGGTGGTAAGTGGAAGTATTTTCGGATTATTAATAGAAGTATTAGTAGTAGCAGTAGTAGTATGCTGTTGCTGTTGTTGTTGATGATGATAATGATGCTGATGAAATTAACAGATTTTCTAATATAGTATTTTAATATGTGTTATACACATGTAGATAAGAAAATCATTTTTTTCTTCCCACTTAAGCACTTTGCCATATTGGCATGATTGTAAGATCGCTTCAAACATATTATGTGAACGTATCTCTGTAAGTACGCTCCTATTGCAGACAACTGATCTAGAAACTTGTAAAAAATCGCACACGTTTTTTTTTTTGTTTTTTTTAGGTTTTTTTTGTTTAATTGGTTGTCTAAGACGAGAGAATTAGATTCAAAGTCATTGAGTAAGTTTTTATGAAGATTGCCGATGCTTATTAAACGAAAAATTATAACGTTTAAATTACAATGCTTACATAATAAACTATATATATATAAATATATATAGAGAGAGAGAGAGAAAGAGAGAGGGAGAGATGTTTGCGTGCTTAGAAGCACAAATGCACAAAGCGATATTCATGACTTTGATGAAAGGTGACTGTTTTTCTTTTTCTTTTTCAACATCTAAGGCTAGCAAATTAGATTGAAACTACTTGAGTAGGTTTTCAAATTATTTTGAAGGTTGCCGATGCTTAGTAAACAAAAAAGAATAAAGCTTTTATTACAATTGTAATAGGATATATGCTTGGAAGCACGATAACGAATATCCATGATTTTGATTAAATGTGGCAGATAAGTATATGATGACAATATAGATTTTAGACAACAATCTTTCACGACTTTTGGGTCAAGGTCAAGGATGAAATTTTTTATTTTGAAACTTTTTATATCTTATGAATGTGTGCATGAACACAAATGGGTTTGGATTAAACCTGGTATGTGTACATCGAAATTAATACTCAGATGAATTCGATAATGAACCTTGCGTGACGTTAGGTTCAATGTCAAAGACAATGACTTACGTTGATGTACGATGATGACTTTATTAACACAATAACTTAAAGAGATAGTAATGAATTTGGATCAGTCTTGCTTTGCATGTTTACCTCGTCAATATCTCAGATTTGTATTAGTGCCGGTCCTCTTGTGCCTTTTATATCCAGCTTACTTTTCAGAGTTCTGCACTTGAGTAAGTGTGGGATCATAATGTCTATGGGTCTGAATTTAGTATAGAGTTCCGTCAAAATAATAACTAAGATGAACCTAATGGCAAACATTATACGACCTTTGGTACAGGGGTTAAGGGTTTCTGGCTTTGGCTTGTTACTTCATTTTCTTGTGAACATAATACCTTGAAAAAAATTTAACTGATATTTTAATCAAACTCAATTTGTCTGTATATCATGCCAATATCAATGATCAGTGAGATGAGACCATCTCAAACACTTCGCATCTAAATTTGGTAAATAAAACTGCCTTACAACTAATGCGACATTGTTCTCAAGATAACAGATGCTGACTCAGGTTCCGAAATGTAATGGTTTGGAAACAATGTAAGACAAACAGACATGAATGTATTTGTCATAAACTGGTTCGTGTGTATATGTGGATGAATTCGAAAAAGTCTGCTTGGATCTGGAATTTAATGTCAATGGTCTTCTATTTGTGAAGTATAGTTGCTTGATTTAGACAAAAACTATTCACGAATTTTAAACCAAACTTGTCATGTGGTTATATTTGACAATATCTGCGACAAGTTCATTTATCTGCTACCCATGACTTTAGGTTAAAGTCCAAGGTCATGACTTAAATTAATATACTACACTTACGATAGACACCGACCCCAAACGACCAGAATCCGATATTACGCGTGTCGTTCAAATTTACTGCCTTAACTGCTTATGTAGCTTAACTAAAATTCAGCACGGGGGGGGGGGGGGGGTAACCGTGCTCGTTTTCATTGTATGAAGCTATAAAGTTGAGTATTCACATTAGTATAATTCATTGTTCATGCGTTGTTCTTATTCAGCATTTTAAGGGTTTTTTTTATGAAAAGTTTGGTCAAATGAACCTTATTTACAATCATTGGGAATACAATATTCTTAATAAAAGTGTAGATAAAAGTATTACCAAATGTTCATGTTTAGTTCGTTGTTTCTTGTTGTTTTGGGGGTTTTTTAAAGTTTTTTTATAGTTTTGGAGGGATTTTAGTTGTATATTAATATGTGTATATATATATATATATATATATATATATATATATATATATATATGTAAAATCCTCTACGTGTGAATACTGAAAATAGAAAAAAACAAAAATATGTCAGCGGTTTTATTTCAAGGCAATATAACATTGTGCAAATCTACCCAACTTAAAAATAGATTCGTTTTTATCAAATATGTTTAATGTACCATATCCATTTATAATTTATATTACAACAATCCATGAAAAGATATCAAATCGCTGAAAAGATATAAAGATGCCACAGCAATTCCTTACCATTGTATTGTTTTCATGTCGAAATTATATCTGTAATCTATCAAAAGAAGAAAAAGTTTTTATTTGTATACATGTTTGTCAGAAATGTTCTTGATTAATATTTTTCAACTAAATATCAAAACGTATGTGAATACTAATATAGATATTAAAAACAACAATAGGTACAAATAAATAAATAAATACAATTAATACTCTTATCATTACCAACACCTCACCCCACTTTTACACAGAAAAACCAGATCATTTTCAAACGATATTCTATCTAATTCAAAGACTCGACCAAGTTAATCCAAACTTATTAGAATAGTCACTAATATTATTAGGAAAATAAATTGCAAGCCGGAGGAGGATGACCTCACCGGCGATGCTGCACAATAACGGCTGGAATAGTCAGCCTGCCCGAAGAGGAATCCTGGGAGAACAGTGCCAGACCTCTCCAGTTTCAGACTGATCAAAATTGCCTGACAGTATAGGGTTTTCCTTTTGAAATATTTGAGAACCCCGTTCGATTACACACTTTTAAATCACAAATTCGACTGTTTTCGAACCACCGTCTAAAATACAATCTTGAGTAAATAATGTGTGCCTGATACTAAAATGAAATTAGTAACTTATACTCACGGATTGGTATTATTTTTGGAAAAATTATGTACACTACGTAAGCATAATTTATACCTGAATGGATTAATGAAATAAATAAATAAATTTGTCGCTGTAATAATTGTCGTAATTAAACATGTGGTTAACATGTAATTGGTTTTATGAACAGCCCGACTTAACTAACTGGGCAAAATTTGATCATGTACGTTCATGGTGTTTCAGTACTTCGTTCCGCTTCGCGACTCCCTTGCCGAGTCCGTGTATCCTACCACTCCAAACATTCAATTAAGTAGTGCGCCGTGCACACACCTGTAATCCTGTAAACATTGTTGTTCTATTCTTATGTACAGGTATAATTAATTGTACACACTCCCATATCGCGCCTTCAATGAACCATCATAGTTGCAAAACCATGCAGTGAGGGTATGTTGTGTAAATAGAGTGCAGTGCACGCATTAATGCGTCAAGTGGGTTTGCAGCACGGCAACCAACTTGACGAGCAATTAAGTAGGGTGCGGTGCACCCATTAAATGTTCGTAAATGGGCGAATGGCCGTACACGAACTAACTTCAAGTTAAGTAAGAAAGTAAGTAAGTAATAGTCTCTAACATTATTTGAAAAATAAATTGTCTTCCTTACGTATCAACGTGTATTTGGAATGACACCTTTTGCTGCAGCTAAATGAGTATGCTCATCTTCTCATTCAGGTGTATCAAAATGTTGTCTTACGTATATATCATTTTAGTATTCGCAAGTAATATTCTTGTATTGGTGTGCATCATACACGTACAACGAACTGAGTTTGCTTGATTGGTCCAGACTAGATTTAAGTTATTTTTCTTATAGGCACTTGTGAGCTCTAACAACACTTACGTTCACAACTGATCTGATCACTCTGCACCATAGTTGCTACGTTAGCCCCTCTGCTATCTGGCTGTTCACTATATAATGTTGTATACGCCGACGTATGTATGTTAAGCGTCTAACAGAATAGTTCAAAACATTTGACCCCAATATTTTGCTTGCTGTGATGATTTTCTAAGGTCAGTCTAATATGTGCCTTGTAATTCGAAATAAATTAAATATTTGCAAAAATGTGTTAACACGTGCTTTTGCAACACGTAAAATTGACTATGTTCATTGCAGCACTTCTATTGATAAATTTTCACTTTCGGAGGTGAGTAGTGGTTGCACTTTATTAAGCTCTTCAATTTCGGAGATAGGTTATACTTTCATGTTGTCCACAATCCCATAATACTTAAATGGAAGTGATTGGATTGAAAACCATCGGTACTTAAGTACTTTGCTGATCTGAGGTTATTGGTGTGCATCTTTTCATATGCGCAATCAACACCTGGTTTGATTGAGCGTAGCCTGAATTATTGGCGTGCATCTTTTCATATACAGAATCAACACCTGGTTAGATTTGACAAAGCCCGATTTAGTTCTGAAGTTGTCTTCATAATCCCAAATACGTGAGTCCACCTTACTTACTACATGGACCCAGACCTTTTGCTTGCATAATTTGGAAAATTATAATTTTGACGGTTTCTCTGAATACCAAAAAGTGTATCAGATATTTTAAAATCAAAATATTTGTACCCTTTTTATTTCATATTTGTGTTTTATGTTTCGTTACCTACTCTAGAGAAAATTCACTCGTTAGCATGCCTGATTGATCTTGGTTCCTCGTGCGTATGTGAGATTTCATTTACCTTAAGTGGTAAACATGTAAACTCAAATATTTATTCAATTTTGACTTAACCTGTATGCTGGTGTTTCTCAAAGATATCATAGATGATTTAAATACTGAACACTTAAAAAATAATAAACGGTGAGGAATAAACGGACTTCTCGTGGATTTCTACTAAGTCTTCTTGGTCAGAAGAGAGTCGTAGTTTTATCCGGGACACTATCCACATCTGCCTAGTAAAACACAAAATATTTGATAAATGTAAATGAAAATGTGTAAATTCTTTCAAATACTTTGAGTGTTAAACCAACCTTCCATATCTCCTAGCAAAACAATATCGTGTCTATTTCCACTAAAAGTCAACTGCATTGCTAATGTTAATCCAGATTCATGACACGGGATTAACATTAGCAAAGCCGTTCAATTTGAGTGGCAATGGATACGATAGTGTTTGCATTGAGATACAGAAGGTTGGTTCAAAAATAAAAAATATTTTTAAAAAATGGAATCATTTCATGCATATTTGAGTAATATTTATAGTTTTATGTAATCCTCTGTAGATAGGAGTACAATCCGCTGATGGTCCCAGATAAAACTATGGCCCCTTCGTAGAAATGTTGATCGGTTAATACTTCTAATTTAAAACTCTAGCAAAACATTGTAAATTAGATTTTTCTTCAATCAGGTGCACTCATACAAGCTACTATAATGACCCGACAATTGAAACGCGTTATAGATGCGCAACTGGTTGGATGGATAGAAATGGGGATCAAAATTGTGTTATTCGTAAGTATATTTATATTCCATGTTCTCAAGTATCTGATTTCGTTGCTTTTGTGGATTGCTTGAATGAATAAAATTGCAATTACACCTATTAACTGGATCAATTTTAGTGCAATTAAAATTAGCATTGCATAGCAATTTTTGTCGTGGCGTACAGCAAATTACCACTATTGTGCACGGTAGGTCACAATTGTAAAGGACTGTTTTAACACATCAATAGGTGAATTGTAACAATGCAACTTTTATGTCAAAGACAAATTCCTTTTTTCTTCTTTTATTATTGACAAAAAAGTTCAGCTATCTGAGTAAATCTTGTTTGTACCGTTACAACTCTAGATCTTAAACTAGTATAACATAAAGAAAGTGAAACCAACAATGTAGGTAAAATCAACAAGCAATTTATTTCTAGACAATTAAAGTGAAAATTCAAAAGACTCTTAGAGTAACGTGAATTAAAATCCAAATAATCCAATAATCCTAAGTATCCTAACCACAAGTCCTAAATATTGAATGTTCCGAATGAATTCAAGTAGCCTTGAATGTACTGATGTGTCGGTAGTCTAAAATGTTCTGATATGCCTGAATGATGTAATCCTGAATATCTTTGAATAAATTCACATAAATCAAAAAGTCAAGTATTAATCCAATATGAGAATGAGCACTTTTAGTAATTCCAGTGAATATTTCAAATACATAAATTCTCTCTCTGAATTTGCTCTTAATTTCATAACTGTAACATCTGATTACTAAAATTAATTCCTTAATAGACTGATCTTAATGACATGAAGTTTAACATAGGAATGAAATCGTGCTTACCAAACCTATATAAATATAAAGATAAGTCCCCTGACAGAATATTCTAAAATATGAGTAACTCTAATGTAAAATCACTGTGTGTACCTGACTTTTCTCACATCAGACATGGGAAATTCCAATCTAATTGTTAAATGCTATGTAAACAAGTCTGACCTTGAACTCAATGCTGTGAATATGTAGTTTACAAAATGACCAAAGTACAACTTACCTCATGGACACATATTATAAATATTATATATATATATATATATATATATATATATATATATATATATATATATATATATATATATAACAGTACAATTTACACAATAATATGCAGTAGTCTATGTCGATTTTACATTTCTCAGTCACACTGCAATAATTGCTTCAAAACTGTGTGTAATAACTCTAGAATTTGCAATGAACGTTTCATAAATGTCAGGTTAATGCAATAAAAAGACTAAATATATAAGTTATTTATGTTTATTCTAAAAATAATACATTATTATTTTGGTTTGGATAAATATCAATAGAACTCGAGCCAATACAATGAAAAAAAGGAAATGTACTGATGAAGCTATTTCATTTATGCACTAACATGCAGTTATCCATATTGAAGTGGTGGATGATGTATCATGTACTATATAGATACACTGAAATATTACGTTTTTAAGTTTTATGTTGTTAATATCTAGAGAGACTAATTTAAGGAATACGTAATATTTTTAAATCGACATATCTATTTAACGATTCACTAAAAGGAAACATAGCAAAAATGCAATTTAGATGAAATGAACGATTGATTTGTTTACTATAAAGCTACATGCAACCCAGACTGTTACAACGGTGGGACTTGTGTTGCTCCGAATACATGTTCATGTCCAGCTGGTTATGACGGTACAGCCTGTACAACACGTAAGTAACTTTTACAGTTACATTAGATAAGAGTTAACATTTCAACATTTCTTCATCACCCTTCACTGTGTTGTTATTTTAGTAATTTTTATCAGAATGTTTGTTTTTCATCAAATATGCAAATAATTTAAACAACAGCCGAAAATAGCATTCTAAATTATTTAGTCTTAAGCTCTCTTGTTTCATTCAGTTTGTGGAATATATACCTTTCCAGTTCTTTCATGTCTACCTCTCCCTGGCCACTATTGTGTCACTACACGCGCCCGCCATTAAGGTACTGATTACAAGTACTGATTTTATATGTGCCTGACCCGAAAAGACTGAATTCAAAAGGACAACACACCAAACTCTTATGTATTTTTATCACTATGAATTTTCGCAGAAAGCTTCGAATTTTTAGTCTCAAATATAACAGTAAACAGTACCATCAAAGTATTTATAAACAAAAATGGCAGCTGAATCATGAAACTTACGTATATTAAATTTTATTGTCCGTATTTCTGAAAAGTCGTCGCGTAGTCATAAACAACCCGTCCCTATAATTTTAAGTCACCATATAAATTTATCCTAAAAATGTTTTGAAATTTTACTGATAGATTTAATTGTTACATCCTTGATTAGCATCATGAACTAGAAAAAAATATGTCATAAGCATTATCATTACTTTCCTCCTTTTCTTAAAACGTGGAGAATTCACTTTTTAGAATTCAACACAATTCTTTGAAACTTTAGTCACATTTATACCTAGAGGCGATATATATAGTAATCCTCGTGTGCGTCCGTCCATCCTTCCGTCCGGCATACACGAATTCAACTAGTCCCACAGTTTTTGATGGATTGCCATGAAACTTGGTAAATTGTATGGTCATCACCTGAAGATGAGCATATCGACAAGTTACTTTTCCCCCGCACTGTTTGTAAGAGTTATTGCCCTTATGCCTTGTACCACTTCATAACCTAATCTCATTAGAGCAACTGATCCCACAGTTTTTATGAATTGGCATGAAACTTGGTAAATATTATGGTCGATATCTAGATATGAGAATATAAACAAATCAATTTCCTCCAACACAATTACTTACATTTATCGTCATTTTTGTCCTGGAGGTTAATGCAAAATGTATGACACAATCTCATTAGTGCAACTAGTCTCGCAATGTTTGATGGATTTACATGAAACGTGGTAAATATTATGTTCATCACCTGAAGATACGCACTTCAAGAAGTTACTTTCCAACGCAAAAATTGTTAGAGTTATTGCCATTTTTGTCTTGAATCTTAATGCAGTGCATGACATAAGCTCGTTAGTGCAACTAATCCTTAAGTTTTTAATGTCCGCCATGAAACTTACCAAAATGTATAGTCATCGCCTGAAAATGCGCATATCAACAAATCATGTTGCTTGCACAGTATTTGTTGCAGTTTTTGCCAATTTTGTATTGTATCTTAATGCCGGGTATGACACAGCCTTCAAGTGTTTGATGGATCGTCATGAAACTTGGTAAAATGTAATCGTCATCTCCTAAAGATGCGCATACCTGCAAATCATTTTGCTCTCGCAATTTATGTTAGAGTCATTAATACGTTTGTGTTTAATCTTAAAGCAGTGTATGACTCAATTTCGTTAGCGCAACTAGTCCAGCAGTGTTGGATGGATTGCCATGACACTTGGTAAATATTTTGATCATCACCTGAAGATGCGCATATCGACAAATCACGTTGTTCCCTCAATCTATGTTAGAGTTATTGCCATTTTTGTATTGTAGCCTAATGCAGTGTATGACAGAATCTCATTAGCACAACTAATCCCGCAGTTTGTCTTGCGGTGTTTGCATGGATACTTGTGACAATTGGTACATATTATGGTCATCATTTAAAGATGCACATACTGACAAAACTGTGTGCTGCTTGATTTTTGTAAGAGTTACTGCCGTTTAACCTTACAGTGTTATGCAATGTATGACGTAATTTTGTGAATGCAGATATTCTTGCAAATTATAGTTGATTGCTGTGAAACTTTATACATATTATGGTCATCATTAGAAACAGGGATGTTGTCAAATCATTGTACACACACTATTTTCAGAATAGTTATACAAATATTTGTACTATAGATTAATCTCCATCATGGTGCAGGGTTGGTATGCGGTGGTATATTTACGTGAGCATATTTCTCGCCATTCCCATAGCTGTGAGTTTGTTATGTAAGTACTTTTGGGGGAAGAAATAGTATTCTTTTTTCTTGCCATTTGCGATAAGTTGGTCTAAATCACGGTATTTACAAGTATTTGTTCAATATAGGAATTCGATGAAAATTGATAGAAAGGATGATATAAATATTGGGATAACAAATGTTTTCGTCATCTGTGTTTCTTTTTCTTTTGCTCAATTTCCTTGTAATAAACAATTCCAAATGCAGTAAACGGCATTGCTTGTATCAATAAGTTTGAGAGCATACTCATATTCAGTCATGTTGAATGCGAGATTTATTTCTTGATGATTTCTTTATGTATGTATTTATTAATTTATGTCAAAAATAGTGTGAACAAACTAAACGTTTACATAGCAAAACTAGTTTATATCTTTTGAGTCTTTATTTAAAATATGACATTGTTTGTTTACTGGACATAATTTTATTTAATAATCAATTAATTATTGTAATTATTTGTTCAATTCATAACTTAATTAATTTATTCATTAGTGGGTTTATTGATATATTCATATATGTACCTGCTAGAAGAATTAGAGAATGGTAGAATACCTAAACGAAATTGAAGGTGTACAAATTATGATCTACACTAACAAGCACGATTCTTATAATATAATTATTTTATAATTTAAAATTTAGAACTATACACAATTGAGGCAAACAAAACAACACATTAGTTTCTGTCTCAATATAATTTTTTTTATAAAATGTTTCAAAAGTAATTATACACAAAGCATACCTCTTAACGATAATCAAGCTTGAAATTACGAAATCCGACAAATAATGTTTCACAGTGATACACTATTAACTTTAATACTTGTGCAGATAAATGACATTTGCACTAAATGTTTATATGGAATTATGCGCTGGGCATTATCTGTCTCGTAATGGCGAGATGTCGAGTGATGCGCATATTGCCTCACCCTGTCAAACCGTGATGAAAATGGTCTATACAGAGGATAAGCTATGTTTCGAATTTGCTATTCTATGATGTAAATGATAACCCTGATATTGGTCAAAACCAGTGCCAGGATATGCTAGGGATATCGACCGACCTTGCTATTATCATCAAGAATACAGATTACTCTAGCACTCTTACCACTTTATATTCCCTTACCCCAATATTACCAACATAAGACTTACAGTAAAGTCAGGACATAATAAATGCACTTTGGCTAACTTTAAGTCAGAGTTAAATTTCAGCCAATCAGGTTTCTGGATTTTAGAAGTTCACATCCTCGAGTCATAATAAATCAGCCTTTTGCTTTAAAACATGTTTAAATTGGTTATAATTACCAGTATGTTTGTGTCCAAAGGGAGCCACAAAGACATTTACTGGTGAGCATTATTTTCTTTAAAGCACTTTTTATATGTTTTACGGACAAACATGCACATGTAAATAATTACATTTTATAAAGTAGATTATGATACCAATATTCACCAAATAGTCACAAGATATACAAAGAAACACAATATTATTTTGCCAAGGATATTTGTGATTTATACGCATGTATCAGCTAATATCATGTTATTGTCTTGTAAATAATACATACGGATTTGGTTAGCGCTATTATTCGTCATTTCTCACAGAAATATTTCTTTTAGAGAAGGTGCCTTTTTAGTTTATATTTTGTTTTACAGAAAGAAGTGGTTTTCTATTATTTTGTATCCATAAATATGTAAAGCTTTGTTGGCACCAAACAAATAAGATAATTCTAGTATATATTTTTAATTCTTCACTTTTGATTTTTCATCAAACATAATATCAGTATAAATGATAGATAAATTGAAGTATAAAGCTTTCAATTTCAGTTACATGTTCCCACTTGTTACCATGCTACCCTGGAACCTGCATTCATCCTAATGGCTGCCATTGTGACGATGGGTTCAACGGGTCTGACAGTTCCTGCCTGACAAGTATAAAAAAAATGACCGAATTATATCTCGTGGTTTCTCATTTTTGAATTATGCACACATTTTGTACATTCTAAATTACATATGCAATCGACATATTATCAGGTCAATTAATTGTAAAGCATCAGCTATCTAGTGGACGGTTACGAAATTCATGCACATCTAAGAAATGAATGTAAACATTGTAATCTTATGCAAAAAAACATAATAGTGTATAGGGTTGGATATTGGGGATTTGGGAATTGCGTACTACCTAGAACAGAACAATTGACCACCATCGTAGGACTTTATAAATCATACTCTGGGTTGAATATTGGGGTTTGAGATCCCAAAATGTGACTTAAATGTAGCATTTTAGAACAAAAGTGTTTTTCACGTTTTGGGGGTATTTCAGGAAAGTAATGAATCGCTTGCATTCATATGTGTTTTGAAAACCACCAGAGTATTTGCAAAACAAGGAAGCGGGGAAAGGAGAGTATGCGGTCTTGTGTCATATATAAAACGGGCTTACAATCAGATATTCATCGTGCATTAGTATGAAGAGCCTATATCATCACATACATTTGTATGTACTCTTGTTGAGAACCTGAGTATATTGGGCAGCTTATTCTACTATGAAAATACATGACTCAGTTATAAAATGCATGTTTTTGCAAGTATAAACTGAGTGTTGGGGAAGAGAGTATGGGAGAAGAGTATGCAAATGTGTAAGATACGAACCTGTTTACATTCACTTTTGCTCTTGTTTGGAGTTTGACATGTGTTTTACTTGTTGCATAGGCAAGCAATCGATGTCACTGTCATTTATAATATGATCAAGAGGAATTAGACAGAAAAATATTGATGCATGTTTATACTTAACAACAATATTCATTTACTCCCTAATCATGACATAGGTTCACAGGCCATCGGAACAAAGGAAGGCAATAAACCTGCAATGCAAGGATCATATTTGTGGCGTGGTGATTTAGTTTTGATTCTAGCACGACAAGGACATTTTAGAGTTAAATTTTGTCCGGCCTACACGAGTTTGAGAAATGTTCGATTGACAACTAACCGTGCATAGGACTACTATTTTACTAGAAACAACTTTCCCCTAACTTCAAATAATTTCCTGCAGTAAATATAACAAGGTAGTATCGAGTCATTAGAAAAAAGGTCTTGTTGACAGTCTCTCCAACAGATCACGGATGGCGGGAAATGGATGGTGCAATCGCAGCTACGGGCACTGTTTTATTACAGAAGACCCAATCCCGACAAAGACAGATGGACATGGTAATATGTCGATGTGTAACAGAATGTACATTTTATATATGTTATGCAAATGGACAGACATGAATAAAACAATGCATATACATAGGGTGCGTTTTATGTCTGAATCAAGACAAAAAGTCCGCTTTGTCTGAATCAGATGTTTAAATCACTGCGTAAACCTATAATTTAATTGTACGTCCTTTTATTATTTTTAATTTACAGCGATATCCAAGAAAAGCGAACGATTGCACGATTGGAACAAAACAAAACGTTACTTTGTAATGTCGTCCATACAATTGTTGGCTCCATCTGAAATCATTGTCAATCAACGTCATTTTCACGTTAACGTTTAATTGATTGGACCTTTCTCTACATAAAGATATCATCATGACATGTATGTATTGATTTGCTAAAAGTAAAGACGCTAAGTTGCAAACTTATAGTTAATTTAACCCGATTGTATTTCCCCTACACCATAATAATGTTAATACATATCACTGTACAATATGATGTCACAAATATTAGGGTAACCTTATGCACCACTTGCCACTTCCACGACAGGTCTAAAAATCATGTGTTGATACTGAAGAATCAGAAACAATTCGCATATCTTTTCTGTAGGGGTTGTACTACGACATCATAATGTGGTGGACCTGGTTTTCTAGGCTATATTTGTTACCTCAGTTACGCACGAATAACAGAATTGACTATTATCGCTTTTACGACCCCACACAATGGCTTCAATTATTGCTGTTGTAACCATCATCATCATCATCATCATCATCATCATTATTACTATAATTATTTTTATTATTATTGTTTTTATTATTATTACTATTATTATTATTATTATTATTATTAGTGACCAAGGACAAGGGAATGCCAGTCGTAAGTCTAAGCAGGGTTACGTTGGCTCACGTCAGACGAACGGACAATACGACAAAATTTTCCTACTCAATGGATGGTACATCGAAAGAGAAGGACACTTTTTGGAGTAACCAGAAGGACTTTAACTACTTGAACTTTGAGTTTAAGTCTGTTTACATTCCACCACAGCTTCCTTATAGGCCAAAATACATTTCTGATGCACAACTAGGTATTGTGGAGGGTCATATCACAGCCAACATTTCCAAAATTCCAAGAGCAGGTTAGAGGCACTCGACTAATTTGTCAAACATTCCATAATAACTTTACTTCCACTTTCTAGATATCCTTTTTGAATGGGTTGATCACCAACATCAAGATTTTGATGTGTTACATGTTTGACTGCTTGATCTTCAGCAGATTTTGGAAACTTTTGTCCATTTTCACTTTCCGTTTACACACCACATGGTCATGCAGGCATTACATTTTTATTACCAAACGTATGATTGAAAAATACATTCTCAAATAAACAGACAGTCACAAATCATCAGTTAGACGAAATAAGTCAAATTGGATAATCCATAACGCGTGTCTTTTCCAATGTTTCCTTTCTACTTTATTACAATTTTATTTTTTTTTTCATTTTTACAAATGATTGGAATGAAAAATGCTTCATCACTTTTGTCTGAATTAGGTTTAAATCTGTGAGAAAAATTAAAACTATGTAAGTGTCGATATTTAAAAGTGTAATTGATAGTTTTTTTTATCTGTCGTCGGAACATATATGCAAGAAACCAAACTAACTTGAGTATTGCCTTAAATCCATGACAAAAGGGAACTTATGAAATGTGACTTTGTAAGTCACACCTATTTCTAGTTCCATAAAATGACATCAACAATAATTTTGAATTTTATTTTGTAACTTAGAATGTTTTATTATAATTTAAAACAGGTAATGTTCGCGACATGGCTTTTCGTAAGGAATATCAGTGTCCTGGTCTTTCGGATACGAACCCTAATAAGGGCATCGTTGATTGCATAATCAACAACAATCAGTTCTCCACAAATATAGAACACGGTGACTGGTAAGCTCTCTCTCTCTCTCTCTCTCTCTCTCTCTCTCTCTCTCTCTCTCTCTCTCTCTCTCTCTCTCTCTCAGAGACATTATATTATCATATTCACATTTTCCCAATTTAAGTTCAGAGTTTTCGCTATATTTTTCACTCCATGGTCTTTGAATCCCAAGAACGAATACTTTGTTTGGTCTAATTCAAAGTCCTCTTCATCTTGAAAAATCTAAAGCCATAAAAATTTGCTTTTTGTATGAAAATGTAAGAATATATATCGTACAAGTTTTGTTTTTGTTTTTCTTTTTGTCATTTTGGAAGGTATTTAGCAGTTCACTTTGTGCTAAGGTATGGCCGTAAGTCGCAATTCATCCGTACCTGTCCTATATCAAGTGCTCTACACATCCTGAGGAGAGCCTAAACATATCTTCTTTCCTTCTGTCCCTGGTTATTTGTGTACTTATTAAACATTAAACTTGCATGGGCATTTCTGTATGTTTTACTCCAGCCTCCACATATAAACTGTCTCCATAAAATAGACTGTTGTGTCTATGATTTCATACTACTCTGTTTGTTTCTTTGTTTTATTTTTTGTGTTCGCCTTTCTTCCTATTTTTTCTTTTTTCTTTTTCTTTTCGTTTGTGTAGGAAAGGTTTCTTCACTTACACCTCTATGTTTGATGTTACAGTATTTAAATGAACTTGCATGAATTACCTTATAAACACCTTTCCTCCTTACAAATTTGCTTTTCTTCGACGTAGAAATTTCGAAGTTTTCATTATAACATTTTAAAGTATTTCCAGTAAAGATATATCGTAATGATTAAATAGGGATCAGCAACGCAATAAATGTTTCTATTCTTGATTCACACTAGGTTCGGTGTTGTATTCATCGCAAAGAGTGGAGGCTACAGAAGTTTGATCGACCTAGATCATCCTAATCGCATTTGGAACACCCAGAACTACCAGGGTTTGACTGATCAGAAGGAAGTGGAATTTAAATTTGATTTCTATGTACCGATGCATTGCTCAGAGATAAACAGCACAGTTAAATGTAAAACAACTGATGTTCCTTTAAAAATAGAAAATGAGTTTACCAAGGTAATTAGCAAGAATAAACAGTTCAGTTATTAAACTCAGCTAGTCTTATTCTCTTAATTGGTACGTAATTTAGGGAGAAAACTAAACAAATATTTTTTTACAAATAATTTACCAATATGATTATCTTTTGTGAATGAATTTCATGTCAATAAACCAATTTATAGTAAGCTGTCTTACATGTATCAATTTTTCTATCTCTTATTCAGAATATTTTTTCCAGTAGTGGGGGTGGAATAAGAAAAAGAAATCACTCGAACTAAAATGTCACTTGTTTATCTGGGTAAGATTTGCATCGAGGGATATAGATGTGATGCGAATTGGAGGTATAACATGAATTCGTTGATCAGGCATTTTCTGCTTTGGAAAGGTTAGTCAAGTATTTATGCCAAAAACACATTTAATCTGACGTTCAAATGAAACATTTAATTTCAAATTTTGCTCAATTTAAATGAAACCAATTCGCAATTATTGCTCTTTCTTGTGATTTGCGTTCAGAAATAGTGGCCTATTTTCAAATAATTGTCTTTCCTTCCTTGCGTCTGAAAAATTGTTCAAATTAGCCCGATCCAAATTAATGGATCTTTCACCGAAATATGTGTTCTCCATTAGTTCTATATGCATTAGATATGAAAAACTCACATATATCCCATTGGTAGAAATAATCTTGTCGCTATCTGTAAGTTCGTATTTAAGTCCCACAACAAATTCTGCTTCAATTCTATTCTCAGTTACCTATCAATATTTCTTGGGCTGGATGGGAAGATGACCTGTCTAAAATGGACCGCTACCACGTAGAAGTCTTCAGACTTTCCCCAGATCCGTATGGCAATCTAGAAGAAATCACCCCTCTTAAACCTGTCGCCTCTGCGGACTTCAATCATACCCATGAAAGCATTTACCAATACACCTACTTTCCTTCAGAAGGTGGCATGTTTTCCGTGTTGCTACAGGCATCCGATAAGGCCAATAATTCCAAAATTGCCCGACGACTTGTACTTTATGCTCCCACTTCAAATATCAGCCTGAATACAGATGACGATGGCAGAATGTTTGTTTCCTCAGCACAATCCGAGACAGGTTACATGTGGCAGACAACAAAAGTAGGGAAAACGACGGAGATAAACGTCGAATGGAAAAATCATTTTGTAAATAAGTTCATCTCAGAAGGGAAACTACTGAACAAGGTCAATGGGTATCCAATACAGTTTCAGGATATTCAAAGAGAAGGCATACTTCAGAGCTCGAAGTAAGTTTTCTATATTATTGTACGTTACGATAGACTATGTTTGGTGCTGAACATATCATGCATTTGACTTAAAATTTAATAATAACTAAAACCTAAGTGCAAGGGTGATCAATTCCAAAAGTGGTCCTATTCTGAGAAGCCATGAACTTTCTTTGAAGACAAAGCCTTATCAGACATTTTTGGTCTGGATAAGAGGGCAGGAACAATTCGCACTGCCATGTATGACCAGCATATATTGACTTGCTGGTGCGGTATACAGTGTTCACACCAACGAACTCGTATGGCGTATAGGGATATGACAACACTCAAAAAAGAAAAAAGCATCCATAATGTATAGCGCACTAACGCAACGCGCCAACTGACACTTACATAGATATAACACAATTAAGCATAACCAAAAAAATCAAAAGTCACTGGCGCAGTAAGATTTGACGGTAGTATATTTCCACAAATCGATATTTTATTGGTGATTGGAGACCGTTTAATTTAATGACAATCGAATTTCCTTAGTGCAGCCCTACTATTGTACAATTTTAAATTTTATTCAGATACATGGAGATGAAAAAAGTTATAATTGTGTCACTGAAAACTCACCAAACCCGATTGATTCAAGTGAATGATCACTAGAACAGTTGTTTTTCCTCAAGAGCAAACGCAGGAAATCAGTGAAAGTGGCTTTGTCCCGAAAGCAAAAGCTTTGTCTCGAAGCGACAAGGACATAGCGAAGACAAAATAAATCTTAAATTTGTTAAGCATCATAAATAATGGCACAAAACTAACCTATATTGGATTCAACAGTTTTTAGAGAGGTGTCCACAATACACATATGATCGCAATAAACAGGTGTCTGCAATGTATGTAACTATTCACAGTAAGATGTTTGTAACGCAAGGGTGTCAAAAGGGAAACGATATATGTATGTAGTCATTAGGCAGCATTGACTATAGTAATTGGAGTGGCTTCAGTATCTCCAGTTCCTCCCCTGTAATACCATTTAAATCATGTTTCTTTTACACGCTCTTTACATGTCTGGTACTTTTCGTTACATCTTTTTTGTCTTCCATTTTCTCCATCCCTTTTCTCTACTGATTGTAACATTTGTTTAATTCAATTTCAATTATTACTAGAGGTCAAATGAAAGTTCTGTGAAAATTGTATCTTCAAAATCTGTATATCTATACACTGTAAAGGAATATGCTGGATTTTCCTTCATCCGTGTGGTGTAAAAACTGTTCTCAAATCAACTGATTTTAGTAAAATATGTTGAAATTCTTTGTAGAAAAAAGTTTAATAGATGTTCTAAAATTGTATATGATAAAATTTTGCCGAAGACAAATGCATATTTGATTATGAATTGTGACTGAAATTTGAGATAAATGTATACGTCTCTATAAAAATATCAACATTTATGTGAGTTTCTTTAGCCCTTATCTTTTCATGTTACAGTGGGGGGTTTTTTGTTGTTTTTTTTTGGTTTTGTTTCTTTTGTTCGTTTTTTTTTGGGGGGGGGGTGGTGTTTGTTTGTTTGTTTGTTTGTTTTTTTGTAATGACAACTATTACTCTCCTACGACATTGTGTAAATTTGAAGTCACTTTTTCTCTTTATTACGAATGTGTTTTTCCGGTGAAGTTATTGGATTACTGTACTCATTTGCTCAGACTTTGTATCCAATACAAATTAAAATCACATGGATGCATTAACTCCTTGATGTAATTCACTGTTATATTTCCACATCATTCACTTTCTAGGACATGGTTATCTTTCAAGAACTCAAAGTTTTCATGTTCTTTAATATTTCTATATATGTAATCTGCTTCCTTCAGCTCAGCAGCGCTCCACGACATGGACGTCATGTATTGTAATGGCATGTTTTTCAGCTGGCTCCCAAATGTTAAACGATTCATCATATCCATTCCACGAGTACATATATTTTACCTTTCGTTCTTTTTGTCTACAAAATCTTTCCAACTTTGTGCATGTCATCTTCTTTGTCCTAGTTGTCCTAGTTTGAAAATATATCCTCGGCAAAATTATGATCGTAGTTAATTTATAAATTGTTTCTATATCAAAATTGTGACTATTTCGTCTATTTTAAATTTAGGTATTTGAAATGTATCAGTTGTCAAGAAACTGAAAATGTGATACATTTTATAAATATGATACTCTCAAGGCTTCCAGCCCCAGCGATTATGTATTATTTTTCATTATAGTTTTGTCGTATTCCTAAAATAGTGCGCTAGTGTGAAAATTATATACTGTGTATATATTGTATACATTCTCGATGTGTATGCAACTCCCATGCACAGGAAATAAAACCACAAGTTAATCAGATTTTGAAACATCTTGACATTTTTCATGTATTGACATATTTCAGACTGTTGGCCTGAATTTGCCAATATTTGTAGGTATCTGATGTTGGTAGACAATGAGAGCTCAATACATGTGAATGCATTTGTTTTATGTCGCGTACTATTTTATTGTCTATACCCATTTCTTTACCATAAATATATATTTCTTTACAACATTTATGACTCCAATAGTTTCGCTTTCAATGATTGGTTGGACAATTAAAAGTCCACTTTTTTGTTCTAGTTGTAGCATATATAAAATTAAACAATATGCACAGATTCGTTTTCCCTGGTTTGGACGACAACGAAGGTCAGAGAACTGTCAATGAGATACCAAACAAGAACGGCATCGTCCGCTTCGAGGCAGTCACGAGCTTGTCTGACGGTGCTGATGAGCCCAAACACGGATGGTTCAACATGAGCGGATTAGCCGAGAATTTTACATTCAATGAAACTCTTAAAGACGGAAGAACTGCACGAATTTGGGTCAGAGCCTACGACGTTCTCGGAAATACCATGAGTGACAAAACAGAAGTGAATTTTGATTCCTCACCACCCGTTGTGAACAACAATTCAATCGTTTTTTACCGCAACCTTACGCACGGGACCTATCTTTACACCTCCAGGTAAAACATGTCAAAGGGCACTCAAGCTGTCATTGACGCATCAGCATGCATGCCTATCACTAATCTATTTTAATGAGGCATGTTTCAAAGAGGATGTGTATATTTAAACATATAGCGATGCTGGACTTATAGTCATAACTACAATTTCACATTATTTAAACCCCATCATTAAATTCCAGACAAATGTTTCTATAAGCATACCTGGTTGATTTTTTTTAACCAGTATGATAAACGAATCAGACTTGATGGTCCCAAATTATTCTTATATATTCCAAAATGCTCTTCGTTTACAAGTGCACAAGACAAAATCAATTTGAGTAAATAACGGAAGCATCTGATATGGAATATATATATATATATATATATATATATATATATATATATATATATATATATATATATACGCGCTAACGAAGGTTTTAATGTTTTAATGTGTAATCTTTAAAATTATATAGATGTTCTTAGCTTTAAATGAATCATAATGCTATGATACATGTAAAAATGTGAAACTATTTACGATGGCTACTTGGAGAAATATTGAATTTTTTTTTTAACCAGGTCATGTAACTGATACATATAGAAAATGAATCTCTATTCTACAAAGTAACATATATATTTTACGTTTGCCAGGATCGAGTTTAAAGCTGCTGATCAGGAGAGTGGTGTTCATAAAATTGGATTTAAACTTATGCGGGATGATACAGGAAACGTGCAGCACAATGGATCAACCTCTGCATCACAAAAGAATGTGAGTATGTGCATAGTCTGTTTGCTGCACCTGACAGCCCATACAGTTGAGAACGTATCAAAAGTACGTGATTATCTAAACATGTTAAAGCTTTCTAGTAGTATATGTGTGTCTTTTGTAGGGGATCATTTTTCTTTTTCTCCTACAGGGATATTGAAAATCACCAGACCTAGACCAGTCATTTTGTGTTTTATTGTCCTTGTCCAAGAATATGAGAACATTAACATTTGAACTTGAAATTCACTAGACTAGCGCTAATGTGGGTATTTTGGGAATCATAAAATTAATAGACAATTCCGATTCAAGACAATCAGCAAGCAACACAGCGGCGAAGCACGGAGACAGGTCCTCACGCTGTGCAAAGTACAACACTCATATGAAGCACTATGCACGTCATAATTAATAACACAAAGCTATTGTATTGAATTCAACAGTTTTCCAACAGCTGATACAAATAGTTTATGAGTTTAATATTAACGCACCTATGTCGTTATCAAGAACTAATGAGTGATTTTTAGCAAAACTTTCACAGAATAAAAGTGTTGTCACGGCTAGTGAGTTACAAACTAATATACAAGAAAACTAAAGTGTTGATTGGCTGATTTAAAACATAAAATAGTATAATTCAATGCTTTAGAAAACATGCTGATTTTTGCAGATTACATTAAATGATGATAACATTGAAATAAGCACGCTGATAGAACGGTAGTTAAAACAGTATGGTATAAGGAATACATAAATTGCGTTTTTATGTGAGTAAATGCACAAACTTATATACGGCTAAATTTACAGTACAATTTAAAGATCTCGTAAACTTTTCACGGTAAATATACAACGATGTATTAGACAGACAGTTAGAATACATAGAAAACGATGTTAGAATTAAAACAACAAATGCTGACTCAGTATATGAGATAGTTGTTTGAAAATCAACCGTAGACATGACAAAATTTAACATAATCAGTAATCATTCATACGTTTAACAGAGAAAGAAAATGTTATTGAAAATAAAGTACCTCTTGCAGATGGATCTTCTTTTGGTTTTTTGATAACAACTAAGGACAAATTATCAAGCATAAAGTACTCTCGTGATGTTTTCAGTCAGTCAAATGATGTATCTAAAATACATTGGAGACGCCCGCCAAAGAACAGTATTTATGATAACTCTAGTGCAATTCTGAAGGTCCAGTTGAGTACTAATATATCATTTGTGGGAATAAATTCAACAGGACAAATAGGAAAGAAAATACACTGAATTGAAGAAATAGTTACTCGAACAATCCACTTAAACATTACAAGAGCAACAAAAAAAAGATTTCCCTGCAAAACTGTTTGTGAATGACTAGTGGCAGGCAGATATTTTTGACATACAAGTTTATAAAAGAAATACAACGATGGATACAAGTATATTTGAATAGTGATGGATGTCTTCCTAAAATAGGCTAGGGATGAGAAAGCGAAAACGAAATACAGAGACGACATTCTCAATGCTTTTAACAAAAGTTTAGAACAGCGAAACTCTGAATAGATACAGTGTGATGACGAAAAGGAATTGTATCACAAAAATAATAAAGATTTTCTGGGAAAGGAAAACATCTAATACTTTCAACATACTCAGACAAAAGGTCATCTGTAGTGGAAAGGTTTAACATAAACCTAACGACTAGAATGTGCACATTATTTCACTAAATATTTGGTTGACATTTTACCAAAACTTGTTTACAATTACAATAACACTCGTCTCATATCCATAAAGGTTGCTTCGGTTTAAGTAAGCAAGGAAAAGAGAACGTAACTGTCGATGAATTTATTCGGTTAACTGACAACTGATATATTTGGAACTCCTAAATTTAAAATAAGTTACAGAATTTCAAAATAAAAGACATTTTTTAGCATGGCTACGCCAGAGTTGTGCTACAGGACATGTGTTGATGACACAGCGAGGTGTTCGGATGAAGTTTCAGAGACAACGTCCTCCAGCGATGCAACTAATTGCAAAATGTCACAATTGCAACAGAGAAAAACTGATGGAGGCAATGGAAAAACGAGATACTAAACAATTATGTAAACAATACTATGTAAAACAAACGAGATTAAACTGGTAATACAGTAGAGGACATTAACATATTAAATAGTGAAATCAACAAAGAATTACATGTGAGTATAAAAACTAATATAGGCTGAATGTACTTTCACAAGAAAAGTCAATTTTACGTTATTCTTTTTAAAGTGTAAATAATGGATTTAACTATGTACACTCATAGTTGTAAATACTATACTGCTTTTGCAGACTTGATTTTGAAGCACTCCAGTGCTAAAGCTAAAAATCTCAACATCTCAAGTGATTTCTCCTTCTTTATATGTTCAAAGCACGATTATACCTCTGGCATGCGTTGTCTCTGGCACCAATTTAAAACATCGAACATATTATCAAGAAGAAAAAAAACTATTCTGAAACTAATTTTTTCGGATACAAGACATTGCACATTTCTGATAACAACACTTTGAATTTGACAATGATGACTCTTTGTAATGATACAGAGCACAGAGCAATATGAGATTTTGCCTGAATCGAATAAAGCGGGCGGTGTTGATGCCAACATCTACTGGTGGAATTTTCTACTGATATATAAAACACATAAATGTACCATAAATGGTCAAATCATTATACTTTCATGTTGAAGATACGAAATTTGCTGTCTGAACGTAAATTACCTTTACATGATGATGATGCATGCGAGTCTAGTAACAACATAATTTCGTAACCAAGCGTTATTCGGAAAAAAGGTTTTGACAGCATTAAAAGTAATAATAAGTAAGGAAAGATACAACTTGCCAAATTCTGAAAAAATCAAAGAGGGGTTAGTGCAATAATGTCTTGATCCAAACGCAGGTCTATAGCTATCAGATTATTTGAAATTTAAAGAAAAACTATTGGTATAAGCTGTTAAGGGTCAGTCGACAGTCTCTTGACTTTAACTCTTCATGCAAGTATCGAGTGTGATTTCCGAATTATTTTCAGACTTTCGATGTCAGTAATACGTTAGTAATATCATCAGACCAGTGAGTAATAGGAATATGTAAGTTTTATATAAACGACACCAATTGGTGTTATATCTTAAAACCTACCTAGAAAAATGGAGTCATCAAATATAAACTCAGTACTAAATCTTTTGAACGGCATTCGATTATTTTTACCAAAGTGTTATGTGGACATTTATGCTGCACTACGCATAGCTGAATACTATTTGTTTCTTCCATATTTTGCTGCATTCGAGCATTGACACTCAATCCCAGGTGTTCTGAGTGTTTATGTCTTTGTGCCATATATTACCCGAATAATGATCTAGGAGCCAGATTCACTCACGTATCTGATAAAAGAAGTCACTCACAACACATATTTTAGGAAATAGTTTTTTCCAAAGTGTGCTGCATGAAACGTTTTATAGCTAATAACCTTTGTAGGACACTTCCTAACTTTACGAAAGATAAACAGTTGACTTCAGATAGAGCTCGACGTGTAAGCAGATCATATATAGCCTACAATTTAAAGTAAATTGTGATAAATGCTAAAATGTTAATAATTATTGGTTTAGTAACAACAAAATGTGAAAGATGCGGCGATGGTAGTGGTGGTGTTGATTCTATGATAACAATGAGGAGGAGGAGGAGGAGGAGGAAGCTAACGACCACGACGATGACGATGATAATGATGCTCTTACGTTATAATAAAATAAACTCCTTGTTTCGCGAAGTCTTTCTTCAATTCCAGTACATAGTATAGTTTCTGGCAGTGAAAATAGTTGAGGCCCTAGGAGAGAGGACATGTCAGAGTCAGACAAATTAAACAATGACATGTTTATGACAGTAATGACATTCCGGTTTGCCGAAAGTTTTTCCTCCGAAACTTTCTATTCTCTTTCTTTTTCGCTCCTTCCGTGAACAAACTACGTTTGAGACTTATCTGTATTACGTGATCTCTAGAAAATGTGCTGTATTGTTGGTCGGAAAGGTGCCTTTTAGGTTCATTAGAAAAGTATTTAGTTTTCTCATGTAGTAACGAAATGTGTTTAAATCACAATGTGTTCGAAGAAGTTCAGTTTGAAATGTAATACCTGCCCTCAATTCTCTGGTTTGATGTAGAGATTTAGCTTTTCAGGATTTCCTAAAGCTTCAGAGAAGTGAAATAAAGAATAGAGTTCCATCCTTTCATACAGTATGCGGAGGCTTCCCCCGCAGATGGGGCGAAACGTGAAATTTCAAGCCTAATTAGACATTTTTGTTTTCCAAATAGGTTGTATAATTAGCCAA
>JAQPZY010001683.1:2740000-2767500 GCA_029931535.1 Margaritifera margaritifera
ACAGCTTCTTCTCGATCGTTTTATATAGACATTGATACCTAGTCAGATTTTGTGAATGCATTAACATTTATATTTTATACATTCCAGTACTACTACCACAAATACTTTAAGCTTTAGCTAAGTAATAAAGATTTGCTTGCATGTTTGTCTTCGTCATTATCATTTCCATCATAAGTGTCTTTGTTATTTTTGTCATTCTACACCTCGTCATCGTTGTTATTATTGTTGCCGCAAAATCATTCGCCTTATCGTTGTCTCATCGTGATGTACGTTGTGGTGAGCTTTATCTTCATTATCATAACCGTCATCATCAACAACATCATCATCGGTCCTTATATACTAAACTATCTTGATTTCTACCTCTCCTCTTTTACCGTATAGCTGCCAAGGAAGATTCGATATCCACAGCGGCAATAATAGGAGGAGTATTAGGTAAACTCAAAATCTCCACCTCTTTATTTCTAGCCATATATCCATCTATTTACCAGTCCATTTAGAAAGATAGTGATGCTATGTAAATGTTTACCTTTTATTTATAGCTTTACATCCATGTAATTACCAATCAATTATGTCTATCTATCCATTTAGAAAAATACTGATGTTCTGTCTTATATCAATGTAGGGTAAATATAATGTATCACCGATGTCAAAATAAATGTTTAGTTTCATCAGAAACGCGTGGTGTGCAATTACTATTTTTGCTTATGTTTGCACTTTAAACTGCAGTTTTGTCGACAGCCATGTACAAAGTTTCTTTCTCTTCTTGTGCAAAACGGTCCATGTTATTTATCAATATTATCTGATCAGCTTTGTTGTAATACATATAGAGCAATTAAGGCAGTTTGTAAATATGTTGTTAGGGGCTAGGAAAAAAGATAGAATGTTAGACTGGTTTCGAGAATATAACGCTGAAAAGTGTTTGTGAACAGATTTATAGAAGATAAGACATATTAGCATAGTGACTACGTTTAATGATTCACGAGTGTCTCAGCTTACGGGACT
Source organism: Margaritifera margaritifera (assembly GCA_029931535.1). Taxonomy (NCBI): domain Eukaryota; kingdom Metazoa; phylum Mollusca; class Bivalvia; order Unionida; family Margaritiferidae; genus Margaritifera; species Margaritifera margaritifera. The sequence continues at coordinate 2,741,003 of JAQPZY010001683.1, forward strand.
CATGAGTGAACGCAGCGAACGAGTGAGTTCCTTTTTCTGAAACACGAGTCAAATATTTAACACGAAATATATGAAATATTAATAATGGAAAATATGAATGAAATATAATCATTATACAACCATTTATCATTATATTTATTATATGAGCCGTGAACAATATTTATTCGCAATTATCTTTGTCATATTAGAGAATATATAATACAGTAGAATTTTTTTAATTATAAAAGTTGAAGCATTGCCTGCCAAAAATATTTAATGAAGTTTTTGGTATTTTCGAGATTCTAAAGATCACAGACATAAAAATATGTTACATTGGGACAAAGAAAGTCATTCTAGTTTCACAGTAGTTGTGAAGTCTGTTTCCAAGCTGAGTGTATAAATCCATTACGCCAAGCAAATTCTTAAATTAACAATGGCGTCTTCTGGTATGAACGTTTGCTGAATCCCCAGTGGGTCCGAGCCAGAAGGACGAAGGTTTCAACACACCCGAGGGACTCGGCGAACGTTGATATTAGAAAAAGCATGTACGATAGCTATTCTTACATATATACAACTTTGATCTTTTAAGATGGAATTTAAAGTTTCCTTGTGTAGGCGCCGTTCCGATACGTTGACTTTACTCGGTGTTTTTTTCGGGGCGACGCGCGCTTTCGTCAGCTGATGAAAACCAGATGTGCATATCGCAAGAGAGCCAACTTCTAAGATCTATTGCGAAATAACCACTTTAGTCAATCATCCAGTATGATATCTGTCATTTCTGAATAATAAAGCCACTAAGAAACCCACAATTAGCACGTAATTACGCAAAATTACAGATTCTGGACCATATTTTGATTTATGTGCAAATGAGAATACACACTGGTAATTATGGACCAGACGAGTTGACATATAAGTTTTTTTCTTACGTACATAATTAGAACTTTGCATATTCTAACCGCAAGGAAATAACTGAGGCATTAAAAATTATTGTTTCAATTTCCAGCGGCTGTAGCTATCATCGGACTGCTAATTGCAATATTTATTGTATTGCTAAGAAGGGGAAGACTCGAGCCTGTCCGGAAACATCTAAGTCGTTTGACAGTCCGATACCGAAACACGGTCAGAGGACGCAACAATCAAACATATGCTGTTAGTGAATATTATTGAGAATTTAGCCGACGGAGATTAGTTAAATTGGTTTCAAATGAAATATTAATTTTAGGTGGAATAAGTAATACTATATACCTCTTAATGTATTTTTATGATAGCTTTGTGCCGATATGTTTCTGCAGTGTATAGATATATATGTATATGTATATACATGCAGTTATGTATATGTATGTATGTCGTGGGGTTTAACGGCACGTCAGCGCAATACTGGCTATATGGTGCTGATTAAAGGTAAAGTTCTAAAAAATGTATTTATCAGGAGCGGATCCATAAATACCATTTAGTGGGAGCATAAACAAGTAATGGGAACCAAGGGGTGAAACATCTTAAGCGTTTACAGGGCATAAGTTTAGCCATCTACTGAAAAGAACACTTTCTCTAAGAAACGTTACGGTTGTTTCGAGCTCATTCTTTTTTCTTTTTTTTCGGGGTGGGGGTGGGGGGCAGCTGCTTTGTTCCCCTTGGATCCGCCCCTGTTTATGTATGCGTGTGTGTGTGAGAGAGAGAGTGTGTGTGTGTGTGTGTGTGTGTGTGTGTGTGTGTGTAGCGGAGTCGTATTATATTTGCTATTTTGTAATATATATATATATATATATATATATATATATATATATATATATATATATATATATATATATATATATATATTATGAATACTGTTTTGTGTATGAAATACAGATCAGCACGTTCGATGACCTATATACCTACGGTGGAATGAGATTTGATGAACGTCAGCCATGGCATATGAATCGTGATGAGGTAGTCTTTGAAAGTCTCCTTAAAAACGGTCGCTTTGCAAACATATACAAGGCCTCTCTTCGCTTCAATTCCAAGAAACGTCAAACTGTGGTCGCAAAAAGCCTGAAAGGTTTGTTTCTTCATCATAGTCTTCTTCTCATATACATACATATATATATATATATATATATATATATATATATATATATATATATATATATATATGTGTGTGTGTGTGTGTGTGTGTGTGTGTGTGTGTGTGTGTGTGTTCTGTACAGGTTGAGAGCTCCTCGGATCAAGATGAAAATAGAAAAGTAACTGTCCATGCAAATGTCAGGCATGTGTTGTTCTACTTCCAAAGACAACGAACATAAAACCCCTATATTAGGTTTTGTAGAATAACATTTTAATTAACACCAATACCCGTATAAACACAAATCATTTTGAAGGAAATAAAAAAAACTACCACTTTATCAATCCACTTGAAATTAGGGAATAGAGAAATGGAGTACAAAATAACACACAAGACAACTAATGTTTTCATGATATAACTCAGGTGAATATGTAACAAAATACTATGTAATGCATGACGTTTTGTGTGCTGACAGTTAACTTACAAAATTCAATTTACAACTTCTATGTTGACATAAACTTAGCCATGCTTATAAAAATGATAACTTTGATCATCCTACGATTACTTTGAGTTTGAGCGAAGCATTAAGACTGAGTATAGTCATTTCGTTCCAGCTGTACATGACATATATATTTATATATATATATATATATATATATATATATATATATATATATATATATATATATATATATATATACAACCATACATAGATTAACCGTTTTCTTCCTACAGAGGGATTCACAGACAAAGATAAGGAACTAATGATGGCCAAGATCAATTTTAACGGAACTCAAGTTGGCAATCACCCCAATGTGCTTAAATTTATTGGAGCTGTAATAGACGATGAGGCTAGTAAGTTACATTTACATGAATTCGAAAAAGTATCTTCAGGTTCCTCGTACAAGTTTGCTAAGACCTATTGGACTGATACAATTGTATGGTCAACTTGGAAAAAGCCTATTCATGAATCAACAGGCGTGTAATAAATAGTGCTGCCATGTATGTATAAGATTAGAAATCACAAATCATGCTAGCGAGCCCTGGACATAAATAATTTCCTTTTGTGTTTCTATTTACTAAAATAGGACACAGCTTTACCTAAGGACAACACATTCAAAACTAAGGAGACAATTATGACCACAATCTAAGTACCACAAATCTCCCTTTACCATTATCATAGTGCATCATATTATAATTGTTATTTTTTTTTTTTTTTTTTTTTTTTTTTTAATACTTTTATTTAAGTTGAAAGTCAGCATAAAACTGATAGTATTTTGCATGACTGCAAAAAGGTTTATTAATGGCTTATCAGCGGAGCCATCACTAGTTGCATCTTTAACCGTCCTAGCAACGATTAACTGTTTAAATATTTAAAGATCACGACAAGCGATCAATAAATCATAATATCCTAATTTTTAGAAACTTCGAAGCTTTCTCAACGCGTACGGTGTTAGAGGAGGAACGATTCCACATACCAGCCATATTTGTACACAGTGAAATAAGACCGAAGAAAAATACAGACAGTACACCTTTTATAACATTTATATAACCTACCATATTTATATTACGATAAGGTAGATTTAGACAGTAGAAAATGTAGAGGTGAAACGAATGCTTTTCTTAGGGCAGAATCACTCATCTGATTCTTGATTAAAATCGTATATTTGGCTTTCAGTGAAAACTCAAAGTGAATTAGCATATTTATTCAGATGGGTTGACTGCTTCTTATCTTATGTAACCCTGTCTCTGTTTCTGATCTTTGATACTGAACCAGTTTAAATTCTAAATGGAATAGTCTCGACATCAAACAACAAAAAGAGGGAATGCCATTTTCACATTAGTTTGTTTAACTTGACAGTTGGTCCATTCATCATCTTTGAGTATTGTGAAAATGGGCCCCTGAAGGACTACCTGGAAAGTCAGAGGGAAAATGTCACCTTGCAGCTACAGGAAAAATTGTTCCGCTTTGGTCTGGATATCTGCAAAGGAATGGAGTACCTCGTTTCCAAAAAGGTTGGTGTAAGGAAAACTTGGTATTTTCTGGAAGAAGTTGAAACATGTAGAGATTTCTTCCAAACAATAGCTGTTCGTTCAAACAGTTTTGATAAAGCAAACGTGGATTAATATAAATCATTCTTTCTCCTTGTGTTACGTTCGGTGTGGCCTATCTTATATTTTGCTTACACCTTTGTGCCTGCTATTACATCACATTATGTTTATATGTTTATACGTACACAGTTTTAGCCAAACATAAATTCCTTGCTAAGTTCATTGACATTTAATTATTTTCGTTGGTCCCTATGGGTTATTATGAGCAGATTTATTTTTAATGGCTGTAAATGAGCTTTATATCTTTCATTTGTTTTTCAATGCTAATTTCTTGTCCTTTTTATTTTGGTTTTTGTTGCGGTATTGCGATATATTTACTCTTTTTGAAATACACCCTACGATCTGTTTAGATTGTTCATCGCCGACTTGCTGCAAGAAACATTCTTTTGACCCTCTTGAATGAAGTCAAAATCTCTGGGTTCGGACCGCAGAACTATGAGCTGGATGATAATGATGGAGATTCTGAGAAGAAGGTGGGTATCATCAGTGTCTTGATTGTCCCCAGTTAATGACCCAGTCAGTGAATGGAACATTTGGGAAATATATACTAGCGTTCATCTTCAATTATAATCGAAGAAACATAAAATGTTTTTCTCTTTCATATAATATGCAAAAACGTTTTAGTAGGTAGTATGTAAAATACCGAGTAAAATATTTGCGACTCACGTGATTTCTGTTAACATGGATTTTTGTGTATAAAATTTATTTTCTGGTTCACACTCCAGAATAGTTTTCTCTTCTATTTCCATTGCGTGCGCATTCATATTATTCCAGTGCTTGCCGATTTGCTCTACATCGTTAACTGATCATTCTGAAATCATCACCTTTGACTTTTGTTTTTCCTTTCCTCCATACAAAAAATAAGTAGAGGATATCTACGTTTCTTGAGTAGATATAAGAAAATATTTTACGAGTGAAGTGGGAAACATTGTGACAATACAAAATGTTTCCAATTCACGAGTGAAATATTTCCTTATATCTACTCAAATAAATGTAGGTTTTCTTTTTATTATATATTTTAAGGCAAAAACCGTCGATTTGCATGGATTTTTCTCCATTTTGTGCCATTGCGATTAACGGTTGCATTACTACATCAATAAAAAGAAGTTCCGAAATTTACAATAATTTTAGGACAACGACCTTTTCAAATTTATCCTGTACAAAAAATAATGCTTCAGATTGTGTACTTTGTCAAACTAATGATGGTTTCAATACGAAAATGAAGAAACTTTTTTTTTCGTTAACACATTTCTTTCGCGGGTTAATACAGTACACAAATGTTGGATTAGGGGAGTAAATAGAAATATAGAAATATTACGGAGCAGTCACATCCGACAGATTTCAGAGAGTAATATTTCTGCATTCAAACGTGACATTTTGGCCTTGGCAACCTTGCAGTCTAGTTCGGTAGCAGACGCTGCACGCAAATTTCGATTGTCACATAATTTCCGTTTGCAATCAAAACTCATCAATGCTCGATTTCTCCATCGTTTTGAAACATGATTATGATTAGGTTGAGAGTTAGAATTGCTACTTAAACAATTTTATTACTATATTTAAAAAAGAGTTTTTCCTAAAAGTGTGTCCGTTTGTCGTAATCTACCGTAGAGTGTAAAAGGCACAATGTATGTGTGAGAGAATATCTTATAGCAACAGTTCATGTAAGTTCAGTCACTAATAATTTGCAGGATTAATTTGGAAAACTCATTTAAATTAATTTTAATGCTTGAGGCCTACTTTTTTCTTTTTTTTTTTTGCAGCTCGTTTTTAGGCATTTTATGGCGCCTCCTTATTGATTAAATATATGTCTACTTTAGAGGGTCTACAGTCTTGACACATTTTAAGATCTGTTCATCTTGAGAGAAAGAGAGAGAGAGAGAGAGAGAGAGAGTAAAAGAACAAGAAAGTAACAAAAATGAAATGGGCTTAAATATGGAAATACAGATTTGAATAACATACATAAGAACAGACATATTTCCTAAATGGGAAAAGAAAGTAATTTCAAAAATGATATCCCCACTGTGGCAATAAAAGTGCTATCGCCACTGTGGTGGTATCATTTTTATCCCACTTATATATTTCAGTATCTCATTATGAAATATATAATAAAATACTCATACCACGCAAAACATGTAAAACGTTACGTTATCCATGTAGCGCATTAGACTTAAAGAATTGTTATGGCCAAATATTATGACGGATCAGACAATACTGGTTGATTTAGTATAAAATGGTTTGATAATTTGTTGTTTTATAATCTGTAAGAAACTAATACGTTTGTATAATAAGAGAATAATGTCCGCGTAATGGTGCTGGTGATAATAATTATTATCACAAAATTATTAATAACTATTATTATTATCGATATTATTAATTGTAGTATTATTGTTATAGGAGAGGATTCCGATTAAATGGATGGCACCTGAGTGTTTGAAGAGCACCGCCGGGGCGACCGAAAAGAGTGATGTATGGTCGTATGGAGTTGTCTTATGGGAGGTCTTTAGTCTAGGTCTGTTCACTCTCTCTCTCTCCCTTTCTCTCTCTCTCTCTCTCTCTCTCTCTCTCTCTCTCTCTCTCTCTCTCTCTCTCTCTCTTTGTAAATATGCACACATTACCTTATAACGCATATAAATTTATATATGTGGTTTAGGTTAATGCATTTGTCTTTTATATTAATACACATACACAGTAAGTCATCTATCTACCTAACTACAAACCTATTGTTGATATATGTATATATATATATATATATATATATATATACCTATTGGTTCCCCCAGGTGAGACTCCATATCAAAATATCAAAAGCCGTGACCTACCTGCAAGACTGAAAAAGGGAGAGCGTCCTTCCAAACCAGAGCTTTGTGACGACACGTAAGTTTTCTCAAATTACAAGTTAGAGGGACCTGATACATTTATGCAGAAAACTCAGATATAAGAACTTTTTTAGCATTTAGTTGTGTAAAACTGATATATAAATAGTGTTTACTCTTTTAATCTGAACATATAAGAAATTAAATACTTTGTTGATTTTTGCAAGTCAATTATTTCTGAGCGCATTGAAACCCATAGCGAGGCACTCCTCTTTGTCATGGACACCTACTCATAAGGACACTCTCAGGAATCTAAATAATGACTCTCATGCAAGTCTTTTTTATGACAGAGAACGCTGACTAACGTGGACTAAGGACACCGAAAAGACCTTTCCAAATGCATATACAGAATCTGTCGTTTTGTAATATCAATGTTAATAGTAGACTTTCTCATTTAAATCTTTAATTTTGGACAATGTATATTTGTAATATACACATATAGATGGTCTTTGTTCTAATACATAAACAAAATATAGCATTGTACCAGTAGAATTTGACGTTTACTCGACTAATTATTCTTATCTTAAATTTACAATTAAAGAAATGAAATATATATAGGAAGGACAAATTATTTCTGTCGTTTTGGTCATACATTATAGACGTCTTTCACTGCACTTTATATTAGCCTCTTCAAATAATAACGAAATTAAAGAAAGGGTTTGTGAATTTAGAGAAAGCCAATGAATTTGACGCTAATGTTCTAGTTATAGCTACACTTTTCTTCCTAAACATCTTTATAATCTAAAATACTTGTCAATAGAAAAAGAAGAAAAAGGAAACAAAAAAGAAGAAGAAAAAGACGAAGACAAAAATCAACAATATATTTACTGTAACAGCTAGTATATAAAGGTCATAGTTTACATGAACGTGCAATACGCCGATCCCATCAGGCGGAGGGAAAGAGATGGAATACCATAATCTAATATGTCTAGTGACGGTTAAAATCAAATTGCTGCTAAATATATACTCTCCATTAAATTTCTCGTATGGTATATCTGGTTTTTAGTCACCTAGCCATAAGGGCAAGTGCGATAATTTTATGGTCCTGCATCCGCCGTGACTCGACCATCAACAATTTATATTTTCAACTTCTTCTCAAAAACACTAAACCTGTGTCAGCCAACTTGGCAGAGAACATCCAGGCATAACATTATTTCAAGTTTACGCCTGATTTGGACTACTTCCCAAAAAACCGCTAAAAGGAATTTGATTGAATATAAGAGAAAAAAATGTTGGCATTTAAAATGTATATGAATGATGCAGATCCACTATCAAATATGGTGCTGTGACTAAACAAATTTTTAACAAACTAACAAATTCATCTCAGGAACAAAAGAACAGAATTAAGCATAATTTGACAAAAAGCATCCTGTCAAGAAGACCTTTCAAGAGTTCGCAAATGATTTTGGCCGTACATAAAATACTACTCAACAGAATTAACCAAATTTGACAGAAGGCATCCAGGCATAAAATCCTTTCAATCTGAGGAAATGATACTAATCCATTAATCGATATGGCCGCTGTTACTACAAATATAAAAATGGTACCAAAAATAAATAAAAATACAGTCAACAGATGTTGACCAAATGTCAAAGAAAGCATCCTGGTATAAGGCCTTTCAAATTTGCACAAATGATGCTGATTCACCATCCAATATCGCAGCTATTAGTAAAATGCTATAAAACCGTTAAATATCAGAAAGCATTATACTGAACCATATTTCTTGGCCAACTCCTCTTGCACTAGATGTTTAGATAGATGTCACTCATTTTTCAGTAATCTCAAGCCCACTTGGGCCTCTTGTTACTATTTGCAATCCTGATCATGCGCAGTTCGAGTGTGGATGAGTATATATATATATATATATATATATATATATATATATATATATATATATATATATATATATATATATATATATGCGACAATCTGGCAAAGAACCGTGCAAAACTAGTTTTTAACTAGTCTAAGTGTTTTTGACTGTCATTGCGTCTTTGTGAAAGTCCATTCCAAAATAAAGACAAACGAGACAAGCAATAAATACAAAAGAAATCGTTGAATTTACAGAAGTTGACATGACTATGTCTAATGTAATTATTGTTTGAACATTTTCGATGTCGCGCCATCGTCGCAAGCCACGGGCGATAATCCGGTATGCTTCTTTATCACCCGTGGCTGCCTGTGGAGATTTCTTCGTTTCTTATGAATATGCATAAGCCTGCTTAAACAAAAACTGCGAGCGCGAGTTAATTTTTCTCGCCACTGTGATCCAAAATACCTTTCACGCTGTTTGAATGAGCCAATCAAAGTTTCTCTTCCAAAACACAGTCACTTATCGATCTATAAAACGGGTACTTTCATTGATGTGTAGGAGATTGTTACATTGTGTTGTTGATGATGCATATTTGTTTACGCTTACTCATGAAAAAATGAGGAAATCTCAGTACAGGCAGCCACGGGTGATAAAGGAGCGAAGCGGATTGTCGCCCGCGACTTGCGATGATGATGTCGCGTCTAATTGGTGTGAACACCGATTATAAATTATATCCCATATAATTTATTGTATCTGTAATGACGGTAATGACCGTAACCAGAATAATAATAGAACACAAAAAACAATAGTAATTATAGGTGAGTGAGTGATAAATGAGCAAAATAAATGAATCATTTAATTGAAAAAATGGGGGCAGTTTATAGATGATGATTACATTTGCGTGTGGATGCCCTTTTGGAGTCTTCTTTGTTTAAGTCGCTTGGTTTCCGTGTTCTAAGGCAGCGTATCCAGTAAATTTCCTTTTCTTTCCTGTTTTGAAATTCAACTTGCGGAAGAAAGATTCTGTGGTTGTCTTTCTTTACTTAAAGAACTTCACTTCACCGCAATATGGCAATCAACCTTTTTTTAACAGGTGGTATGGCGTGATGCAGAGAGCTTGGAGTATAGCCCCAGAGAAGAGACCGACGTTTGCAGAAATCAGGGGAGAACTGGACCAGCTATTTGTACAGTCCGCTGGAGATGACTATTACTACTACAAACGCTGAAGAGTAATCGGCCTTCTCGGACTGCATTTAATTCATTGCTGCAGTCCATACTTACAGTTACGATATAGCGGTTCATAACAATCCGTAGTAGGAACTTGCTGAAATTTAGTGATGTAATTTAGATTCTTTGTGTGTATATAGAGACAATTATAATTGCATTATTATCTCTGTAGTTCTGCAAAGTTATCTTCTTGATATATTTTCTAGGTTGTGATTTTGCTGTTTGCTAATTCTCCGGTTATCTTTTTGTTTAATTTTGTCTCAGTGACTATTAGTCTTTCAATCTTAAACTGTGACATTGATTTTCGTACAATTTCAGTATACGTGTGCTTATTATGTGATGAATCCTTCATGTAATTTATAGAGTAACTTCGCTACTCTGCATATTATCTATACTATCATGCAGTTTTGTATTTATTCAATTTCAAAGTCATAAGAGCATTTAATAGGATCCAGTGTTGCAATGACTGAGTGTGAACATGCATTTAAATTGGTGGTTAGAAAGTACAAGATGTATAACTGAGGATGTACAACATCGAAAGAACGAGTTACATCCCTTTTCCTTTTTTCTTTATTTTTTTTTTCTTTTTTTAGTATAAATTTGTATTATCTTTTATGAGGTCTTATAATCGATAAACCAAGCATAATCACCTTTTCAGCACTGAATATCGACAGCTCTCATTAGGCAAAATTCAACTGATACCCGACTGTTGCTTTAGATTAAGGATAATGTATCCTGTTAAATCGGTTTTAAATTCATGCACACTCTGGGAAAAATAATTAATTTGTTGTTTCTTTTTACTGTCAATAATGACTCATTTCATTCGCAAATTGAGAAAGAAATGAAGGTAAAATAATATGTTGTCCTTTTTTCTATGTTACACAGAGAAACATTTACTATTATTGACATGTTATCTTTACGACGAAGGAAATTTCGACTGATATTTTCCTGTTGTTACAAATTATATGAGAATAACCTAAGTGACACAAATCAAGTTGAGCTTTTAAAGAACAAACATGTATATAAAGGAATTGTTAGTATACATTTTGACTAGTGACTTTGATGTCTATAGTATGCTACTGTTTTTATATAATTTTGTTAATTGTATTAATGTGTAAATGCATCAATGTTTAAATATGAGGAATGAACTTTGAAACCTTAAAGGTAGGCCTGGATACTATATACTACATTCAGGAATCTTAATTTGTTACACATTTCACGTGCACTTTGAAGAATTGACGCACATTCATTCACTCGATCAGGAGATATGACTATTTAATTTACACCGAAATGTCAACTCTACGGAAACAGCCGAGCGACTTTTAGTAAACATCCCGATACGCACGCGCGACCTTGTGACGTCAGTGGAGTAATTGTTCACAGTATGCATAATAGTCACCGACAGTACCAATAAAACCTGCTTTTTTTGTAACATTGTTTAAATGATGTGTATATTTCCATGAAATACGGTTGACTACCTTTGACACCAAATTTCGTTTTCATTAAAACATTTAGCTTATCTTTATGTTTATCACTGGCTTGCATGTGAAAATATTGCCGGAATATCCGCCAAAAGAAAAATGTAGGTCTTTCCTAGTCATTTTCTTCACAAAAAAGACGTGCAAACCTTACGTACAATAGTATAAGCTGGATACCAAATAAAGAATCAATCGTCTTTATATCGATTATATATTTGGACAATAACAACAAATTTCAAAAGATTCGTGTATAGTCAATACATGTGTGTTTAGGGGTCATTTACATTACACGAAACCATCTGATATGGACTGTATTATTTAAAAACCCCAATTGCAGTCTAGCAATTATTAACAGCGGAAGATTTGATAATTGGACAATCAGATCACGGTTTGCCAAAGGTGACATTTATATTACAGGAAGTCATCTTTCTAGACTGTGTATATAGACTGACTTGGAGCGTCATATTCAACGGCCCCAGTTGTACCCCAACAATTAACCTCGGAAGTTACATAAAGTGACTGATAAATGTCTGTATAAACTGAATTAAATTTGTTGCGATTTTGTTGTTGTTGTTGTTGTTGTTGTTGTTGTTTGGGTGGGGGAGGGTATACCACCGGTGTGACGAGTGCCTTGAATTCAGCAATTCTGCATATAGCTTCCTCGCACCCACTCGTTTAGTCCCCTACTTTACTCCTGCTCTTTCGCTATTTGTTCCCTTCTTCTCTCTGTTATTCTTGCGGTTTAATTTTACATCTTTTCCTAATCATGGTTTAATTTAAAATAATTAAATTCACTTTTAGCTGTAACTTGGTTTCCTTCAGCGCATTTTTCAGCGACCGTTTACAAACTTCTCTCTCTCTCTCTCTCTCTCTCTCTCTCTCTCTCTCTCTCTCTCTCTCTCTCTCTCTCTCTCTCTCTCTCTCTCTCTCCATGTTGGTACTTAAACCATTTTTTGTTTTGTTTAAATCTCTGTCTCTCTCTCTCTCTCTCTCTCTCTCTCTCTCTCTCTCTCTCTCTCTCTCTCTCTCTCTCTCTCTCTCTCTCTCTCTCTCCATGTTGGTATTTGAACATATATTTGTTGTTGAAATATCTGTGAATATATGTTAATATACCTGTATCTAAGAATATCTTTAACAATAGTGGAACTTTAATATCGATACGTCTGCTTCAGACAGATATTATTATGATGAGAACCACGTTTTACTATAAACGAATTAAGCAAGCTTTTTTTTTTTTTTTTTTCGTGGGAGGGATAGTGATTGCATATAACATTCCTGATCCAATATACGGTATTGTTTATATAGTTGGGGGGAAGTGGGGGAGTGGAGGGATTGCATGTATTGTGAAAATATTACTACTTGTCTTCAGCAGTCGTGAGCACAATCTAACGTGGCGATTTGCAATGGGGACTTCCTCCAGTGACATCACACCGTCTCGAGTCACGGAAACTAACAAAGTTGCACATGGCCAAGAGGTAATATTCATGACAAGTGAATTGAAACTAAATATCTAGACAACTGTTGATTGCATCGGGTCCAAAGTTTCAGATATTGTATAAATCATCATACTGAATAATTTAAAGTTATGTGATATGAGTGACTCAGACCTACCTTTAAGTGAAATATTCTTAGTTTTTGTCATGCTTGCAGATGCCAATGTTTTCTAAAATGTAATTTCAGACCTTATTTCCTCTTATATGCCATTCAATAAAGTATAATAATGTGTTGTTGTTATTTATGATCTAATTTGTTGTCCCAAGTTGATAAATAGAAATGGTAGTGCGTGCGTGCGTGTGTTACAATAGAAAGTACATCAAACTGACATGATTCAATATCCTGGTGTTTCGATCTTCTACGTGTACATGAGACGTTTGGGACGCGTAGGTTTTTTTTTTTTTTTTTTTTATTTTTTTTTAATAAATGCATGTTACTAAAAGGGATTGATATATGAAGTACTCTTTTCGAATTAAGTTACATGGGAAGTATTTGATGTACCTTTACTCACTCATTAGAATATCACCACTAAGTATACCAATAAGCATCACATTACTGATGTAAAATAACGAAACAATCAAGACTATAGATTCCCATTCATTCAATATAACCATCAAAACCAGTAATGTGGATATGTATATATGTATGTATGTATGTATGTATGTATGTATGTATGTATGTATGTATGTATGTATGTATGTATGTATGTATGTATGTATGTATGTATATATGTATATATGTATGTATGAGAAAAATACACTGAACATTATATTGTAGATCAAATGATATTACATATTTATGTACTATAGATAGATAGATCTAGATTCTCCCTTTCAGATCCTGTAGAATATGAAATATAATCGATCACACAGACTCATTTTAAGTCTGGCTAGTGGCCCCATTATATATATATATATATATATATATATATATATATATATATATATATATATATATATATATATATATATATATATATATATATATATATATGCAACAGACAACGAACAGAACAAAACTAGTTTTTTTAATAGCCTGTGCGCTTTCGACTCTCCATGAGTTTTTGACAATGGCAAATACAAAACAGAGACAAGACAAACACTAAACACTAAAAAGCGTTGAAATTACAAAAGTTTACATGACTATTTCTAATGGAATTAAGATGTTTTATGTTTCGCCTAGTTGGCTTCAACTTGACTGATAATGCGTTAAACTAGTTTGTATTAAAATACAAAGGGAGGAGCTATAGTGCCATCTGTTTTTAAATGTAACGTGGTGTAACCCTAAATTATATCCCGGATATGTCGGTGTTACTGTAATGCGAGTAATGACCATAACAAAAATAACAACCGGAAGGAGAACAACAACAACAACAAAAAATACAGCAGTAATTATAGGTGAGTGAGTGAGTAATGAGCAAAATGAATGAATAATTTAATTGAAAAAGTGGTGGCTCTAAACAGGTGATGACTTTATTTGCGTGTGGTTATCCTTTTGGAGTCTTCTTGATTTAAGACGCTTGGTTTCAGTGTTCTAAGGCGGCGTATCCAGTAAGATTCCTGTTCTTTCCTGGTTTCGGAACTCCAGTTGGGGTTGTGAGCAATTGCAGTTAGTGTTACATCATTGAAAGTGTAATCAGCAGAAGAGAAGTGTTCTGCAACTGGACTTCTGTCCAGCTTCTTTGACATCCATATATAAGAGAGAGAGAGGGAGAGAGATAAAACTTTGAGGCTCATTAAGCCTTTCATCCTAGAACTTACACGATCGACAAATATTAAAATACAAAACCCATTATTAGCATAGTATATAGATCGATAGAGCTGTGTCGTTTCGAGTGGATAAGTGATGCAAGCGAATCTCATGAGATACATAGCGTCCAATGTGATCCGCTTATGTTACGTTCCCTTGAAAGTTAGTACAACTTATTCAATCAATATAAATAGCGTTTAAGAAGAAATATATATTTTTTAAACTATATACTAAAACTATCTTTCAATGCGCGAGAAAGTTAATTAAAGGTAATACGGTATAGTCGTATGACATTTACCAATATGCTCTTTTATTGACGGATATACAACACAGATGACTTTACTTTGACTTTACTCGGTAAATAATTCGAATACTCCTTCACTTTTTAGAATTCTGTGGGTACACCTGGTTTATAGCCAAGTTCTGTGCCCTGAATCATTTCTCTGGAGTTTTCACAATTCAGACTGAATACAGATATTGTACAACTCACAGACTGTGATTGGACAGTTTAGAATAATTTAAAACGCTGCCTTTACGAATTTGTAGCATTTGTTGATAATATGTATCTCGAAACCATATCTAATTGAAATATAGACTTGTTTCAAACGTATAGCGTAGCTAATATTTACTCTTCTTGATAATTTTGGGTGCATCCTATAAAGTAATTAATGTCTATTGTTCTATATAATTTGTGGCGCATCACGTGACTTCAATAAAATAGTTTCATTTTTTTAAGACTGATGATAGAGCATCAGAAAACGACAGTCGATTATACATATCACCATATCAGATTCTATATATCTCCATATCAGATTGTCGGAAGATAATTAGTTCGGGTTAAGTATCATTCAAAGTTATCCAATGAAAAAGAAAAACAATATCACATAATTACTTTTCATGCACATTGATGGTTAATATTATGTCTGTCGCGTAACATAATTCGTTACTTTAATTTTTTCATTCTTTTCCTCCAAAAGTAGCCTTTTAAAGATTCAACGTATCAGTAGTTAAGATGCATTTCTATCTGCTAACTAAAATCATATAGTTTACAATACAATATCAAAAACTGGATAAACATTAAAAATGTGTATCCCTTAAAATCATCGTTTTCATCATTTAGACCCTTTCGACATTTAGGTACCACCTTCTGCCCACAAGCAGTTATTAATAAACCTTATTACAACACCTCAAAACATGACAAAAGTCTTCCTCGGCCAGTTTGATTCAATATTTTGACAATATTGAACTAAACAGGCAATGAATAATGTACTAATACTGGTATAAGGCTTGAAATAACGAGATTTTGCACTCAACTGAACTTTGACGCAAACCTTCTCCATAGTAAGCGATATCCAGACTGGTATCCGCCCATCCTTGCATTAATGGTATTCCAAGAGAAAGTAATCAAGTACACATACCAGCTTCTAGTCCAATAATGCAATCAAAAGTATTTTTCACACTCATAGCTGACTGACTAAATACATTTATATATTTATATATTTACATACATAGATAGAAAAAATCCACCTACTCCAGTGGTGGAAGTGAAGGCTGTTACAGAAAAAGTAAAGATGCCATCAGTGTTCTATGTTTCTGCAGAAGTTATATTGCCCTTGACTAAGACTCTACTTGGTTACTGTGCCTCATAATGTTTGCAGCATATATATCTACAAGATAAATTAAAAGAAACTATTAACAGGAATGCATCAATATTAAGTGAACAAAATATCCTGTAATGTTATTTCTTAATACGTTGGCAAAAGATGCCAGGTTTCATTTACAAAAGTTCACAGGTTGTTAATAAAGATTGAAAATAAGTTGTTTTTTTTATACATATATATTTTCTTCCCCAGTGTTTACCTGAAACCAAATAGATTCATAATTGTTTTATAATCTTGTCCGTTAGGACATTTTTATTTGAGATCCTAGTAATAAAGTATGTGTTCAATTCACAAATGATCACATCACTGACGTAATATTTCCTCCCACAAAAGAGCCAGGATAGGATGTCAACTGTTGGCAATGCAAAGCAACCGACGGTTCTAGGATATGATGCCAACTGTTGGCAATGCAAAGCAACCGACGGTGCTAGGATATGATGCCAACTGTTGGCAATGCAAAGCAACCGACGGTGCTAGGATATGATGTTGTTATGTATGATGTTTATATAATATTATAAATATTTTAGGAAATTATAAATGTTTCTTCACTTTAATATTTACTTAAATCTTAATGTTATCAGGAAAAACATGTTTAACTAGTGTCCTTGAATTAGGTTGTTTTGATCAATATGTTTTCTCAATTTGAAGATCAAGGTTGAATTTTGTTTACAGTTAGAATTCCATTAAGATGACTCATATTCTAGAACATTCTGTCATGTGACCAATCTTTATATATATCATGTTTGGTGGACATTTATTCAGTTTTGACATTACCATCAGTCTTGTAAAGAGCTATTACAGTTGTGAAAATTCATTCCAAATTCTAATAGAGGAATTATTTTAAATATTCATTGGATTATAACAGTGCTCATAAACTTTTGGATTTTGGATTTTTAATTGATGATTTTGGAATTTAAGTGAACTTATTCAGAGATTTTGGAATACTTCATTTTGACATCAGCACATCAAGATTTCTAGTACATCAGGACTTTGGAGACCATTAGCACATCATAACATTCAAGGACACAGCCGTGAATTCGGAACATTCTATATTTAGGACTTGTGATTAGAACAATCATTCTTATTGGATTATTAGGATTTCAAAACACATTACTGTAAGTGACTTTTTGATTTTTCATTTTAATTATCTAGTAATAAATTGCTTGTTGATTTTTTTACTTGATTTGTTGGTTTCACTTTCTTTCTGTTACATTTTTCTTAGACCATAGAGTCGTAACAGAAATTGGGGGCTCGTCCGGGATTGAATTTCTTTAAAGCATATTAGAGATATTAAATTTATCTTTGAAATTCATATTGATTTTGTCTCTGAATTTTTTTTTTGTCTTTGGCAAAGATTTTTAATAGAGAAATTTTTTTTGTGTGAAACCAACAAGCATTTACAATGGCATCTAATGTTCAGAATTTCATTTCAAAACCTACCCAGGAGGGGTTAGAGTGCATGAGAAAGGATGAGTTGCTCGAGCTTGCCAGAAAATACAGTCTATCTGAGGCAAAAGTATCATTGACAAAACAGGAGATAAAGATTATTTTGATTAAGTATTTAGTAAGAAAGGGAATTTTTGAAAATAGTGCTTTAAGTTTGAAGAGAAAGCCTGTATCTGGTTCTGACAGGAAATTAAGGGAATTAGAGTTAAAGAACCAGATGGATTTAGAATTGGCAAAGCGTCAGATTCAGAGAGAGAGAGAGAAAGAAGAGAGGCAGATACAGATGGAGAGAGAGAAAGAAGAGAGGCAGATCCAAATGCAGAAAGAAGAGAGGCAGATCCAAATGCAGAAAGAAGAGAGGCAGATGGAGAGAGAAAAAGAAGAGAGGCAGCAGGAGAGGGAGATGCAGAGAGAGAGAGAGAGAGAGAAAGAGAAGAAAGGGAAATGCAATTTAAATTAAGAGAATTAGAACTGGCAAACAGAGAACACTCCACTCCTTCAAAAACAAGTTCAGATTTTGATGTTACTAGATATATTAGGTTAGTACCCCCTTTTCAGGAAAAAGAAGTAGATAAATACTTTCTTCATTTCGAGAAAATAGCTGAAAACTTGAAATGGCCCAGAGAGCATTGGACTTTGTTATTACAAAGTGTACTTATTGGCAAAGCTCGTGAAGTCTACACTTCACTGTCAGTACAACAAAGCACTGATTATGATGTGGTTAAGGAGTACATCTTGAAAGCTTATGAGTTGGTACCAGAGGCATATCGACAAAGGTTTAGGAATTGTAGAAAAGAAACTGGACAAACTCATGTCGAATTTGCAAGGGATAAAGAACAACTATTTGATAGGTGGTGCTCAGCCAAGAAAGTTGATCAAGCTTATGATAACCTCAGACAGCTCGTATTAATTGAAGAGTTCAAAAGGTGCATCCATAGTGATGTTAAAACCTATCTTGACGATCAGAATGTGGAAACTTTGGAAAATGCTGCTCGTATGGCTGATGATTATTCCTTGACTCACAAAATTTCATTTGGTAATAAATCGTCCTCTCAGCAGTTTTCTGGTAAAAAACCATTTCAATCTCATTCGAGTACTTCCAAATTTCACAACAGCACAACTGTTAGGAATCAAACATCTGATAAGACTGATCAGAAATCCTTATCTCTTCCTACGTGCACTTATTGTAAAACGAAAGGGCACGTTATTTCTGATTGCTTCAAGTTGAATAATAAGCAACAGAGTAAAGACAGAGCTTTTCCAAATGCTCTTATTTCTACGAGGTCAAGGTCACGGTCTTGTATTGAAAGCAATACATTTGTTGGGTCAAACAAACCCCAGTCTGATTCTATTTTAGAGGCTTATGAACCATTCATGTCAGAAGGTTCTATATCACTTATTGGTGATTCTGCCAAGCCTATCCCAATTAAAATATTAAGGGACACTGGAGCTTCTCAGAGTCTTTTATTATCAGGTACTTTGCCTTTGTCTGAGGAGTCTTCTTCAAGTGAAAGTGTTCTTGTTCAGGGAGTAGAGTGCGGCTTTGTAAATGTTCCTCTTCATTGTGTAAATTTGGCATCAGACTTAGTTTCTGGACCTGTGACTGTTGGGGCAGTGACTTCTTTACCCATAGAGGGTGTTCATTTATTACTAGGCAATGACCTAGCTGGAGATAAGGTTGTGGTTAATCCATTTGTAACTGACAAGCCTTGTTTGGATCAGAAAGTTGATCCTGTCGAAACTGAAATTCCTGATTTGTACCCTGCTTGTGCAGTTACTAGAGCTATGGCAAAAAGAGCTCTTGAGATTGATGTTGATCAGGATATTATTCCTTTAGCTGACACATGCATTGGTCAGTCTTTTGATGAGGTCACTTTTTCCTCAGGTATTGATCAATCACTTCTCTTTGTCCTAATCCGGATGACAAACGACAATCCCTTGTCGTTGAACAGGAGCAAGATCCCGAGATATCTTGTTTGTTTCAGAGGGCTATTAGTGAAACTGAAGCCACACAAGTTCCAGTGTGTTACTTTGTTGTTGTTTGCTGTTAGGGAATCAGTTCAAGAGTCGTTGGGTTTTAGTCCCTTTGAACTAGTTTTTGGTCATACTGTCCGTGGACCATTGAAATTATTGAAAGAGAAACTTCTTTCAAATGAAGATTCAAAGATTAATCTTCTTGATTATGTCTCTGATTTCAAATACAAGTTGTCAAAGGCCTGTGAAGTAGCAAGAACTAATCTTCACACTACTCAGTCAAAAATTAAATTAAGGTATGACAGAAATTCACAGGAAAGGAGTTTTAAACCTGGTGACAAAGTTCTGGCTCTCTTTCCCATACCTCAGAATCCTCTTCAGGCTAAATTTTATGGTCCTTATACCGTTGAAAAGAAAGTAAATGACTTAAATTATATCATTAACACTCCTGGGAGACGGAAACAGAAACAACTTTGTCATATAAATATGTTAAAGGAATATTTTGACAGAGATAGCCCAGCTAATTATTCTGTTAATTTAGTTGTACCTGTCCCACACAGTGAAGATATCAACGATGGAGTACAATCAGACTATAGTGACTCTGGTATATCCAATCTTCGGAATTCAGAAATATTGAACAACCTAGACCAGAAGCTTTCACATCTACAACAACAGGAAAGAAATGAACTAAAACAGCTATTACATGACTATGAGCACTTGTTTCCTGATGTTCCAACACGAACAAGTAAAATTTATCATGACGTTGACATTGTAGATTCTGCGCCTGTGAAACAGCATCCTTATAGGATGAATCCTCTCAAACAGAACTATCTGAAGAAAGAAATTCAGTATCTACTGGAGAATGATTTCATAGAACCAAGTAAAAGTAACTGGAGTTCACCATGTATTCTTGTTCCCAAGCCAGATAATACATTCCGTATGTGTACTGACTATAGAAAAGTCAACAGTGTCACCAAAACTGATTCATTTCCAATCCCAAGAATGGACGATTGCATTGATAAAATTGGAAATGCGGAATATGTCACCAAGTTTGACCTTTTAAAAGGATTCTGGCAAATTCCACTGACGGAAAGGGCAAAAGAAATTTCAGCATTTGTAACTCCAGATGGACTTTATCAATATAAAGTCATGCCGTTTGGAATGAAAAATTCGCCTGCAACGTTTCAACGTCTGATGAACATGATAACATTTGGTCTTGATAATTGTGACGCTTATATCGATGACGTCATTATCTACAACAACACCTGGGAAGATCATTTGGAAACCATTCGAAAATTATTCAATCGACTCAGTGATGCGAATCTGACAATTAATTTGAGCAAAAGTGAGTTTTGCCATGCTTGTGTCACATTTTTAGGACATATTGTGGGACAAGGTCAAGTTAAACCTATAGAAGCTAAGGTCAAAGATATCTCTGAATTTCAAGTTCCAATTTGTAAAAAGCAACTGATGCGATTCCTAGGTATGGCTGGATATTATCGGAAATTTTGTTCCAATTTTTCCAAAATTGCTGAACCTTTGACAAGTTTATTGAGTAAGAAAACCAAATTTTATTGGTCTGACAAGTGTCAGGAATCTTTTGACAAGTTAAAGGCCATGCTTAAGAATGCACCAGTTCTTTCTGCACCAAATTTTAGCCAATCATTTAAATTATCTGTTGATGCAAGTGATGTAGGGGTTGGTGGAGTATTGATTCAGGAAGACAAAAGTGGTGTGGATCACCCTGTGTGTTATTTTTCTAAAAAACTAAACAAGCACCAGAAAAATTATTCCACAATTGAGAAGGAATGTTTGGCTTTGATATTGGCTTTACAGCATTTTGAAGTGTATGTCACCTCGGCTCTTTCTCCAATTATTGTGTACAGTGATCACAATCCCCTTACTTTCATCAACAAAATGAAAGATAAAAATCGGAGATTGCTGAGATGGAGTTTGATATTGCAAGAATATAACATTGACATCAAACACATCAGGGGAAAAGACAATGTGATTGCAGATGCACTCTCACGTGCCTAGAAATGTAATATTGCTTGATGTAATTAAGTCCAGTATCATAAAACATGTTCTTATGTAATTTTGGTTATTATAGTATTAGATGTATATTCAAAAGAAAGCTTTATTATATAAATCTTTCTTTTTCTTTATGAGGGGAGGTGTTATGTATGATGTTTATATAATATTATAAATATTTTAGGAAATTATAAATGTTTCTTCACTTTAATATTTGCTTAAATCTTAATGTTATCAGGAAAAACATGTTTAACTAGTGTCCTTGAATTAGGTTGCTTTGATCAATATGTTTTCTCAATTTGAAGATCAAGGTTGAATGTTGTTTACAGTTAGAATTCCATTAAGATGACTCATATTCTAGAACATTCTGTCATGTGACCAATCTTTATATATATCATGTTTGGTGGACATTTATTCAGTTTTGACATTACCATCAGTCTTGTAAAGAGCTATTACAGTTGTGAAAATTCATTCCAAATTCTAATAGAGGAATTATTTTAAATATTCATTGGATTATAACAGTGCTCATAAACTTTTGGATTTTGGATTTTTAATTGATGATTTTGGAATTTAAGTGAACTTATTCAGAGATTTTGGAATACTTCATTTTGACATCAGCACATCAAGATTTCTAGTACATCAGGACTTTGGAGACCATTAGCACATCATAACATTCAAGGACACAGCCGTGAATTCGGAACATTCTATATTTAGGACTTGTGATTAGAACAATCATTCTTATTGGATTATTAGGATTTCAAAACACATTACTGTAAGTGACTTTTTGATTTTTCATTTTAATTATCTAGTAATAAATTGCTTGTTGATTTTTTTACTTGATTTGTTGGTTTCACTTTCTTTCTGTTACATTTTTCTTAGACCATAGAGTCGTAACAATGTCAACTGTTGGCAATGCAAAGCAACCGACGGTGCTAGGATATGATGGCAACTGGTGGCAATGCAAAGCAACCGACAGTGCTAGGATATGATGTCAACTGTTGGCAATGCAAAGCAACCGACGGTGCTAGGATATGATGCCAACTGTTGGCAATGCAAAACAACCGACGGTGCTAGGATATGATGCCAACTGGTGGCAATGCAAAGCAACCGACGGTGCTAGGATATGATGGCAACTGTTGGCAATGCAAAGCAACCGACAGTGCTAGGATATGATGTCAACTGTTGGCAATGCAAAGCAACCGACAGTGCTAGGATATGATGTCAACTGTTGGCAATGCAAAGCAACCGACGGTGCTAGGATATGATGCCAACTGTTGGCAATGCAAAACAACCGACGGTGCTAGGATATGATGCCAACTGGTGGCAATGCAAAGCAACCGACGGTGCTAGGATATGATGTCAACTGTTGGCAATGCAAAGCAACCGACGGTGCTAGGATATGATGCCAACTGTTGGCAATGCAAAACAACCGACGGTGCTAGGATATGATGTCAACTGTTGTAGTTATCGGAGTACAGGTATAGGAGCAAATTAAACAAAATCATGTGTGTTCTCGGGGGGGGGGGGAATATATTTCTCGGTTGAGTTTATTCGGTTTCCATTAATAATTAAGAAAGCTCCCTAGCCACCGAATAATAAAGAAACAGGAAATAGATTAATCATATTTTATAATACATATATCTTTCCGTTTAACGTTTATAGAAAAATGACTTGAATGTGTGTCTTTTACAACCGTACTTGTCAAATAATTAGGGAAAATTCCTTATCACCCTGTAGTGGTAAGATACTTCTATTTATTTTTATTTTTATCGGCAAAAAGAATGTCATATCAAATATTACATCGCTCAATTACTTTATTAATTTTTAATGATCATCACTTGTCTTAATTTTAATTATTATCTTCATGGTAGCATTAGGAAAACTAATGTGATAAAAAAGTTGAAATTACCTCATGGTTTAACCATTTTATACCAAAGGTAAAGATCCTATTGTAATATACAGGAAATATTTGTATTTCTCGTAAAGGATATAAAACAAAAAGACAACTAATATTAGCCTTTTACAAAGTATTTATTTTTGTTTTCAAGTTACATGACAATTGTTCTAAATATAGTTGCATATCTAACATAGGAAAAAATCTGGCTCAGAATCTGAAATAAATTCTCTCACTTGCACATTTTTTTTATCACACTTGTGCAGGCATCTTTTGAGGCATCGTTGGCTAGAACCAGTAAGGTACAGCAATATTAATTTCATTGTCTTTTTTTAGCAAACAAAGAAATCCCATCTTCAGAATATTGTATAATTACAACAAACGGATTGAGGGTGAAATAAAGCAACTTTGCCAATTATGATTGAATAATAAATACCCTTTTTCATTTATTTAATAAATACATTTCATTTTTGTCCATGGACATTTATAATCACACCTTATCCAAATAATGCTAATTATGAACATTCCCAAATCGCCCCTATTCTCAAATCGCTTACAAACGATTCTGGAATCGGTCTGCACAGTTTGAGAATTAATTTTATGCCCGGCATCTTAAAAAATCTTCACACACACACACACACACACACACACACACACACACACACACACATATACATGAGTGAGAGGGGGTGCTAACTAATCTATGTACCGAAGATCTGTATAATCCAGCAATCAAACGGTCCACTCTCTCAGCTGAATGAGACGGTAGAATAGAATCCGAAGTAAGAAATAAATCTTGCTTTTAAACTACCCGATTTTGCAAGAATGACAAAAGATATTGATCATGCAGCTTGCGTGGAACTTTAAGGTGTAAAATATTTTTATTTCCAGGATTTGAAATGCTACTTCAAACCCTTGTTGCTTTATTTAAACGTACCCTAATGACAAAATGAAACAAGAATTGTCCAAATTCCTACCGTCAGACAAAATTATGTACAGCTTAGAATATTTGTATGTTTTTAACATACGCATAATTCTGGTACCTTGCAAGCTCTTTTTAATCTTACTAATGATAGGTGTCCAGGTTGTTCTGCTTGTGTTTCAAACTGTTGTTTCAAATTTGTTATGAGTCTTCTGTCATTATAAGATAATGGATAGTATTAAGGTACCAATGGTGCTTTAAAAAAGGAAATGGTCTGCTTCGTTTCACCGTTGCATATTAATTTTGGAGTGGGCAAACCGTGTGAATGGATCATCAGCCTCGACCTAATTATGCGAACTCTCGTCCATTTAAGCTTGGCTTGGCATGAATTGCTTTCCTAGGCAATAAGGAACAACTGAGGTATATCATGTCTGCGTTTAAAGTAACTCCCATGAATATTCAACCATTGTATATCTCACTGCAGTAATGTTAAGCAAACTCTCCACTGAAACATAAAGTACAAAAACCATATTAGCTGCTATATCGTTATACGAAGACAAAATGTCGGCCCAGAAATAATGTTGAATGTCGTTTGAATAGGGTACAGTGATACACAATTTGTTTAGTAATGAATGATAGATCATATTTTCCAACCAAAGTTTGTCGCTGGAATCAACACAAGTCTGAATATTCAGTAAGGAAATATAAAGTTTCAACACATTTCAAAGGAGATATTTTGCAATGATCAAGATTACATAAAATCTAAGAGTATTATATTTATATCACGATTACATAATATCTAAGAGTATTATATTTATATCAAGATTACATAATATCTAAGAGTATTATATTTATATCACGATTATATAATATCTAAGACTATTATATTTATATCACGATTATATAATATCTAAGAGTATTATATTTATATCACGATTACATAATATCTAAGAGTATTATATTTATATCACGATTACATAATATCTAAGAGTATTATATTTATATCACGATTACATAATATATAAGAGTATTATATTTATATCAAGATTACATAATATCAGAGTATTATATTATATCACGATGACATTCAGATTGTTAAATATTTTCCAGGTCAAATTAAATTAAATTAAATTAAACTTGTTTCCATGGCAAAACACACGCTGTTTTTAAAGCCAAGTAAGTCAACTTTACCGAAGTTATCTGCCCAATTGCTGATGTCAGATCAAAGTGCTCGGTAGAATTTGACCGGGATCATTAGACTCTTGGCATTGGATACAGGGTTGCCATTGGTACACTCACCAACTATTCAGACGTAATGTTAGTTTATTGATCGTCGACTCTCTTTGTATCGACTGTTATAATAGTGGATTTTCAATTAAGTGTTCAAGGATGGCATGTAAAAACTAGATTATTATTCTTATTTTATTGATGGATAATACACTGTAGTAAATGTAGAATAGATATTTGCGGCCAGCCCGATGGCCAACCAGTAAGTCTGCACACCAGATTGTCGTCCTGCCCGCCTCGCCAGATGTCGGCCCGCCAGGTAGGCAGATGCCGGCCCGCCAGGCTCCTCAGATGGGACCGAGACCCGCCCCCGATGTACAATGTTGCTCCGGACCACTTGCGGTCTATGCACTTGGGGCCAGCGGGAGCTCTTGGAGGCCCCGTTTCTGCACGCTTCTCGTAACAATACAAAAATGGCTGTCGAAACGACCGAGCTAGCACCATCGTGTGTGCCCGCCGGAGTGAGACCACCTCCGAGTCCGGACTCAAGCCACATGGTATACATCATCTGAAGAAA